>CAUYUJ010020804.1:549987-645221 GCA_963575745.1 Prorocentrum cordatum | reverse complement strand
GGGGGTCCAAGAACTGAGGCTCCATGGGGTGTGGGTGTCGGGGCGCGGTGGGGGCGCGGTGGGGGGTGTCGGTCGTTGTTGGACGAGAAATCGTGGTGTGGGGGGGTCCAAGAACTGAGGCTCCATGGGGTGTGGGTGTCGTGGCGCGGTGGGGGCGCGGTGGGGGGTGTCGGTCGCTTGTGGACGAGAAATCGTGGTGTGGGTGGGGTCCAAAAACTGAGGCTCCATGGGGTGTGGGTGTTGGGGCGCGGTGGGGGCGCGGTGGGGGGTGTCTGTCGTTTTTTGGACGAGAAATCGTGGTGTGGGGGGGTCCAAGAACTGAGGCTCCATGGGGTGTGGGAGTCGGGGCGCGGTGGGGGCGCGGTGGGGTGGGGGATGTCGGTCGTTTTTGGACGAGAAATTGTGGTGTGGAGGGGTCCAAGAACTGAGGCTCCATGGGGTGTGGGCATCGGGGCGCGGTGGGGGCGCGGTGGGGGGTGTCGGTCGTTCTTGGACGAGAAATCGTGGTGTGGGGGGGTGCAAGAACTGAGGCTCCATGGGGTGTGGGTGTCGGGGCGCGGTGGGGAGCGCGGTGGGGGGCGTCGTCGTTTGTGGACGAGAAATCGTGGTATGGGGGGGGTCCAAGAACTGAGGCTCCATGGGGTGTGGGTGTCGGGGCGCGGTGGGGGCGCGGTGGGGGGCGGTGGGGGGCGTCGGTCGTTTTTGGAAGAGAAATCGTGGTGTGGGGGGGTCCAAGAACTGAGGCTCCATGGGGTGTGGGTGTCGGAGCGCGGTGGGGGCGCGATGGGGGGCGCGGTGGGGGGTGTCGGTCGCTTTTGGACGAGAAATCATGGTGTGGGGGGGTCCAAGAACTGAGGCCCCATGGGGTGTGGGTGTCGGGGCGCGGCGGGGGCGCGGTGGGGGGCGCGGTGGGGGGCGCGGTGGACGAGCGCTTGTGGTAGGGTGGACCCTTTCCCGCACACGCCTCTGGGGTCGGCGGATGACTAACGCCGCTAGCCCCTCCCCCTCCTCCGCAGCAGCAGCAGGGCGGTTACACCCTCCAGGACAGGGCGGCGCGTCTCGGCTACATCCCTCTGGGGCTGGGTTGGACAGCTCTAGACAATCTCGACGATTCCAGAGGATCTCGACAATCTCGAGTGGTCTGGAAGGCTCTGGACTGGTCGAGGAAGCAGATGGGTGCCCTCGAAGGCTCGAGAGCTCTGGCTGAAAGGCTGCATGCTCCAGAGTGCTCGAGCATCCTCTAAGCGGGTTCTGAAAGGGATCTAGAGGAGTTTGAATGTTCATGGGTTTGTTCGATGGTTTCAGAGAGTGAGAAAGTTGAGAAACCATTCTAGGGGGCTCGAGCGGCTCTGATGGATTTTCCAGCGTGTTCTAGAAGCCTCAAGAATGAGTGTTTCTAGAACGCTCTAGTAATTGTTTGGAGTGTTCTGTATGGGGGGCTCGAGAGAGCTTCAGATTGATCAGGAAGGCTCGGATATTCTTGAGGCCCTCAGCGAGCACCACAATAGTTTCGATAGTCTAGGGGGATCAAGGCAGCTCTAGAGGGCTTTCAGAATGAGCCAGAAGGCTGTGGAGGATTGCGAAATGATCTAGCAGGCCGTGGGCACATGTAGAGGGCACTCGAGTGCCCTCGAGGCCTCCAGGTGGTTTTAGAAAGCGTTGAAGAGTTCGAGTGTGCGTCACAAGTCTCTAGAATATGTGAGAGGCCTTACGGCCTGTGCCGCCGACCTTGAACGACGAGACGACGATGTTGAAGCGGGTCAGAATTTTCAGGGATGTTTCTTGGGGTCTCTTCAGAGCGCTTTCGGGTGTCTCTGGCGGGTAATGTTGGGGCCTTTGGGAAGCCTCTTGGGGCCTGCTGGGAGGCTCCTGGGGGCCTCGTGGGGCTATCCGGGTGCATCTTGGGGGTTTCTTGGGGGCGTCTTGGGAGCTTCTTGGCGTTTCCTGGGAGCCTCACAGGCCGAGGGTTTGAAATGTCCGTTCGGGTCCCCCGTCTGGGCGCTTTCTTGGAGCCGTCTTGGGGGCCTCTTGGGCCGTCTTGGAGGGCCATTTCAGGGCTTTCTTGGGTCGTGTTGGGGCCCTCTCGGAGGCCTCTATCTTGGGGCCGTTTTGGGGGCCTCTTGGGCCGTCTCGGAGCGTCGGGAAGCCGAAAATGCGAAACTTTCTAGGAAAATCAATCAGTTTTGCTTCTTGGGGCCCTATTGGAGGTGCTCTTGGAGGCCTCTTAGGGGCCTCTTGGGGCGTCTTGGAAACCTCTTGGGCCGTCTGGAGGCTACTTTGGCGTCTTGGACCGATGGTTCGGCGACTCGGGTCCCTCTTGGACCCTCTTGGGGGTCTCTTGGGGCAGTCTCGGTTCGTTTTGGGGGTTGGGGGCTCTGGGACCCCCCTGGGGGGCGGCATTTTGACCGGGGACCCGCCCCCAGGACCCCCCTTTGGGACCCCCCCCCGGGTCTCCCACAGAACCCCCCCCCGGACCACCCCCCCGGCGGGGAAGAGATCCAGGGAAGAGGCTTCCGTTCGAATGAACTACGATGTTCGTTCTTGTTGGCTAGCACGCTTGAAATGAAGGGCCCAGGGTAAGAGAGGCAACGGCTGGCGCGTCGAAGAAGGAGACCCAGGAGAAAGTTTGGAATAGCAACGATGAGGAGACAACGAATGAAAGAGCCTCTTCCACACCAAGGCTCCAGAATATTCCATAGAGGTTTCTTGATGGCTCTAGAACTCGTGAGAAATGCTTTCGGGGTGTGGACACCAGGGGGCTCTTGTGGATCGTGGGTGTTCTGGAAGGCTGGACAGGGCCCTACAGTGGAGACCCATGCCAAGAAACACCCTGCTTGCCTCCAGGGTGCCCTGGGTTTCTTGGATTTCGACGGTTTTGCTATGGAAAGCGTGACGTTCCCACACCAAATATCAATGGACGTCCTGGGGTCTCAGGGTTGGGTTTCTTCTGGAAGGTTTCTTGTGGACTTGGCCTCCACTGTACCCAACCGGGTCAGATAATGAGATGGAGCGCTCCAGCACATACTCTAAGATATTGTTGCGAGGCTTCTAGAGTGCTCCAGTCGATAGCACCAGAGGGCCCCAGAAGAATTGATATACAATTCTGCAGAGGGTTCTTGAGAGCTTTAGGACGCTCTGGAAGGCCCAAGTGCCATCGAGGGCATCAGCTTGGAAGGGTTCTGCGGAAATACTCTGGGGGCAGCTCCACTGTGAGGAGCCGTTTCTGAGGTGGGCCCTCTGAGAAGAGCCTCCTTGCGAGGGGCCTCCGTAACGGCCCCCAGGAGATGTTCGAATCTTGTAGGGGTTGTAGGGAGCTCTAGAACCATCAGGAAGGCTTGGAAGCTCCTTGGGGCCTTGGAGGGCGCCGAATAATTCCGAAATTCTCAAAGGTTTCAAGACAGAGGGCTCCTGGACATATTCAGGACGGCTCAAGAGGATTGTAGAATGCGCTAGGAGGCCCTGGGCGGATTTCAAAGGCACCCGAGTGCCCTCGATGGCTCTAGGTGGTTCTGGAAAGTTTCGAAGAGAGTGAAAGCCTCTAGTGGGAATACTGGAAATAGTGGGAAGATACTTCAGGGGGGCATCCGAGGGTTCAACCGGTTTCGAGAGTAGTGTGAAGGTTGCAGAGAGGCCCCAGAGGAGTCTAAAAAGCTCTCAGGTGGGGGCGAAGAAGTAGCTGAGATTGCGCGGACGAGCCTTATGAGGCTCTGGAGTGTTCCATAGGGTTCTAGACTGCTTGGCGGCGCCCCATGAGTGCTCTAGGTTGTTTTCGCGGGGCTCGAGAATGCTCTAAGCTCTAGAACCCCCCCAGAGTTTGAGAATGTTGCAGTGGGCTCTAGAGAGCTCTGGAATGATCTAGAAGGCTCGAATGGTGCCGAAGGCGCTGAACGACACTGCAATTCTTTCGAATTTGTACAGCGGCCTAGACCGCCTAGAGGGATTCTCGAATGATCCAGGGAGCGTCCCTGAGGTGCGGCCTCTGACTAGAGCGTCTCTGCAAGGGGCCTACTTGAGTGGATCCTCTCTGATAGAAAACGTTATGAGAGGTCTTCTCAGAGCGGCTTCCCGCAGAGAAGCAGAGGAGAAGTGGGAGAAAGACAGAGAGAGAGAGACAGAGACAGAGAGAGAGAGAGGTGAGAACGAGATTTGCAAAATGCAGGGGCGGAGTCGACCCCTGAACCACTCACACCCGCACACGGTCGGGTCCTTCGCCAGGTTATGTTGTTTTGTCCGTGACGTCGGATCTGAGGGGATGGGGATTGGAAAAGGGAGAAAGGAGGAGGAGGAGGAGGAAGGAGAAGGAGAAAGGGGGGAGCGAGGGGGAGGCGGAGGGGGGGAAGGGCGAAGGGAGGGGTGAGAGGCGCGGAGAGAGTGAAGCGAGGAGAAGGGGGGGGGGAAGAGGAATAGCGAGAGGGAGGGGGAGGGCGATTACTCGTTCGAGGCACGGGGTGCCCCCCCGAGGTCGACACGGACGACTGCGCGTGGTGCTTGGCGAGCGCTGGTTCAGAGCTGCAGGTCGTCCCCCTTCCCGTCGGAAGGAGCGAGCACTGCGCGTGGGCCTGACCTTGACCCTGATCAGTATCCGAGTCATGCTCCCTCCCGCCTCGTCATCCTCCTCCCTCGTCATCGCCGTCACGGTGTGCCCCGACTGGGGGGCGGTAGGAGGCCCACACGCTCGCAGCAAGCAGGGTAAGAAGTTGCGTCGAAGGTAGCAGCGACATGTTTGCATCCTCCAGTCCAAGGCGGACTATAAGGCTACATGTGTTGTCCGACATTGTGCGCTGCGGTGCAGGACGGTGGATACGCCCACGCAAATGTTCTCAGCAGTGTTGAGCGCTGAGGCGATCATGTCAACATGCTCCTCGTATTTTCCGGACCCTTCACCCACGTCGCAAGAAATTAGGTTTGAGTCCCATCCGCAGGTGTGCGTGTTCAAGAGAAAGTGCACGGGCGCAATTTGCCAGGCACAAAGCAGATGTCAAAGCACATATCGAGGATGCCGGCGGCGCATCACTGGCCGCTCCCTGAGAGTTTGGCGAGTGGTGCGCAGCATGAAGAAGCGTGACGCGGCGCTCATGCTAATCATCTTTGCTGGGAGTGTCTAGTGTTTTTCGGCCAAGCCCGCCACCGTGCTCCTTGGTCGTGGCAAGAAGCCTTTTTAGGAGGCTTCGTGGGATCTCTTGGGAGGCCTCTCGAGGGCATTCTGGAGTAATGGTTGGAGCCTGTCGGGGCCTCTTGGGGCCGCTGGCGGAGTCTTGGGGGCCCGTGGGTGCCTTCCGCGGGCAAGTTGAGGGTCTTCGGGCCGATATTTTGCTGGAAGGCTCCGAAGGCCCGTTCGTTTCCCCCGTGCTGGGCTTTTCTTGGGCCCTCTTGGGAGCCTCCAGGGCCGTATTTGGGTCGTCTTGGGCCTTGTTGGGAACCGTTTTGGAGCGACCTTGAGAGCCTGTTGGGCTGTCTTTTGGAGTGGTGAAGGCCCAAAACATTTGGAAACAAGCCATCTCGGGACCCCCCTGGACTTGTCTCGGAGCCCTTTCGGAGCTCTCGATGCCGTCCGGGAGCGGTCTGGTGGCCGTCTTGGGGCCGTGGATGCACGCCAGTGTGCGGAACCGCGGAGGGACTGCCCGCAGATTGGCGCCCCAGGGAGGGAGTTTCTGCAGGTTTTCACCAGGCACACTCGGTGCTCGACCCCCACCCTGCCGAACAGGGCTGGACCCAGACGCTGTTCTGCTGGACTTCGGCTGTGATTTGTGTTTCGTCTTGGCAGGGAGGTACAGGAAAACAGGCAGAGCAAAACGAAAGACAAAGCGAAAACATAACGAAAAAGAACGTTTAGGTCCAGCCCTGCTCGGGACGATCGAAATCTGTACGGAAAGAATGGGCACGAAGACCGACAGCAGTTCCTGTTCATTTTGAACCGGACTCGCTGTCGGTGTCGCCGCAGCTTGTGTCCATGTGAGACAGAAGGCCTCCTGCCCAACAGCGGCCGCTGATGGCTCGGGACAACACTTGTTGTTGGGCATGGCGGTTGTTGAAGCGTGCGGTCCGCTCCAATCGTTAAAAAAACAAAAAAATGTTGTTGGACATGGGACCCATTCTTGCAGTGCCCACTCCGGGCGTCCAAAACTGCTGCCGAATGGATCGGCGAGCCGCCCTCGTGCGGGGCCCTCGCGAGGGCGCCGCGGCCGCGCCTCGTGCGGGCCTGCGCCCGCCGGGGCGCCGCCCCGGGCGGATCTCGCTCTGGGGCAGCTTCGAGGGGCGTGTTTTCCACCACCACCACAAGCTGGAGGGGAGAAAGAGGGAGGAGGAGGCGGAGGCGGAGGAGGAAGAACACGAGGGGGAGGAGGGGCCCCTCCCTTTTCAACTCATGGTGGTGGTGGCGGTGGAAAGCAGGCCCATCAAGCTTGCCGGAGGGTCGTGGTCTTCCTCCGGGCTTGGCCTCCCGGCTGGGCCCGTTGCCATCTCTCTTTGCTCGGGTTGACCCAAAAGGGGGTCCAGCGACCAGGAGGGTGGTGCAATAGATTTGGTGCAACAGATCTATGGGGTTGCACTACATTTGGGGCGTGCAATACATTCCAGGGCGCAAATGTATTGCTGGATGTTCGCGTGCGATACATTACATGCAACGCAATGCTATACAACCCTCTGGCGCAATACACTTGCAATACAATTGCCCCAAATCTATTGCACCACCCCCTTTCAGCTGGACCCCCTTTTGGGTCACCCAGAGTTGCCCTCTCTCCTTGCTTGCGGCGCCGGCGGCCTTGCCAGAGGAGAAAGAGAAGTGCGGTCGGACCGAGGCATAAGATCGAGATGGGTTCGGGGAGGGTGCCCTAATGTTCATCGTGTTTGTTGGTTGTTCTTGTGCCTCCTGGTGGAGGGTGCCCCCGAAAGGTCCTGCAGTTTGGCCGGTGGAGGGTCTCATGTCTTTGAAGGATGTTTTCTTGTCCTAGGTCCTGTCATAGGTCCAGCTGTATGCACACGCACCGATTCTGGCCAGGCCCATCCTGAGCCCAGGATGGGCCTGGCTGGGATCCGTGCACGTTCAACTTCGCTTCGCCCGACCTGCGGGCTGTCGGGTTTGCCTCTCCTCCTCCCCCCATCTCTCAAGCAGCGGCGAAGCGTCTTGGCTCGCCTATAGCCCCACCAAACAATGTTCTAAGAACCTTTTGTGGTTTCCACGAAATGTTCTTAGAACATTTCTGGCGGAGTCTGTTTTGTTTTATCACATCGGGCTTATGTTCTAAGAACATTGTTTTCATTATTAGAACATTTGTGGGTTCTAACATTTCGTGGTATGAACATAGGAATGCCAGGACGGTCGGTCCCTGCTCAAATCTCGCTTCTCGCGGGCGGCGACCCGGCGGGTCCGTGCCGCTCTTGTCGGGGTTCTTGGCGTGCTCTTTCCGACCAACGTACGAGTGACCTTTCGACAGAGTGACCCCGATCGCTGAACTCGAAGCGGTTGCAGCGATTTGCGCGTCCAAGTTTGGCCACACCGCAACCCCCCCGTCGAGCCGCGCACCAAAGGCCTGGGTCATTGTTGCGTGTGGCCGATTTTTATTGTGCCTGCCGCGAGCAGGAAGAGGGGGGAGAGGGAATGTCAAGAGAGGGAAAGCACGTTGACGTCCCTTTCTCGGCGTTCCCTCTTCCCCTCTTCGACTGCTCCCTCATCACCTGTCTCCCTGCCTCCTGGGTTCTGGATTGGACTGCTCAATCAGGACACCACGGGCTTTACACAGATAATGCGGCCAGAGAATACCCACCCTTATCAGTATTGTGTGCTCCCTCTCCCCATCCTTCCCCGAGTCCTCGCCCACCGCGTTCAAGGCCTACTGTTCTTGCCGCCACCATTCCACGATGTGTTGCGCGTCGCAGTCCTCGCGGTTTCCATTGTGCATTGTATTGTTGATTGGTTGAGTTGAGGGACGAGGAACAAGATAATGCGGAAGAGAACGATATAGCTACAGGACGAGGAAACAGAAGAGAAAAGCAGCCGTAAGGAAGGACTGCAAAAGGGAGGAGGGAGATGAAGAGAAAGGGGAGCGGGAAGAAGATGATTTGGAGGAGGGGGAGGCGTGAGAAAAAAGGAAAAAGGGTAGGATTGAAGAAAAAGCGGGATAAGAGGAGCATGACCAAGAGGCGGAGGAGGAGGATGATGACGTCGATTGCGACCGCGACGTGGCAGAGGATAAGGAGGAGGCGGGGCACATGAGGATAAAGAGTTGAAGAGGAAGATTAAATGAATTTTAAGAAACAGGAGGAGGGAGGAGAAGAGGAAGAGGAGGTAAAGGAGGAAGGAGGAGGGGTGGTGGAGGAGGCCGAGGGAGAAGGCCGAGGGAGGAGGAGGAGGAGGCGGGAGGCGGAGGAGGAGGAGGAGATGGAGAAGGACGGTACGTAAGATAGAGGAGGAGGACGAGGAGGAGGAGGAGCAGCCTACAATCTCAGCGGCACCCCAGGTCATGTTAACAAAGAAGGCAGCGAAGGAGAGTTGGAAAACGCTTCTTCAGAAGTGAGCCTTCGGCCCGCGACCCCGCCTAGGCGGGCCATAGAAGGGACGTTTCCAGGAGGCTTGGTTATTGAAGACTCTCTCGGCTTCCACGGGGAGGAGGTCAACTCTCCTCCTCCTCCTCCCCCGCCTCCTCTTCCTCTTCCCCATCCTCTTCCTCCTCTCCACCACCTCTCTGTCAAGCGCCGAGTAGACTTGCATTGTTCGACGGCTCCGTCGCGTCCAGAGCCCGTGAACGTCCTCTACGGCCAACGTTCCTTCTTCATTATGGCGCCAGAATTATCTACATTTGGAGCGTCCCGCCGCCCTTGGCGTTCAAAGGCGGACCACAGGGGGAGGACCCGCAGCAGGATCCAATTCCCACCTACGATGACATTTTGGCCGCGGGGCGCTCACGCAGACGAAGCGTCTGGCCAGCGACCGTCGTCACGTGAGCGACGGGAAAGCGGAGTCGTCTGCGCCGACATTCGCGCAAGTTTCCCGCGTAAGGTCGCGCGCAAGTGCCATCGCTTCCAGTGCAGCTTCCTGCGCCGGCGGCCCGCGCAAAAGCAACCGCGTGAGGCCACTATGTCATCTCGCGTGTTTTCGTCGCTCGTGTAGAATTCTTGTCCCGTCTTCTGAATTAGGTGGACGCGATGTTGTGGATGCCAGGTTGCTCTCTCGCGGCTGGCTGTGTAGTGCGAAGAGCGGTTTTGAGACAAAGGCGCGACGCTTGGGTCCAGCCAGTTCACCATCATGTGCTGGATTCTAGCTCGCGTGCTCCAACAGGACTGCGCCCTTAGCGATATTTGGACATGTCAGGGGTAAAGCCTTGCTTTTCCCCGATTGGACTTTGCCCACGGGGTCCTATTTGTTCTGCGACGAACCGATGGACGCCACCCCCCGATGTCCAGGTGGGCCCAGGCCTTGCTCGGCTCCCTGGTCTCGGTTTCCTTCCGGCGTTGCTTTGGTTCCCGGTCTTGCTCCTTGGGTTCACCCATTTTTCATCGGTTCCCGGGCTTTGTGATTGATTCACCTGGCTTGCGCCATTCCGCCGACCCCTAGGTTGGGCCCCCATGGGGCATCTGAAGGGGTTCTTGAGGATGCCCTTGGAGGCTTCTTGGGAGCCTCGTGGAAGCCTCTTGGGACCTCTTTGGGCCATCTTGGGGGGAAAGGCTCGACATGTCAATGTGTATTCCGAATTCCCCCTCTTGGTGCCCTCTTGGCTCTCTTTTGGGCCGCTGTGGGAGCCTCTAGAGCCGTCTTCTGGCCCTTTTGGGCTTGTCTTAGAGGCTCCGTAGCCATTTTGGCTCAAACCATTTTGGCTCAAGGTTTTGAGTTTCCCTGGGAAACGAGTGGATACCGCTAGTCCGCGGCTAGTTCCCAAGGGTTTCTACGCACCGCTGTGTGTGCCTCCAGGCGGCACAGCATCGAGTTTTCACGAACACGGACGGTTGTCGATGGCGCCAGATGTCTTTCGGCGACCGCCATGGAGGCAGCAGCCTGCCTCGCGCTACGGAGAGTGGTGGAATCCGAGCGTTTACCCTCCACTTCCTGGATATGTGCCGCCACCGCCGTCGTGGGGAGCGAACACTTGGAGAAAGCGCCAGTTCAGAGCCCAAGTTGAGTGTTCCTCGTGTGGTCGGTGGCTCTTCCAGGACAGGCTCAAAGCGAAGAACTGGACGTGTGAGTGTGGCGCAAAGTTCCAGAAGTCGCGAGGGCCTGGCCATGGCCGTCAGGGGGGTGCTGCTCCTGCTGATGGTGACGCTGTGCAGGAGCTTTGTGCCTTGGCGGCCAAACTGGGCGGGGGGGAGGACACCAAGCGTGCTGTCGACTCCTTGGTGGCCACCCTGCGAGGTCCTCCCCCCGAGTCCAAGCCACGGCCGCCAGGGCAGGCCCTTCAGATGGCGGCGGCCCGCTTGCAGCGGGGGCGCAAGGCCATGGAGGCGGCCAAGGAGCAGTGGAAGAGAGCCAAGCAGGAGTTGGAGCGGTGCACGGAGAAGCTTCGTGCCTGCACGACAGAGGTCATGGAAGCTGAACGTGAGGAGATCGCGAAAACTAAAGAGTTCTTGCCACCTGAAGAACGGCCCGTGCCACGTGGTGCTGTCCTGGACATCCAGGAGGTGCTCGACGGCAACCTGGATCTGGAGATCAGTCTGGGAGTCGACTTGGACGGGTTGGGCCTCACGCAATCGGACCATGACATCTTGGAGAAGACGAAAAGTGAGCTCCAGGTCTGGTTGCGCAAAGCGGTGCAAGACACGCATGGTCAAATCAATGAGAAGTTGCAGGATCAGAAGGCCAAGGTCTCAGCAGTCCTTGAGAGAGCCCGCAAGAAGAGGAAAGGCAACCAGGGCGAGGCTCAGGTCGCGGCCGAACCAGCGAGCCAGGGAGCAGCGTCCAGCGCACCCCGTGGTGGTGCCGACGCAGCCCCTGAGGCGCCTGCGCGAGGAGCGGCGACGGGTGCTGACCGTGGTTCGGCAGCAGACCCCGCCCCTCGCGCCGCGCCAGCTCCTGGGGATGAGCATTCGCTCAAGGCCGCGTCTGACCGCTTGCAGGGTGAGGTCGACGCCCTCGTCCGCAACCTGCTCGAGCAGAAGACGGAGGGGGAGTCATCTTGCGGATGACGCGCACACTCTGTATATGAGGAACCTCTCGGGCTGGGGGCACTCGTCCAAATGCCTTCTTGCTGAGGGCTTGTACGACATAGTCATTCTGCCCGAGTTGCACGTTCTTCCAGATATGTGTACAGAGGTGCTCCATGATTGGAGCCATAGAGGATACCAACCAGTGGTGGCTCCATCCTACCAGTTGAAGTTGACGGCCAAGGCTGGTGGGATCTCTATGGGAGTCAGGAAGAGATGTCAGTTTCAGAGTTTTCGTCACCTAGCGACTGACAGACGCATGCAGATGGGGCTCCGTCAGGTCCAGGATTGATTTCAGAGATGTTGTAGGATGCCAGCTCAAGATTGGTGGCCAGTCGATTTCCGTCTTCGCCATCTACTTGACAGCCGATGTGGGCATCACAGGTATGAACGTGTCAAAGCTGATTTAGTTAGGTACGCTGTTGCAGTCTATCAAGACGCGTTGGCTGGTCATTGGGGACTTCAACGCAACCCCGATCGAGCTGCAGAAGTCAGGCTGGCCATCTCTGGTGGACGGGTTGATTCGTGTCCCCTCGGGCGCAGAATACACATGCACGGCTGGCCAAAAGAGGATGATTGATTTCGCAGTTCTGTCACGCTCGATGGCCCGGTTCGTCTGCTCGATGACTGTCGATGACGAAGCGTGCTTTGGAGCAGGAAAGTCGCATTTCAGCATCTTGACGAAGCTGCAGCTGAGGTTAGAGAAGGCTCAGAGATGGGCACTCAGCATGCCGCAGAGATTTCAGTACCCACCGAGGCCCAAGAAGCAAGCAGATCCGACCAGTAAGAGGTCTCGCCAGCGTCTGCTACGCCAGCTCAATGAGGCCGCAGCTGAGCCAGAGCCAGAACTACCACGTCCTCCGATGAGAGCGCGTCGGCAGATCAGGTTCAAGATGCCACCTCCCTTGCAGTACTTGGGGGCGCAAGATTGGGGCCTGGAGTCTGAGGATGACCCGCGGCAGGAGGGCGACGGCGATTCGACTGGCGAGGACGACGGCCAGTTCGGCCCGGGTGGCGCCGAGGGCGCAGGGGGCGCGGCGATGGGTGCTGGTGGGCCAGCAGACCCCGCCCCCCCTGGAGGTGCGGCGACGGGCGCAGGAGGCCCTGCAGACCCCGCCCCTCCAGCAGCGCAGGAAGAGAGCGCGTCGCAGCTGCTCCTCGAGGCGGCGCCAGAAGCCCAGGACAGGCTCTGGCACGCTCTGTCGGCCAGTCGGTCACAGGGCACGCCGCCGAGGTACATAGTAGATTCGAAGGCGTTTCGGTTGGATCCCGAGGCGTCGCTTTCTGTTGGCAGATCTTTCGCTGAGTGGACTGTGAAGGTTGAGTCGTTTTTTTTTTTGTTTGCGCGATGTTGGAGATACATCCGAGTGATCAAAAGAAGTACCGAGGTAGAGGTCCCCTTGGAGAGCTCACTCGGAGACCCGAGGCCCAAGGAGCCCACTTTGTTTCTTCTTGGGACCCTGTGGCGCACTGGTGGGCCACGGTGGATTTCTTGTTGAAGGACCTTGTGGGCCTCCTTGGCCAGAGGGGCTCCAGTAAGGCCAGTAGGTTAGGCGAGCGCTTGAGAGACTTGTCTGTCTCTGTTCCCGTCTCTCCTCTGATGCCTCTCCCTCCTCCTGCGCGCGCCAAGTGGTGCCGAAGTCTCAGGGTCATTTGGGGGCTCACGGATGACTCCATCAGGGACCTCAGTAGGCAGGCCTACTCCAATTCGGTCAGAGCCCAGAGGTCAGTCCCCCATGCCAGTCTCGGCAAGTTCCACCAGTGGGCCCTGCAGCAAGACCAGCTAGGTGGACGAGGGCTGTACAGCAGGCTCAAGGATAAAGCAGTTTTGTATGAGAAATGAGGGCTTGGGGTGGCCCAGCTCTAGATTCTTGTGCACGCATGGAGGCCAGGGCCAGAGTGTGGAGCCTAAAGTGGGAGGGGGTTCCCTCCACTTTCAAGCGCGTTTTCGAACTTTGGAGGAAAGCCTAGTCGAAGGCTAAGGCGCTCGAGCCCAGGCCGATCACTGTGGAGCAGATTTCCAGGCCCATCTCTGCCCTGCCAGACCGCGCGCCAGGGGTAGACCAGATGACGAAGAAGGACTTCGTCTGGCTGCCTAGGGCGGGCCTGCAGGATCTGGCAGGGTTTCTCTCCCAGGTGGAAAGCGAGTGCTGCTGGCCATGGCAAGTCTTGGTCATTCTTGTCACCCTCCAGGTCAAGGGCTTGGAAGCGGATCGCGCGATTGGTCTGCTTGCTTGGTTGGTGAGATTCTGGGGCAGGTTGAGGAACGATGACAGAGCTGCCTGGACGAGAGACACTGCTAGCACGTGGGACACGGCGCTGGCGGGCCCCTCGGCCTTGCAAGTCGCGTTGCTGCGCCTTTTTCGCGATGAGGAAGCTGCCAATTCAAGCTTCCCCGGCTTTCACAGTGGTAGCTTGCTCTGGGATGTGAAAGGGTTCTACGATAGCCTCCGATGGGACCTCATCTTAGAGAAGGCCCTGGATCTAGATTTCCCGCCTTGCTATCTTGCTCTGGAGTTGCAGATACATATGGCGGTCAGATTTCTTCGAGATGGGGGGGGGGGGGGGGGGGGGGGGGGCGACTCGCCCCCTGTAGACCCAGAGCTGTCACTCATTCCAGGTAGTAGTGGTGCAGTCGACTTAGGAAGAGTTGCCCTGCACCATGTTTCCGCGCAACTAGTCACTGGGGCTCCTGCGGAGCCGAGTCTGCACACTTGGGTGGATGATATTGTGCAATGCATGCACGGCACAAGTGAGTTAGTTTTCAGGCAGCTCTCAAGTGCGGGGCTGAAACTTGTCCGTTGTCTCGAGCAGGCTCACCTTTCCATGGCCAGTAAGTCGTGCATCATCTGCTCGAGCACCAGCGTCGCCAAGCAGTTGCAGCAGTTTTTCAAGGGACACCAGATAGACATCCAGGTCAAACTAGTCAGTGCTGACCTAGGCATAGACCGAGGTAGAGTCGGGGAGCCCAGGCCGAAGCAGGCAGCACGCAGGCAAGCCACGGTTAAGCGCATGGGTAAGCTTCAGAAGCTTGCTGCCGGCAACATGTTATGCAAGAGGTGGGCGAAGAAGATGGCCCTCACGGCCGCCTTTGCCAAGTCACGTTATCCTGACAAGGTGCACGGCACTGCCCCCCATGTCGTCTTGAGGTGGCGTCGGTCGTTGGGTCGGTTGACGGGGGGAGTCGCTGGGGGGGTAGGTGCCTCACCACGCTGTTAGCGCTTGAGTACGGGAGGAGGGGCCCTGCCTTCCTCGCGCTCTTTGATACGATCGAGGCATGGTTCCTCATTTTAACGGATCGCAGTTTCCATGCTGAGAGGATCCGCAGAGTCTGGAGAAAGGTTCTTGCGCGTCTGCGGGACAGGCCCGCCAAGCATAGGTGGAGAGGTGTCGCCACTCCAGCTGCGGCCACTATTGCCACTCTGCTAGATCTTGGTTGGAAGCCTTGGGGTCCGTGGGCTTGGGAGTGCGATCTTGGAGTTAGGCGTGCTATTGACGAGTCCCTTCTCGGGCGGGGTAAGGTAGATCTGGCTGTCATCAAGGAGGCTCTGGCAGCTAGCATGGAACGCAAGTTGTGGTGTGCTGCCGCTCAAAATTCGTGGGACGGCCAGGGCCTTGAGTTGGTCCCGGATCTTTTTGATTTCAGAAGGGACCTCAGGAGGCTCAATGAGAAAGGCAAACATGAGTGGGCTGGCATCCTGCGCGCGGTCGCCACGGGCAACAGTTGGACCCGTTGCCGCATGCAAGAGTGTAACCTGTCGCAGGACAGCCGCTGTCGCAGATGCCAGCATGTGCTTGAGTCAGACCTTCACAGAGCTTGGGAGTGCCCCAAGAATGCAGATTTTTGCAAGGTCTCAGATTTCGTTGTTCGCAGAGCCAGAGCAGATGCAGAGCACAATCCCAGTTTTTGGATCAGAGGGCTGACGCCCAGTTCTTGGACCGCCGTCCCCCCGCCACCAGATGTTGCGGATTTCCGTAGGTTGGGTGGTGACTTGGGTGAGGCCGTTGTGAACGGTTTTGTTTTCGGTGGTGGGGACGCGAGTGGCGGCCAGGATACTCAAGATCCTATGCTTCGTAGAGTTGCTTGGTCTTGGGTGGTGCTGAGAGGGCTCGACGAGGACGGTCAGTACTCGATCGAGAGCCTTCGCACGCACGCCGCTGGATTTGGCAACATCCCAGGGTCGAGGCAGTCGGTCAACCGAGGCGAGGTTTTGTGCTTGGTTGAGTTCGCGCGCGCGGTGTTTCCGACTGCCTCCGCCTATTTTGTCTCAGACTCCCCGTATGTTGTTAATAATTTTGCCAAGTTAAGGGCAGGGATCAATCCTCAGTCTCACTTCGACGTGTGGCACCAGCTCAGAGCTCTCATCCAGACGCACCCCGAACGGGGATTGGTCGTGGTCCAGGTTGAGAGCCACAGGAGTGCCGAGCACGTCTCAGCCGCAGGTGCGGATCAGCTGCACTACCTAGCCAACGAAGTTGCAGACCGCATCGCCAGCTCGTGGGCAGATAATTTGCGTGTGTCAGACAAGGACCGAGACAGCAGGTCCTTCGCCCAAGGGGTTGCTTTCCTGGTTCGGGACCACCTCGGGCACACTCTGCTGGCGGCGATTGAGGCGGACGGGGACAGGGCCCCTCGGGAAAAGGTTGTGCAGCGTCATTTCAAGGAGTATAAGACCCAGTTGGATCTCACTGCCCACACGCCAGAGGAGGGTAGGAGGCACCGCATCCAATGTAAAGTTTGTGGAGGCTCGGCCCCACGCTCCCCGGCGCGCCAGTTCCTGAGCACTCCCTGCCATGTTGGCTTGTTCAATGGAGTGGTCATGATACTACAAGGTGCCGAGGTGAATGGTCAAAGGTTGCATCCGTCTCACATGTTAGGTTACAGCAAGACATGGGGCACCACGGTTTGTTTCACGCGTGGTTTCATTGCGGCCATGGCGGTTCGCAATTTGAAGCATCAGTGCGCTGGTCACCTCAGTGACTATGGCCCCAGGATGCTGAAGAAGGTTGCCAAGGGACAACCTCCTGGAAAAAGCCAGTGGGCCCGCCAGAATCAGGTCGTCAAGACCCGCAGGCGGAAGTGATTGTACAGTTCGGCATTGCCAGGATCAAATCAAAAATGGCGTGTCTTAGAGGCCTCTTGGGGACTTTGTCGGCCGTCTTAGGACGGCCTTCGGGGCCCCTTGCGCCGTTGTGCACGCTGTCAACACGGAAAAGACGTGCAGTTTGAAAATTCACGTTTTCTCAAGGAATGTGACGACTTGTTTCTCTTGAGGTCTTCTCGGTGGTTTTCTTGGAGCTCTCTTGGGGCGTCTTGGAGACGTGTTGGCCTGCCTTGAGGCTATCTAGAGTGGACTCGAGGTCTCTCTGGCGCGTTGGAGCGCAGCTTGCACAAGTGTCGATGGAATATTAGGCATGTGGGAGGCCACGGGCTCTAGATTTGGAGGCTCAGGAAGCCCCAGTGGTCATTGAGGAGTTCGCCCCCCCCACCCATCCCACCCGAAAGGCGATGGTGGACACTGGGGGAGAGGGAAGGGGGAAGAGTGCCAGTCAAATATTTCACACGCCCTTTCACCCCCCACAAGCGGTGGTCGACCGATTTGTTTTCTTTTCGCGAGTTCCCCCGCCTTGTTCCGTGGTTTCCCCAGTCCATGCAATGCCGAGCAGTGCTAAGCAGTGCCAAGGATAAATTTTGCCTAAGGGATCTCACTTGTTCTGTGAAGAGCTGGTGGAAGCCACCCTCCAGTTCAGATGCCGACCCAAGCCTTGCTCGGTTCCCTGATCTTGAGGCGTTGCTCCTGTTCCTGGTTATGTCCCGTGGGCTCCCAGTTGTTCCTCTGTCCTTTTGTCTTGCCAGTTGTTGTTTTTTATGTTCACCAGTTCCCCTGATTTGCTCCTCGGATTCCCCCGCCGTGTCCCTGGGATTCGCCAGTCCATGAAAAGCCGAGCAGCGCCAACAAATCCCAAGCCTTGCCCAGTCAAGGCTTCGGGCTCTCACTTGTGGTGCGAAGGGCCAGCGAACGCCACACGTCACACACCCCAATGCAAGAGGCGGGCCTTGGCCGTGTGCTGTTCGGTGCCTCGGCTTTGGATGTCGTTTTGCCTTGGGGTTGCACGGTCCTTCCTCGGTTGCCCAGTCATGTTTCTCGGGCTATGTGGTCGTTTTTTGTGTCGTTGGTCTTGTTCCCTGCCTGGTCTCATAAGCGCGGGGATCTAAAAACGCGGAAGCATGAAAAAATCAAAACCGCAATATTCTTCGGCGCGTCCGCGCACCATCCGCACAAAAAATCCAGCGTTCCCCAAACTATGTTTTGCCTAAAGCGTTTTGCTTTGTTTGTGCGAGGCACCCGTAGGGTGCGGGGCCTTTCGGCAGAGGCTTGCTTGGCATTATTTGGGTTTGCTCGGGGTTGCCAAGCAACGCCAAGCATTGCCAATCGCGGGGGCCTTCGCGGGCACGTCAGGGTCTTAAGGGGTCATCTTGTGAGGAAGGCGTCCGTGCGAGCTCCCCCTCCTTGGAGCCGTCTTGAGGACTTGTGTGGTTGTCTTGGAGGCTTCCTGGGCCCTCTTGGGGGCCTCTTGGGCTGGTCTGGAGCCTCTCGGCCCGCCCTGGGTTTTCCGACGCCCGAAGAGATGGGAACGCGAATGCCATTGAAAACCTTATGAATATCAATGGTATTTGCCTCTTGAGGCCCTCTCGGGTGTCTTCTCGAGACCCTCTTGGGGCGTTTTGGGGCTGTCTTCGGCCGTCTTGAGGCCATCTTGCAACCCACCCTCTGGCTCAAGCCGTCTCTGGGCCCCGGCTCCTCGGCCGGGTCTCCCAACTCAAGGGGGCATCCCCTAGGAGTTTTCGGGCCGCGCGCTTCCCCCCGGGCCGCGTTCCGGCCATGTCAGATCCCCTGGGTTCCGCTCCCACGGCTTCACGCAGCAGCTTGGCCCAGGTCGGGCTGAGCATGGATGGGCGACCGATCGACGACGGTCCTGGCTTCCCCGGGAACTCCGCAGGTGACGATGCAAGCCCAGCCGACGACCGTGGGGCCAACGGACTGGCAGACTCAAGACATCCTCACCCTGGATCACAGGACACCATTCCGCCAGGGCAGCCTTCGCCCCTCGCCCCCTGGGACGTGATCGCTCCCGTCGACGTTGCGTGCACACGAGAACCGATGGCCTTCAGCCAAACGGGAAGACGGGGAGACACGTTCAACCCTGCGATACACACTGACATAGCGACCTTCAGTCGCTTCCCTGGGATTGACAATGACAGGAATGACGCCCTCCCGCCTAACTTATCTCCTTCCCTCACCCCTACCCTTCCCCTGCCCATTGCTGGGCGCCCAATTTCCTTCTCTCCTGGCGGTGCAGGGCAGAGCTGGATCGCACACGGCGATGCCAGGATCACGGGGGGCGAGGGCCCCACTCCAGAACAAGCGAATCCCCCGACGGACCCAGGCCCGCACTGGTCGCGAAGGGGCGACCGACAGAGAGATGCCCCCGACGACCGACCCAGGGGCTCCGACGAAGACGGGGGGACTAGGGTTGGGGCCTCCCCAGAGGGTGACCGCGGGTGTGACAGGAGGGGAGGCGGGCAGACGCCTGCCCTTGGACCCGACTCGCATCCCAGAGGCTTGCGCCTTCACTCCGCCGAGCGCCCCCCCCCCTGGACGCTTCAATGCCGAGAGGAGCAGCCTTCAGCTGCGAATGTGCCAACCCTGCCACCGAGGAGACCCGTGCCCTTGCCGCGCAGCCGACTTCCCCCGCGGACGTTGACAGAGGGCTTGATGGCTATCGCCACACACCCGCCGCCCCCCGCGGATGCAGCAGAATGGACACAGAAGATGGGCCTTCAGCCCTTGGAGCGCCCTGCGAGACGGCAGACTTGTGGGGGTCTGCTGCCAGGGACTCCTTAGGTGGACTGGCGGGTTCCGACTGCGACGTTGCGGCCAGTCGCCCCTCTGGTCACTTCCGTAATCCCAAGGACTCTCGCCCGCCTCTCGCCCCCCAGGCTGGCGGTCTCAGGCGGGACGAACCTCTCGCTCGGGACTCTCACACGGAACGAGCCTTCAGCTCAAGGCTCCAAGGCACATCGAGCAATCTCAGAGGTGACGAGCCTTCAGCTCGAGAATCAGAGACGGCACCAATGGACGTCGGGAATGCAGCAGGACATGTGGCCACGAGCGGCGACGGGAGTCGCCGCGCGCCCGCCGCCCTTCCTGGAGTTGACAGCAGGGCTCACGTAGAGAATGGGTCTTCAGCCCGAGGAGCTCCCAGCGAGACAGCAGATTTGAGTGAGTCTGCAGCTTGGGACGCCCCAAGCGGACTGTTCGGCGCCGACGGCGACGCAGCGACCAGTCAACTCCCTGGGCACTCCTGTAACCCCGAAGACTTTCGTCAGCCACCCGCCCCCCAGTTAGACAGTCGCGGATGGGACGAGCCTTCAGCTCGAGATTCTCACACGGAGCGAGCCTTCAGCTCGAGGGTCCAAGGCGTATCGAGTAACCTCAGAAGTAACGAGCCTTCAGCTCGAGATCCAGAGACAGTGCCAATGGACACCGAGAGAGTCGCAGAGGCCGTGACCACGAGCGGAGACGACTTCGACCATCCTGGGACTCCTGGTGCTCCCGCGCCGGGTCTTCCCCATCAGGTGGACCCTCACGCCAGCTGCGGGCGACCGACCGACCACGCCGACTTAGACGCTGACGGGACCGGCCCTGCAACGGGGCCATCCCTGAGAAGGCACGTCGAAGACCGTGCGGCAGGCGCAGCCAGCATTGCGAGCAGATCAAGCCGCTTCCGCCCTGACTCCGCCGCCCCCCCCCCTGGAAACACGGGCACCGACGCAGAAGCCGCGCCCGGCGTCCACGCCGCTAACCTCATGGAAGAGACTGGCCTTCAGCCAGGAGGAGGACAGCAAGAGACGGGCGGGCCTGGCAACAGTGGCCACAGAGAGGCACCCCCTTCTGCTGAGACGACCGACCGTAACCGACCTTTCCTGGGAACGACGACGGGGTTGTCCATGGGACGGCCTCACGCGCCCAACGCCGACAGGGTCTCCGCTGACCCCGCCGTCGGGACAGGTTCCCTGGTCGATCGGATCGATCACATCGGACCTCCGATCGTTGTCGCGGGATCGCCTCGCGTCTCCCTTCCCTCGCCCACCTGCTCCCCTCCCATCCATTCCCCTCCCGACCCTCCCCCTGAGCTTGAGCATCCAGATGGCCCCCCGTGCGGCGTTGGCCACGGCCATGAAGACCCGTCTCAAGGTCGGGAGCGGAGACCCCTCATCAGGACGGCCAACGGCTCCCCTTTCGTGCTGAGATGCGCGGCTCCCAGAGCACCCTCCACGCCCGACCCGCCCTCCTACCCCTCTCCCGACCTTGCCCTGGAGGAAGAACTGCGGAGGACCCCAGCCAAGCCCATAAAAACAGAGGGCGGTACGCTACCGACCTCCACGCTCGATGGTTGGACGCCACTGGGCATGCGAACGCTGACTGGGCAGCCAGTCGGGAGGCAGACGGACCCATGCGTGGGCCGCGCGTGGCAGACGCTAGGGTCACTGGTAGGGGGGGGGGCACCATGAACGCCCTCCGCCGCCACCTAGCGCGCATCGACGGTCTCTGGTGCGAGATCCCCGATCGAGGGACACCGAGGAAACCGCGCGAAACCAGTAACCTGGAGCTCCTCACGCACCACGCGTGGAGGGGGCACCGCCCTGGTCACCCAGGCATACGAGTAGGCAGCCCCCTGCGCGCGGCTCCAGCAGAAGCCCTTCTCCCAGGGCTCGGTTCGCAACGAGCCACCTCTGCCCCAACCCTCGCCATCCTGGACCTCTCCTGGCTTGTTTGGTCTGTCACGGGAGGAGACTACGAAGGGCGCCTCGGGGGTGTGCAACCAGACCCGTTACAGGTCCTCGCCTTTCGCTTTGCGAGCATCACCCATGACCCCAGTATAAGGAGGGAAAGATTGGACGCAGATGATCCCTCCGTAGCGGAAAGGCAGCTAGCGCGTCTAGAATACGTGGCCATGGCCTACTGCGACATAGGCATGGAGCTCCCGAATGGATTCGACTCAGACAGGATGCTCATGCCCACCAGGTCTCCCGGTGACGCATTGCCCCCGCACAGTAGCGGCCCTAACCGACCAGACGGGACCCAGGACCCCATGGACGACGAAACCAGGGAGTATGCGCATAGAGCCCTAATTCATGAGCGCAGACAGAACATAGTTCAGTTTCCGGACCATGGGGACATCAGACAGTGGGCCATCAGGAGGGGCAATCTTGGACGGGTTGGGGGCGACGTACACTCGAGACGACAAGCAGGCAGAGGCCCAGTACCATGGGTAGAGCCCGCCCTTACAGGAGTTACTGCCAGCTCAACGGGCATCCCCGGGGTACCGATCCAAGGGTGCGACAGTAACGACAACACATGGCCCTGGTCTACCACAGCGCATCGCCTACTGCTGCGGGATTTCTTCTGCCCGACTCGACGATGCGACTTCTGCGGTTCTTGGGTGCTCCGAGACCCCACTGGACGACACTGCATCGCGTGCCACAGGCTTGCCAACCCATGGAGCTATAACCAGGGCGAGCGGCAATCAGGCGACCTCCAGCAGGGTCACCCAGACGCAGACCCGGAACAGCCACTCAACAGGCACGCGCTCGACCTTCTGGACACCATCTTGCTGTTGCAGCTTGTCAGAGCGGGCATGCGGTACGCCCCAGTCGCAGAGCATCTCTACTCCCCAGCCCAACCTGGCCCCTCCGACTTCACCCCGACGTGGCTCGTGGGCGAACTTCTGGGAGCCTGGAGGCATATGGTGGCCCAAGCCTCAGGCCTGGCTGATATCTGGGCTTACGAAGGCACCATAGGCCTTGAAGAATTCGGAGGCGATTGGCAACTTCGCACAGCAACGGTCTCCCTTGCCTTACTCTGCTCCGCGCCAGACTCCTGGGCCCTTAATGTCTGCCGAAAAATACGCCGCGCCCTCAGGACCTGCCCAGAGGGGCGACTGGATGGCTGGTTCCCCCCGCAGCTCTATCACGACGACCCGAGCACGTACCCGCCAACGCACTGGAGGGGTCCCCCATCGAGTAGGCCAACCGCGACTATCGCGATAGGACCGAACACTGTGGCACACCTGGATGATCTCCGCTGGCTAAGCGCCACCATCGGCGGGGACCACCTGGACCGCGCCATAAGCGACGCACGAGATGGCATGGTCCTCAGCAGACGCTGGTGGCACAACAGAGACAGTCCACACTCCCAGGCAGCCGAGGTTATGAGAGGTGCGCTACAGGCAGCAGCACGCACTGAATGGCGCCCAATACATGCCCAAATAGGGCAAGGTACCCCCACTGGGAAACCTTGTTACAGACGCCGTTATCCGACGCATAGAGGCAGACAGTGGCGCTCGTGACCACGAGCGTACTGAACGACCCAGTGGTGGACACTCCCCGATGGACGTAGACAACCCCTGGCGTGACGGAAGAGGCCCCACTGGCGGAGAGGGGGACAGAGTGACAGCCCCCCACAGACCTCCGCCAGACCCCGCGCAGGACCTATCCCCCGCGGAACGCTCCCAGCGAGAAGCCTTCGTCGACGAGGTGCAACGAATCAGGAGGATGGTGGCTAGTAGCTCCGTCACCCAGGCATACGGTGGAGTAGAATCCCGGCCCCCTTTATATGGGGCGCTGCCACGGACAGGGGCCGGAGCGTTCTCGAGCAGGCATTTGGGAACACAAATATCAGTACTAACATTATCAACCAGGCAGCCACATGGTGGATAGCGCGAGGCGTCTTCTCATACAGGGACGCCCAGGTAGTCCTTGCTTCTGAGGCAGACACATCCTCCAGGGCCACCGGATCCACGCTCGAGGCACCCGAAGTGGGCAGCTACATTGCGCCACTGCTGCAGGAACGGATGATGTTGCAACTTGACGCGAACGGCCCCCTTCAGACCGCCATCCTGTCAGGAGATCGGCAGGCAGTAGAGGCGGGAGCGAGGTTGCGGGCGGAGCAGGCCAGGGCCGAGCAGAGATCGAATCCAAGAAACCACTGGCCCACGCACGAAGAAAGGGTGCGCCCTGGAACAGAGGCCGCTACAGCGGAAGCCGCGAGCACAACCACTCCTTGGCACGCGGACATACGACAGTTACTCAGCCGAGCGAACGTTGCTATCCCCCAGGGCAGACTACCACCAGGCAGCACGAGAGAAGAGCACCTGGACAGACTCATCCGCACTCTTGACGCCAGACAACGGGACGAGGAGGGGGCAGGCAGGGGGACCATGCCCGCCCCAGAAGGAAGGACTTCCGTCAACGGCGACCAGGCTCAGTGCCTGGCTCAGAGCATGCTGTTAGACCACAGAGCCAATGGGCAACCAGGCTCCTGGATCTCCAGCGCCCTGTGGCTCTGCCTGGCGCCACACTACTTCCCCCTCCTGAGGCCAGTACTAACTGTGCGAGCGGTGGACTCCCGGCCTTACGACGTACTCTACCGTTGGATGACGAGAGCCGAGATGCACACACCAGAGGACGCGGTTACCTGTCTCCGCAGGGAGGTGCCAGGAGCCAATCTGACGCCATACTCTGAGCTCAGTAACCTGCAGATCCAAGCCCTCATTTGTCACCTCGGCGAGGCGGCCAGCCTGACGCATCTTGACGCTAGTGTCTCCGCCAGAGCTCTCATCGAGAGCCTGGGGGACGGCCTCACCCGGATTGGCCACCCCCCCGGAGACAGTGCCAGACTTCCCCCGGAGAACATGGACGCAGTAGAGGTCCCCCCTTGGGACCTTGACGTAGGAACCCCCCTTATGCATGATTTGCAGCGAAAACATCCTGGGCAGTGCAGAAGTCCTGATGCCATGCGGTCATTTGTTCCACGCCGAGTGTTTGAGCCAGTGGAGGGTGAGCCAGCCGACGCAGGCCCACTCCTACGGAAGATGTTTCCCAGTAAACTGCCCTAACTGCCGCTCCAACGACAGGGGTAGCATCACCGTAAGGCTGCCAGGGCGAGTCTGCGACGCTGACGCCGCTGCCGTGGCGGTACCACCAGACCGGCTGCAACTCCGGGACGGTACTCTAGCCCCGCTGCAGCCTCTCCTGGGCCTCCACGAGCTAGCCGAGGTCGTCAGGCACCTGGCCCCAGACCTTGACTGCCTCAGAGCGCAGACGCTCTCCATTCGACGGCCTCATACATACGTCACGCTGGCGGACATGCGCAGGATCCACGAGCATGTGAGCGGGAGGAGGGCTGCTCTGGAAATGGAACAGGCCCCGATGGACGTGGGCGGAACCCCGCCCGACGGTGGAGACGGCACTGACCCCGATGACGCGCAGAACAGCTCGCAGAGCCCTGGATCACCGCCGCCGCTACAACCCCTCGTTCCCACCAGCAGGGCCGACAGGATACGACAAGCTCCGAAGATCACATTTGGAAGATGGGCTCTACTTCTCGGACGGAATCCACCAGAGGACGAACCCAGGAAGAGAGGACCTATGCGGTTCCCTGTGGGCCTGCTAACCACGGCGGTCCGGGACATTGCAGCCGACCCAGTAATCTCCAGTACTGCGTACGTTGGCGATCGAGTAGCCGATGAGACTGGGGCCACCTTCGCCCTCGCAGGCCCCGACGCCTGGGAGCAGATCAAAGCTTTGATCACGGAGCGCAGAGACCAGCCTCCTGGGAGCGCCGCCCCAACGATCCTCATGGTAGACGCGCAAGCTGCACAGATGGACGCTGCCCTGGCGGCAGCTTCTGCAGCGGGATGCCCGTGCTGTGTTCTCGCCCTGGCCACCAAGGAGTGCCATCCCCTGGAGGACCGGACCCCATCGAGCTCGCGACCCTGGCAAACGCGCAGTGGGGGTACAGAGCGACCAGCAAGATCACTCACCTCGTCCCGATCGGTTACCCTTACCGAACCGGCAAGCCCAGCCCACCAATGCAGCAGCTCTTTGCGGCACAATTCGACATAGCAGGCAGGGCACTTCGCACAATTCTGCCCCCGTCAATAGTCGTGCACTGGGGGGGGAGATCCGGGGACACCTCCGACGCCCTACACATCCTAATCCCCGAGAGCGGCAACGACGGCGTCGTCGCGCAGATCATGCGCTGGAAGGAAGAGCTAAGACAATCCAGCAACGGTACGATCACGGCCGAATGGGCCACCACGAGAGTTCAGCTCCCCAGAGACGAACTTCTAAGGCACCAGGGACTCGAGATGCTCTTCCATCATGTACTTCGCTGTCGGGCAGCAAGGCCCGTGCCTGGAGAGAACGGCCTACCTGCCCCTCTGGACAACTTACAGGCGGCAGCTCAGACTACCACGCTGGCCCACCAGACGGCGTGCGTCTGGAGAACCCACGAGACGAGTGACCCAGTGCACATCCCAGTCCCTCCCAGAGCAGTATGCTTAGCCCACTCCATCGCTTCTGCAACAGCCGTGGCCATGGGACACAGAGTGGGCATTTGCGGGACAGGGCTTCTCCTTCTTGCTACTCCAGAAAGGATCGCTGCCCCTGTCCTGAGGCACCTCCGTGACGAACTCCCGCGTATAGTCGGAGACGGATCCTCCTCACCAGCACTAGGACCACGCCGCATCCTCCTGGAAGGACCCTGGGATGGTGGACCCTCATTCGTACGCCTCTCCGACCCCGAGGATGGCTTCCACCTGCGGTGGAACCTGGCAGACATGGGACAAACACGGCCGGCTGACGTCATGCAAGCCGTAGAGGCCACCACCGGACCTGACACTGTCGAGCAAGTCTCCACTGTGTACGCCTGGTTCCCTGACGTCTCCGACTACAGGTACATGGCACAAGTCCGCATACGCCTGGCGGCGGCTGACGCCATGGCTGCGGCCTTTGTAGGCACCAGCTGCATAGTGATCGGAGCCCAGACAGTCAGGATCTTCCCCGCGACGCCAAGCAGGGATCCCATGCACAGAGCGGCCGCGGTATCCAGACAGCAGCAGGAGCACGTGGACGCCCTGGCCAGCGCCTCCGTCCGACAAGCCCCCAGACGCGCCATTCAGCCCCAAATACTCGAGATCACCACGATGGATAGGCACGGCGCTCAGCTTGGAGAAGTTCGCCCTCGTAGCATGCGCCCAGATGCGTGGCTCCCTGGGCACAGCACGCTCCGGCTCTACTCAGCCGCTGTTGGCTCGGCGAATGCGCAGATACTAACCCGGCTCTGGCCACTACCAGACGGCCCGAACGGTACCTCACACCCAGCCAACACCAGGGCCGCCCCACCTGTCATCACAGACGACTGGCTACGGGACAACGCCAGGGCAATGAGCAGGAGTGCGCCCAACACGGTACCCAATGAGTATCATGGAGAAGGCCTGCGGGACTACGAGACCGCCCCTCAGCCCGGAGAATACCTGCTCGCGGCAGTAGCGGCCGGTGGAGCCGTCGAGCTTACCACGAGCGGCGAAGCTGGTTTCCTTTTCACCTCAGTCCCTACCTGGGTGACAATACTCCTCCCCGCGGATGCAGACATTAGAGCAGCCGCAAGAGGTGCAGACAGACCACAAGCCAGACTGAACGACAATACACGTGGCATGCCTGGACTCCGCTCCCGCGGCGACCCCATCCCCCGCCTCCGTGGGACTGCGGGCCAACGCACCTTCGCAGCAACCGCTCCCCAGGCGCACCACCGCCTCCCTCAACCCACTCCCTGGACCAGCCAGGCCCACGCACTTCCCAGAGCTAGCCGAAGTTCTCGTGAGCACATGTAGACCCTCCCCAGGCGACCTGGTGCGAGCAGACGAGGACGCCGTAGGCATCGCGCGAGGCATGTTGGATAGATTCGCTGCAGTTGTCCCTGAGCAAGCGGTCCACGACATGGCACGGGGCGTGCAGCGCCGGATCGCTCTCGAAATCCGAAGGCACCTGGAAGGCCGGCCCATCAGAGGTACAACTGGGACATGTTTGCCGCAATCTGGATCTTGCAGCTAGCCAACCCGGGGAACCTGGACCGTGACCACGTGTGGCTGCTCATCCGTGAGCTCGGAATCCGAGAGGAGGTCACGAGACAGCTCCCTTTCACGCAATGGCTCGCGCCTGAACCCGACTCCACTTATTCGGCACACCAGCCATGGCTCGAGGTCCCGGGGTCTATAGGTGCAGACGTAGACGCCGCCACCACGCATCCCATCCCAGAGAGTGTCACCAGCGCCCTGGACGCTCTGATCAACAGGCTCTCAAACCTCCACTGGGAGGAGCGGCAGCGCCACGATCCTGGTAGGGTGACTCGGGGGCGGAGAGGAGGCTCCCAGGCAGCCAGAACCACGGACGCGGGGGACAGGCCTGTTGACCCTCCAGGTGTGCACGAGCGCAGGAGCCGCAGCCGGGCGAACACCGGGATGGATTTCGCAGGCACCCAAGCCAGCGTCGTGAGGCCGTCAGCCACCCCAGGTCCCGGCTCGACAGCCCTCCCGACAGGCCCTGGGTTGACGACAACGCCGACAGTGCAGACAAGGACAGGCCCCAACGGTGGGTCTAATGACAGCCCTGTTATGAACGCGAGTGGGACACAACCACAGACCTTGTTAGCTGCACCAGACCAGGGTGCGGCACCACTATCCCTGGCCAGGTCGCCAGGAGGCAGAGAGGTGGACAACGGCGAAGGCCGCGAAGTTAACATCGGGCAAGGTCCCCCGCGGGTGACCCCTGTGAATCCCGCGACACCCTGCGGTGGATCTGCGCGAACCCGTGCCCCGGTCGACGAAACGAGACCGAGCCCTGGGAGCACAGACAACCCCGCGCCAACTGACACCTCTGCCGAGATAGCAGTAGTAAGTGGAGCGGGCACCGCAGGCAGTCCCGAGAACCACACTGGCGCAGGTGCGCCCAGGGGCGAGCAGACCTCTCCAACAGACACGCATGCCAACCCGGAGCAGCCCACGACTTGGAACGGGGGGGCCGCGACTCCGACCAGCAACAGAGACGCACAGTGTACACCCGCGACCACCAGGGCAACGAACAACGGAGGGGAAGGATCCCCCACAACCGCACCTCCACGGGCCCCAACAGACCCGGCACCAGCCCAGAGCAGGAGACCGTCTCCAGGCACGGTGCAAAGCTGCAGTAGCGATCCCCTGGGACGAGGAGATACGCCGAGAAGCGGGCCTGACCTCCCTCCGTGCATGGAGATGGATTGGAGACGGGAGTATGAAGCCATGGCGTGCACGCTCAGACAAGCGCAGGTGCACGCCACAGACGGCACAGGTAGCCCTCCCACCGCGGATGAGTGGAACCGAGTGCTGAGCGCGATAGCCTGGGCTGCTGCAATACCACAGCTCGACAAAACCGTACGGGACCTACATGAAGACCTTGGCCTAACGATGCGAATTCCAGACGCCTTCAGCGCCTATTGGAGCACCCATCCACCCCCTGGGACGCGCAACCCCATGGGTAGGAGAATTCACACACGCGATGTGGCGCTGACGGCTGACGCAGCCTGTGCCCAACTGAGGCAGCTCGCAGACAGCCCTGCGGCTCGCTCGGACTGCGCGTCGGCACCCGAGGCCCCCTTCCAGGGCCTGACGCCGGCCATGCTCCGCACCATTTTGCGCGCGGGAGCCGGCGCACCATTCACTGACGACAGAGACCAGGTCCTAAGTGAGACAGTAGAGGCCTCTGCAAGGAACCTCCGCAGATCTGGAAACATCGCTCGACGCGCCAGCACGCTCAGACGTGCACACACCCTGGCTGAGACTGTCGTGAACTTAACAGAGAACGCTGTTGCCAGGCGTGGCCGAACCAGAAGCGCGACCGGACCGCGACGGCCCGAAGCCAGCGCCCAGCCGCGCAGCACCGCCGCCGACAGGGCGCACAGAAGCCCGCCCCGCCGAGTCCCCCGGGGCAGGGCGGAAGGCACACGTAGGATCTCATTGCGAGGCACGGCTCGAGCCAGAACAGCAGGCAACACCAGCAGGGAAAGGTCCACTAGACCAGGCAACAGGGCACCCAATCCCAGGACCCTGGTCGACCTCTGGGAGCGCTCCCGCCACAGAGCAGGCGAAGGCACCCCCACCGGCGTCGCAGGCCGAGGCATCACAAGGCAGGCATCCAGACAAGCAAGTGCAGAGGACGGCCGGACTCGCAGGGCGCGGCCCCGACCAGCGGGGTTCACACCAGACGAGGCCACTGCAGCTCCCCAGCCTGCCGATGTGCTCCAGCAGGTATGGGAGCGACACAGGGACGAACGGACCGGCCTCTCCCCAGTCGCCCCAGCTGACACGACGCTCGCTGCGTACCAAATCGCAGGTCTGGACAACACGCAGATCATCAGCACGCTCAGGGCTCTTCAGCAGGACGGCGTTGTTTCCCACGGCTCCGACGGCACCTGGGACATCTCGGGACACCTCAGGCTCCACTCAAACGCCGACCCCAGGCTAGGGGACGACTGGACGCTCGATTTCACTCAGCAAGCAAGAGCCCGAGTGGTCGACCCCAGACCGAGCCCGAGTGCCGCCTTGGGACCAAGCCTACACCTCGTCTCACTCTTCGATGGATGGGGGTTGGCGAGACTAGCGATCGGCGACCTCATGGCTAAAGTCGCCACGGTTCCACTTTTCAGATCCTCCGCCTTTGTCGAAATAAACGAAGAAGCGGCATCCCGAGTCGAGAGGCGTTGGGACCGCGACAACGCCACACGCTTTGACGGGGGCCCCCCACATTTGAGTAGGAGTCGACGTCTGGGACCTACTAAGAGGAGACGACGGTCAGAATCCCTGGTCCGACCACCTGAGAACCCTGGATCCTGGAAGCCTCCTCGTCATCATGGCCGGACTCCCATGTGCCAACCTGTCCACAGCCAGCCAGCACGGAGGATTGGACGGGCTTGCTGGCTCTCAGTCAGTGCACTTCTTCGCCGTGCCGTTCCTATGGGACATCGCGCGTAGGCTTCGGCCGGACGTACGCGTCCTAGTATGCTGCGAAGGCCCAGCCACGATTGTAGCGGCACACAAGCAGGCAATGTGCACGGCCCTGGGAGAGTTACCACCTGACTGGGCGGTCCGCCTAGACGCCGCCCCCTCAGTGGCCAGCCCGAGAGATCGCCTCTGGCTCAGCAACTGCCCTCCCGCTGAAGATCTCGTCGCGTATCCCAGACTCCCAAGTCCTTGGGAAAGTCGGTGGACATACAGACCAGACGGGCGCATCCCCACCTGGACCCAATCCAAGGCTCCTGCCAATGCCCCCGAGGCCATAGTCCCGTGCAGCTACCAGACGCACCCATTGTGCCTCCTGTACAGCGAAGACAGCAGCTACAGGTGACTCCTCCGCACCCTCGCCGGCACCAGGAACGGTATTAAGAACATCCTCGCGGAAATTGGAGCCGAGCGTAGCTTCCAAGGCTGCGCAGAAGGGCTGGCCCTCGTCTGTCAAGGTAGAGAGCGGGAGAGTTTAGCCAGCGAAGGAAAGGTGAAGGCTTGGGCAGGATGGCTGCTCGCACACGGAAGAGAGCATGGACTCAGGATCCCATCCCCCGTAGAGCGGGCTCGAGCAGTGGGCCTCGGGTCCTACTACCAGTCCTTAGACATTAGGGGGAGGAGGCACTACGACGCCGTAGGGATCCATTGCGACCCGAGGTGCCTCCAACGCAGACTCGCGCCTTCCATCCTGGCGTGGAGCAGGAGCGAACCCATACCCGGACAGCAGCATGAGGCACCGACCGAGAGGCACATGTGGGCCGCATGGAGACAGGCACGCAGCTTCGCGGACAGAAACTGCCCTTGGGCACCGCTTGCAGAAAACCCTTTCCCAGGAGACATAGTACGAACCATGCTGCAGCAGCAGCTTGCTGACCACGGGCCGCCGCCCCCCTAGACTCGCTTGAAGACCCAGGGACGCTGCACCGCGCCCTCGGGTCTCCCCCGTTCGCGAATCTCGTTCCGGGGGCGAGAACTAGAGCTTGGCAAGCCGCCAGCTCCTCCCTGGGACGCGCCTTGGCGCTACACTGTAATTACACCGTCCGGCGGCCGCGTTCCCTCTGGGCCTACCTGCATGCAACCGCCTGGGACGACCCCACGTGGGCGGACCTGTGCGGGGACCTTTCCTTACGGACCCTGGCCGACGCAATCGCCAATGCCACTCAGCCCGGCACGCTCAAACTGGGCCGCTGGAACGTCAGGTACCTCAAGAGCACGACTGCACACAAAAACATGATCAAGCACGCCTTCCTAACGCAGATAACCACCAACGGGAGGATCGGACTCACACAGGAGACCCACTGGACGGAGCACGAAGCGGCCGTCTGGTCTACCATGTTCCACGCACGCACTCTCATCGCGTCACCAGCCTACATCGGACCAGCTGGTGGCCGCGCCGGCGGAGTGGCAATTCTCATTCCGCATGGCACAGCGCTTCTCCGGGCCGAAGACCTCGTCCCTGGGTGTGCCGTCGCAGCCACGATCAGACGAGGTGAAAGCACCTACCGCTTGGTATCAGTGTACCTCCCTCCGTCCAGGAAGGCTGAAACCATCGATGCCATTTGCCAGGCCATCGAGAGATGGGATGACACCCCCACGTATTGAGGGGGTGACATGAACATACAGATTGACAACCCCAGAGACGGCGAAACTGACGAGGCTGCGGCGCTCTCCGACCTACTCGCGCAGACCGGGGCAAGCGTCTGCCACTGCGACGGGCCCACCAGGGTGGACGCGGACAACGAGTCGCAAATCGACATTGTCGCGTGCCCCTTCCGACAGCTTGGGGCCTACGGAGTCAGGAAGGCCTGGGAACCTTCAGTTTCTGACCACGCCATCCTGTACCTGGAACCACAGGGCGCCCCCAGAACTCGCAGAGACAACACCATTCGTGCCGGTGACCTGCGCCTGCTCCCGAGCGAGGCGCATGCGGAGCTAAGAACCCTCTACGCCTTCCTCGAGCGCACCTTTGGACTGCCTGACATCGACCTGACCGGCCTCCTACAACCCGCCGACTGGGTCCGCCCGGCGGCCCCTGGGCAGTTCCCAGCCAGACATAGTGACAACGACGACGGTGAGGGAGAGAGAGAACAGGAGCCGTCAGCTGCCCCCCCGGCGCCCAACCTGGTGGACGATTACACCGTTCCCCTTATGCCCGCCCTTCTCACTCTTGGTCGCCACGCCATGTCCGCGGCCATACAAGACTGGTGGAGGAAGTGGCGCAGGAGCAAAACCAACCGCTCACCAGGTACCTTGCTCGCTGCGGCGGCGAGATCCGAGTCCAGCACACGCCCAGCGGGGACGCTCGCGGCCTGGCTTGCCGAGTACGAGTGGGACGGCAACGACCTGACCCCCCAACGGGCCGCCTTTTGGCTGCGGAAGTGGGACGACGACACTGCTCAGAGACGGGCCGCCCGCCTCACCCCCGTACAAAGTGGCCCCGGGGTCGAACGCCCCCCTCTCGCCTCCCACTACCGCACGGGCCGCGAAATCTTCGTCAAAACGCACGCTATCCTGGGTGGGCGTGACCCTGATGGGAGGTGGAAGGAGCGCACGAAAGAATTCGACGACGTCCTATGGCGGAGCCGGAGTCATGTCTGGCAAACCGCCCCCCCCCTTCCCCCAGCTGCGGACCGCATCTTCGACGAGTACTTCACACACAAGGATCTTGGGCAGTTCCCGGATTCCCCCAACCCGCAGTGGGGCAGGATTGCCTCCCTCGTCCTGGGCCCGAGCGGCAGCGCTCCTGGGGTGGGTGGAGAACCGCACTAACTGTACCATCCTGGGGCCCGCTTCGTTGCCGGCCTGCTCGCCCAAGCCTGGTACGCCGCGGATCTGAACCCAGAACGCATAGACTTGGTCCTAGGCCCCTCCATCGATCTTCTGGTTTGGATCGGCAAGAAGGCAGCCGCGGAGCTGCCCAACGACATGCGACCCTTACAGCTCCCCACCTGCCTACGGAGACTGCACGGTGCAACCATAGCCGACCACCTCGGCCCCGTGATCGAACCCAGGCTCAGCCCTAATCAAGCGGCCAAGCGCGGGGGGCAGTGTGGTCCCAATATCACATCCGCCACCAACCACCTCGCCCTGGATCCGGTGGCCGACACCGAACCCGGGCCATCGTGGGCGGCCCTGCTTGGCGAGCACCAAGAGGCCGTGGACCAATACATACAGTGCGCCACAAGATACTTGGGCCCTGCTCCCAGCACTGCCGTCCTTTTCTGCGACCAGAACAAAGCCTTTGAGCGCATATCCTTGCAATGGATGGGGCAGCTGGCGAAGCGTTGGCAACTCCCCAGCTGGCTCCTACACTCTGTGGATGCCCTGGTCAGCAGCAGGAGCGTGCGTACCTGCAAAGGGAAATACAAGAGCAGGATAAGGAGACTCCTACGATCCATCGGAATGGGAGGCACCGCCTCCCCGCTCCTCTGGCGCTTGGGGCACGACCCTCTCATCAGCGCCCTTGCCAACATCACTGGGGCGGACGACCCGACATACGTGGATGACCTGGCCGCCTTCCTAGGCGCCACTGCCCAAACATTCCGTGCCGGCATTGCGCTGCCCTGGCTCGCAAGGACGGCAGGGCTCTTGGTTGAAGGTCACAAGTGCAGGGGAATCGAGGCGCCATCCGGAATCGACGTCAGGCAACATCTCGCCACCGCCCCCGTGGACTTCATTGATAATGGCACCACGACGACGGTCACAGGCCTTCCGGCGGCACTTATCCTGGAAATGATCAAGCGGACCTGTGGACTTGACAGCGCTGCGCTGTGCACTCCCTGGAGCTGCCCCTGCAGGTGCGACTTCAAAACGGCGCTGGTTCCAGCCAGCGACCACGGTTGGTGGAGACGCGCCATGGACTATACTCCTTTCGGCTCCTCCGCTGTGCGCCCCCAGTGGCCCTACCTCGGCGCCTGCATCGCATCTCGGGCCGCCGAAGGAGAGATCCTGCCGCCCCGGGGCGCAATGACCCGAAGGCAGCTCGACGCCCTCGTCGCGGGCACTTGGGGCAAATCCCTCCCCAAGCTCCGGGACCGAGCCATGGCCCTGCACCTCGCTAATATGTCTCCCACCAAGACCGCCCTTGCCTGGAACACTTATCTCATTGCGCTCATCCCCTACCCCTCGCACTACTCCCTTCCCCACACCGTTCATGAAAGGACGCTCCGGGCCCACCTTAGGGTCGCTCTCGGACTTGCATCCGCTTCCTGGATTCCCGACAACATTCTCACGGGCCTGGGCATCCGCTTCCAGGTCCCCGGCTGCCCCAAGTGCCCGGTCGCCACCTCGCGTGCAATCGCGGCCAGGGCACGCGCCCTGGACGACCTGCGGGGCCCGCCACAGTCGCGGCACAAGGCGGGGAGAAGGTGGAAGAAACTCGCGAAATGGGCTCGGGAATTTTCCCCGCGGCATGAACCCCACAGACCCGGCTCCAAGGTACTTACCGACTCCAGGGCTGCTGACTTACTCGATCGCGCGGTGAGAGAGCCCCCCCGACTGCGGGCTCGCTACTTTGGTCGCGTGGTCTATGTCGCGGCCTGGACGCAGCTCCACGGGCACATCGTCAACAGGTGGTTCACCACAACCAGCGACGAGCGCAGGTGGGCACAGACAGACGGCGCGGAATGGTCTCTCCTGGGACACTGTGCATCTTTTACCGAGGCACACCACGTCCTCCGACTCCTGGCCAACGGGCTACCCGGGTTTGCGCGCTGGCGAAGCGTGGCAGACAGGATTCCCCACCAATGCAGCTGCGGCAGGCCTGTCAAGAGAGTTTGGCTCACGGCCGGCCAACGAGATGACGGACAGGCCTGGTGTGACTCTTGCCTCGGGCCCTGGAGTGGTGAGGCCGCCCTCTGGCCCCTCCTGAGCGACGACGCCCTCCCCGAAGAGCTACGCCCACTCGCTACGGAGCGAAGAAGGTACCACGCCAGCATTAGCGTCCCTATGCGGCAAGGACTTTACGGAGCCTGCCCTCTCTGTGGCCTTGGGGAAGCCACCACCGAGCACGTATGGTGCTGGTGCCCCGCGGCTGCCCTTGCCTGGGAAAAAGCCAGAGGCCCGGACCACCCCAGGGACCTTGCTACGGCGATGTGCACCAGGGGGCAACACCAGAGGCTAGTTTGCCGCCTATTACACCAGATTTCCTTCAGGTACTGTGTGAACCTGGACTGCACTCCTATTGGCGCCGACGAAGCCGCCAGGCTCATCGTCCAGGGCATCGCCGTGCCCGACCCCGATTTCCAGGAAGACGACGAAGGTGACGATGACCTGCACGAAGGGCAGCCTCCAGTCGCCCCGGCAGATGAAACCGCGGTCTGGGCCCCTATGCTCGACCCCTGTCAGCTGTGCAATCCCCAAGGGCTACACCCACTGCGTATACGCGGGGCCGCCGGACCACATCTCGGCAGTCAAGCACCACGCGCTGGCGGGGAAATCTGGCGCCTCCCTATCACAACGAGAGCCACACGTAGTGGAGATAGGCTCGCCGTTCTCCAAACTTGCGTCCCCAGAGCGAGTTGGATGCCCCCTGGGGTGGGCTGGTTCCCATGCCCCAGGACAGACAGGGACCCCAGTGCCCTCTGGACCAAAGCGTATTGCAGACTCTGTGACCAGCACACCCTCGTGCTCAGAGCCGGCAGGGATATGGACGCGGGCGAGGAAATCACTGTCGGGGACCTCCACACTATCCGCCGCCGACTCTGCCCAATGGCCCTACGAGCTCACGTTCGATGGGGGAGCGCGCCGAATTGGAGAGGGGGACAAAGTCTCCGGCGCGGCTGCCGTCCTTTGGAGACACGACCCGCGCCGCGGCTACCCGCGCGTCGTTGCTGTCGCTGTTGTTGCCCTCCCAAGCTGTGACAACGCACAGACGGCCGAGGCCTCAGGATGCAGAGCTGGCCTCGCCCTGCTCCCCCACGTCGACGGCTCGCTTCGTGGTGTCAGAGTGGTCGGCGACAACCTAGCTGCCATCCGATACGGGGCCGGCACCGGACGCTATCGACGGCTCCATCTGGCGCAGCGAATGGATTTCGCCCTTAGGCAAGCCAGTGAGTCTGGCTGGACCCTCACATGGCAGGCGGTTCGACGCCGCCTCAACAAAGCGGCCGACCGCCTCGCGACTCTAGGGGTCTTTTGGGCCGACGCCCTCAGGCGCGCCGGTGACTTTGCGGTCACCACCTGGGTCGTTTGGGAAGGTGCCCATCGCCCCCCTCCTCCCCTCTTCCCCGCCGCTGGAGTCGACCTCTGCGACTTGGACCGAGTGCCCTGTTCGTTGACGCTCTCGAAAATCCTCCTCCCCCTCTTCTCCCCTGATCGCTCCCGCCCCGTCACACTAAGGTCCCGACAGCCCGCAGCCTTCAGCTGCCGCACCGACAGCCCGCAGCCTTCAGCTGCCGCCCTGGGACCGACGCGACGCCCTGGGATCATGCCTAAGAACAACCAAGGCCCCATCCGTCGGTGGCCCTCCTGTCTGCCGCACAGTGAGGACGGGCCGCCAGTCCGTTTGGGCACACGCGTCTTCATTGCCCGGTTCTGTCCCTGGATGCGTTGGGTCTACTTCAACAGCGGGTGGCGCCACTGGTGCGAAATCTGCCAGGAGCCCGTGGACGACACACAGCACATCCTAAGTGACAAGCACTACCGGATGTCGGAAGCGCGTTACGAGGACGGTTGGCCCGACCCAAACACCTTTGTCACTCCTGGGAATTTGTGGAGCTGTTGTGCTGGCACTTCCTGGGACTCAGTTCACGGTGTGTCTATTGAGCGGAGGCACTGGCCTGGCTGGAGGCCCGTCAAACCCTCGGTATCCCAAGTCGGCGCACGCTCGCTCCCGGGTCTCGTGTTCCCAGAAGACGCGCTGCACGTGCCCACCACCTACCCTCTGTGGGACGACGAGCCAACATACAACTGCCCTGGAGGTACCAGGTCCGACCCAGAGCAGGTGAGGACGCACCTGATGGACACACGGGAGGCTACAAGGACGGGCCTCAGACAGCCCGACCTCGGTGGCGAAACCAGGGCGCGAGCAAAATCGACCATCGGACCGCTGCCTGCTGCGCCTGAGCAGCCTACTGACGCCTTGGACGGACCTTTACCCCCGCCCCCGCCTGGGACCCGCCCAACCAGCAGCGAAGGGTGATGCTGTCCAAGGAAGTCGATGTATCACCTACAAGCCCTTCGGAGCAGCAGCTGGATGATTCGTTGGCACTGCAGGCAGCTGCCGACGTAGCCAGTCTGTACTCTGTACCACTGGACTCCCCGCTTTCTAGGGCCCACCCCAAGGCGGCACTTGGGGACCTACCCGAGGCCGTTCGACCCCCCTCACAGTGGCCTTTCTCTCCAGGATCGTGGACAGACGCTACGGAGGATCGCCTGGGTGGAAAGCCGGGCCTCTGTCGAGACGGTGGACAACGGAAAAGACTCCACACGCGAGGACCTGGCCAGGAAAGGTAATTGCGCGCTCGGCGTCCGCATCACTAGGATCGACGCTAGCTCGGACCTGGACGACCTAGACACCTTTCGGCTACGGAACGCGATGGATCTCCCAGAAGGCAAGGAACTCTACCTGCTGGAGTGGCCCTCTAAGTACAAAGTGGCTTCCAGGACCCAGGAGGGAGACAAGCAAGGCAAAGAACTGTATATTTCCGTCACGGGCCCCACAGTGAACAAGATCGCAGACGTCACGGTCTGGTGGCCCCCCTCCCTAGGAGGTGCCATCCACCCAAGAGACGCTCAAGCGCTCGGCCTCAGCACGTCCACCAGGTACCCCTCCGACAGGTGCATAGTGCTGTACAACAGTGGGAAGTGGGGACCTTTCCATGAAGACGTGACCAAGGCGAAGCGCCCCCCAAACGAAAACGCTCCCTAGTATCGAGTGGACGAGGCCCCTTCCGACATCCAGTTCTGGCGCCAGTGCTGGGCTCTTGACCAGATCTACCACCTCCGACAGAACGCCGCGGACCTGTTCGCCCACCAGCTGCCTCCTCTGACTTTCCTCTTAGCTTTCTTGCACGCCCCACGTGCCGACCGACTTGCGGCAAACGACCGAAGGCGCACCTGCTCTGTGGGCCTGAACCTGAGGGCCAGGGCTGCTGCCACCCTGGGTATCGACGTTCCCGACGCCGACCACACGCAGGCGGTCCGATGCGGCCTTCTACCACAGGCACCCCCGCTTCCCCTGGGCTTTCAGGCTTTCTCCGACGACGAGATCTCGGACGCGACAGGTTCTGTCTTCCAGAGGTTGCGCCCAACTCCCAGCCTGGATACTTTCCGCGACAAGGTGGACCAACACAAGCCAAACAGCGACGCGACCAAGGCCCTTCAGGCCACCTTACAACACCACGCCGTACTGGTGCACGGGCCCCCGGGGACAGGCAAGACCACCTTCTCGGCAGCTTGTCTGGACATGTGGGGATGCTGCTTACGCCCGGGGCAGGCAGTTGCGTTGGCCGCCGGCTCTAACACAGCGGTTGACCAACCAGCCCTGGCGATGACCGAAGCGCATCAACAGCACCGCCTCGATCCCGACACGGGGTTCCCTGGGAAGTTCGTGCGCCTGGCAAGGAAGGAACGTGTCAACGAGGCGCTCGTCGACCTGACACCTGAGGGCCACTACAAGAACGCCCACGGGGAGTTCCCGTTCCAGGACGGGGACAAGAGCCAGGACTTCAGGCCCTACAAGGCGAGCCTGCTACGTGACGCCAGGGTAATCATGTACACGCACGAGGCGGCCGAGGCCCTCGGACAGAAGGACAGCCCCCACATCGTCCTCCTGGTAATCGACGAGGCTGGGCAGGCCACGAAGCTTCACGCGCTCATGTCTATGGTAAATCTAATCAACAGCGGCGGAACCCTGGTCCTTGTGGGCGATCCGAACCAGTTACCCCCTACGGTGCTCTCCAAGCTCGCGAGTGACCTGCGACTCTGTGTTAGCATTTTCGACCGGATATTCCACGCACTCCGCGGCCATGAGTCGGCTGTGGTCCACCTTTCGATCTGCTACCGCATGCATCCACAGCTACTTGCCTTTCCGAATGCAGCCTACTACGGCAAGGGCATGACGTCCGGCATCCTGGACCCGCTCAGGGACAGGCCCATCGTTGAAGGCGCCCCATGGAGAGACATCACACCCTGGGAACCCGGACGACTGACACAGCTGGCCTCCCTCACCAGTTCCGACGAGAACGACCTCCGCACGACCCTTGAGCAGCTGAACCCTCCGCAAAACGGAGACAAGCACCGTTTCCTGCTGGTCGACACACCCTCCTGGGAAGTGACGTCTAACCTCCAACCAGGCTACGCCAACCTCCCCGAGGCAGCACAGGCCGTGGACATCGTGCGGGCACTTCTGCCCGAGCTCGAAAAAGGCACCTCGGTCAGAATCGTGGTTGGCTACCAGCTCCAGACGGCTAGCCTCATGGATGGCTGGCCGCAGGGCCCCCGCCATCTCTGCGGTGTCCTGCGGAACTCCAAGGGTGGCAAGAAGGGAAAGTCTGGCAAAGGGAAGGGCGGCACCGCTCGAGACGGACAAGACACCCTCGGCCCCGGACCCACCCCTCAAGGACACACGGTGGACGTTCCCCGGTGGGAGACCGTCTTTCGGGAGGACCACAACGCCCACACGGCCATCGGCGCTGCTTTCCCCGGGCTCAGACAGGTTGCGGGCGAGCACCTGAAGAGTGGGGCGCTCAAGCTCACCACCATAGACTCCAGCCAGGGTGGGGAGGCGGACATCGAAATTGTACTAACTACGAGGAGCAACGGGAGCCACAACTGGGGCTTTGTCGACGACGCCAAACGCCTGAACGTGGCGATTACCAGGGCCAAGCGGAACATCCTGATGTTGGGAGACGGGCGCATGTTCGCCAATGCCACCTGGTCCCAGCTGCGTGTGCTCTCTGAGTACGGGCGACTGACCCGCCTCTGGGTTCGTTTCGGCGGCACTGCCCCAGCCGGCCGCAGGAGTTCCCTGGTCATCGACGAGAGCTTCGACCCGCTGCCCGACCTCGCCTCCTGGGTATCTTCACCTGTTGCCTGGAGCTGCGACGCAAAGGGGGAGAGCGGGCGAAATGAGCTGGATGCGGCCAAAAAGAAAGCACGTGACGCCCAGGCGAGCGGTTTCGCCGAGCGCTACAATACTCTCCTGGAGAACGACTTCGACTGGGACTCCCTGGGTAAGCTGATCCTGGCCGGCCTCAACGAGATTCTCTCGACGCCTGCCTTCCACGTGCTCATCTATCTGGTGTCAGGGCTACACCCGCACGAGTTCTCGCTGGCGGAAACACCGCGACAGCCGGGCAGACTCGACCGCAAGGCTTGGTCGCACCTGGGCTTCCTGTTCGACATGTCCTTGGGTCTAGACGCAACCACTCTAGCTTACAACATGCTCTGGGCCGCAATCGTGTGGACGCTCGGCCTGGGCACTCCCTTGCATGACACGAACTACGCAATCCACGACGACTCCCTTCCACCGGTGCCACACGTCAAAGGGAGGCGTGTTACACTATGTGGTCGGCGCAAGTGTACTCCCAAGGGACTATTCCGGCAGGTCCCCCAGGCGTGGAGCACTGCTACCAAGGACTGCTGCAGGCACAGGAAGCACCCTGGAATGGCTGGGCTACAGGACATCCTCCGCGGCGCCTCCGACGGCTCTAAGCGGGATCAGATCCGTAAGGAGCTTATAGACACCGACGGCCTCCCCATGGAATCCTGCAAGGCCCGGTCGCTCTTGGTCGTCATGATGCCAATGCTCCGCGAACCACGCGTGTTCTTGTGGCCCTTCTCCCACGCAGAGCAGACCGGGGACGTGATCGAAGCCATCCTGGGTTTCTGCGTCCCCTGGCAAGAGGCGCACCGGGGTTTCCGGCACGACCTTGCACGAACCTGGGGGCTTACGCTAGACGACTTAGCCGACCTCCACGGCCGCATCGAGGCAATCCTGCCCCACATCTCCAAGCTCGTGGCGGCGGCGCACCACCACCCGGATGCGCGGGCAGCCGGCTGCCCGCAGACTTGGAGTGAAATGGATAGGCAGGACTTTCAGCTGAAGGCGCCGATGCTCGTCCTCGAGAAGATCGCCCCAGCCGCCTCTCTGGCTTCCCTGGGTACGCACCGCTGCTCGGTGTGCGCGCTACACGTCGCACTGGCGGGAACCGACGCCTCCCTGGACGACGACGATCGGCTTGCGGGACTCGCATACATTGGCGGCGGTTTCGCTTTATCCAATACCGACCTCAACGCCCCCTTGCCGTCCACCCCCGCCCCAGGCACCAAACAGGGCCCTCCACACATTCCCGACGACAGGCTGGCACCCGAGCAGAAAAACGGCAGGTTCAGGTGCGACAGCTGCGGGAGGGACCAGCTACGCTCCACCGATGGCACGTGGATCTTCGACGACACGCACCTGATGGTCGCACGGAACAGGCATCAGGCCTACCTCAACGGTGCAAACATGGAGTGGCACTGCGAGACCTGCTGGATCCGATACCTGGAGGACCAGGGCATTCCAGCACCGACAGGCGCGACAATTGCCGACAAGGTCAAGGAGCACGAGCAACAGAGGACGGGTGCCGCTAGCAACGACAAGGCGGACGCTCTCCCCTCCCTGGGTCACCTCCCACTTGGCTTTGGATGCAGCATGCAGCCCCCAGGCGGACACGAGGTCGCTATCGGACCTCATCATGACGCCGACTGGCATGCCGATCCCTGAGCGTGCCAACACCACCATTCCCATCCTACGGATCCGAGACGAGCGGTTCGGCCTCAAAGCTGCCCAGAGCCAAATCTACTCCGCCCGCTGCGACGCATGCCCCCCGGGAGCTCCGCTCCTCGTCTGGAACACAGGAGCCCCGCCCCTGGGCTGTTTCATATGGAAGCCTGCGGAGGGGGTAGGGGTTCCCGAGCAGGCCGGGCTGCCTCCCATCGACAGGCGAGCCATAGCCTGGTGGGAGCGTAGATGGAACGCCACCTGGTGCTGTCGACGCTGCCTGGTCCCGGTATGGAATATCGGTCCTGCTACCCTGGACCACATCCTGGATCGGGATTTTAGAGCGATGCACCCAGCCGAGGCCCCTGTCCTCCCGACGCTCAACAGCCAGATCGGAGCTGAGGCACCAGTGGACATTTTCAGGTCTCTCCCACGGCTAGGCGCGGACGCCAAGGCCCAGGATCGCTTCACCAAGGCCGGAGCGACAAACTCCCTTGGGTCTAGCGCCGCGGGCGGTGCTGCCTCCGCGGCCGAGCGAGCCCCCAGGTCCCTAGCACAGCTCATGGAGCTCCTGCCAGAGCTGCCAGTCCCGCAGGGCCCGCTCCTGGACAGCAGGGACGTCAACAACCCCGCGCTGAGCCCAAACGACCCCAGGAGCGGACCAGGCAGCGGAGGCCTGTCCGCACAGCGACTCCTGGTGACCTACCTCCGTGACTTCCACCCTGGGCTGGACTACACCTGGAGACAGTTCTGTCTCACTAACCGCGACAGCAGCATCCCAGAGCCTAGGAGTGACGAAGCCTCCTGGCCGGGCGGACTTCTGACGGATTTCCTCAGGACGGCGTACGGCGAATGCATCCCTGAGGATTGTGTCCCGCTCAACCAGCGCTGGGAGGGTAAACGGCTGGCCGCGGCGCGAGTCGTCGCCCACCTCACCAACGGCGAGAAGCATAGGGAGTCCTGGGAGAGGCACGCCTCGATCCTGGCCCCGGCGAGTGGCCTCAGTCCCATCAGACACGAAATGGGCACACTGACGAGTTCCCTACTCAGCCTCAGCGCCGATGCCCTCGCCTCGACGACCATCGCTTCCTTGGCCGAGTCACACGTGCAGACCATGAGCGGGGACAGACCTGGCACCCCTACGGCGGCCGACGCAGACAAGTCCCCGGGCACGAGAGACGACGACTCGCATCTGGGTCTCCCGGACCCGCCCGACCACACTGTCAAGGACGAGAGCGGTGAAGACGTGATCCCTCCTACGGAGAAGGTGGAGTCACCCGACTTTGGAGAACCCCGCGAGTCTCCTCCTGTATCCAGTTCGGACTCTGCCACGGAGGTCGACGACAACGGCCCAGGCGACAAGGCGCCTCAGCAGAGCCCACCGGCAGACAGCTCGGAACCCAGCTCCGACCGTGACCCAATTGCTGCCAGGGGTAGCCTGGTTAACACCGACCAAAATGCAAGTGAAGCCAAGGGATCTGATTATGACGAGAACGCCCGCGGCACGGGCGACGTGCGGAGCCGTCGTCCCCCATTACGCAACCCACAGGTCCCTGGACATAGACCCATCTACCCTCGTTCAACGGAGCGCCACACGCTCAACCTGTTGACCGACTCACACGGGCGTCACACGGGGGCCCCATGTACAAGGTCTGGCTGGGCACAGTGGACTTGGAGCGTCACGACGAGCCACCCGCCAAACGCCTCGCCAGGTGCCAGTCGGAGTTGGGTGCAGTATTCTGCGCGCTGCGGACCGCCTACACGCAGCGCATTTGGCTCCCTGGATTCAGGGAGCCCAAATCAGACCCGAGGCTGCACACGGAAGCGACCATCAACAAGTTTCTGGACGACTGGAAGGGCTGCGGGTACAACGCCTACTTGATGGACACGAGGTACGACTACCGCATTGATTGGGCCAAACTGCGGGCCGAGTACCTGCGTCACACCCGACCCGACGGCAAGGGCAAAGGCAACCTCCAGCAGAGCAGCTGGCGAGACCGTGCGGCAAGCTCCTGGGACACCTGGGGCACCTGGCAGAGCGACTGGAGTGACGGCTTGCACGACGACCGTTGGCAGACGGGAGGCAAGCGTGGTGGAGGCAGACCTGACGAGCGAGGCGAAAAGAGGCACCGATGGGGAGACTGAGCTCCCTTCCATCCATCCAGCACCTAGACAGCCCGAAATGTCAATCTCATTACACACTATGTGCGGCCTTCAGCTGCCTTACGTTCTCTCTCAACCGTGTGGCAGCCTCGCTGCCTCCTTCCCTGGTTCACACACTTCCTGCCTTTGGACCCAAGTGCGTCGACCAGCTATACCATCTGCTTCGCTGCGCGGGGGAGCGTAGCGCGCAGACCCTAGTTGGCCCACGGCCCCGCTGTAGTGGTCCGGAAATGGTTTGTGCGCGCGCCGTAGGTGCAGTGCATCAGGGACGTGGAATGACTCGTAAAGCTTCCCCATGAGCGAAGCGGCGAAGCTCTAGAGTAATTCCACAGAGTCGGCGGGCCAGTTGGCTCGGAACCGCGCGGCGGACCTTTTGCTTGGTCTGCCGCGAACCCGTTCTCTTCCGTGCACAGTGGCCCGAATGGTCCTGTGCTCGGCTATGCTGCTTCGGGACCGACCGTGGCCCACTCCCGAGACGCACTTTAAACCGTGGGATTCCCTATCAGACAGCGGCCTTCAGCCGCTCCTTGGACTGCAGACCCAGCTTGCGGCATCTGCCCGCCCCTCCTGGCACGCGCACTTCCTGCCTTTGGACCCAAGTGTGTGTGCCAGCAATACCGTCCACATTGCAATCTCGTGTTGCGTGTGGCCATAGCGGCCCCTGGCCCCACTGTAGTTGTTTTCACCCTGCCAGGCCCTGCCTGGCGCGCAGCTCTGTGGTCGACGACCTGGTGGTTTTCGCCCCGTCCCCAGATCTGCGCCTCTACTCCCTGGGCTCTTCAAGTCACTACGGCCTTCAGCCGTGCATCTCTACCCCTCCTGGGAGCGACGCGGGATTCGGAGGTACAGGCAGTCCATCGTCGTGGGTCGCCCCGCCGTGCTGGCGGAATGCCCACCTGGTCCGCTTCCGCCTTACACCGACTGGGACGATGACGTGACCCTGATCAGCGCCGCCTCCCACCGTTGCCTTGCGTTACCACCCCGTGGACTGCGCTGCACGGTCTCGGCGTATGACGGCCACTCGGTCCCTCTCCGTTGCTCCCACGCGCATTCAGTTGTGCGATCCTCCCTGGGACTCTGTGGCCGTGAGGGACTTGCTGTCTTGGGTATGCGACAGTTGCTGTCCTTCGAGCGATTCCTCGACTTGGCTGCTGGGTCGCTTGGCGCTGATGTCACTTAGTCGTTTGGTGCACGCCCTCCTCCGATTGACCTTGTGTCCCTCACATGGTGGGTTCTCGTGTACTCCTGCACTGCGGCATACCAGACCGCTGGTCTTCTGCGCGCAGGTGCATCTCTCGGCAGTTCGGTGTTTGCCTTTGCCGGTTCGGCCTCAGGCTCACCCTATCTGCCGCGGACATGTTTTCTGAAGCTGCGACGGTTCGCTGGCGCTGTCAGAATCCCCTCCTTGCTGGACGACGTCAGCCAGTTTCGGTCTGCTCATACCCGTCAGACTCCCTGGATCGACTATCTTGCACGGAGTTGGTTCCCACCACCACGCGGTTGTCGCTTGGCACGACCACGACCGGGAACGCACGGCGCGCCATTTTGGCCGCGCCTGGCTTGCTCCTGGGCGGCTGACCCCTCAGACTCCCTGGGTTGCAGCTTGCACGTTTGCCTCGGGTGTCTGGCCCCACAGACTCCCTGGGTTGCTGTTTGCGCGACCGCCTGGCCTCTCAGACGCCCTGGGTTGCTGCCCCCCCCCGCCGCCTGATCCGCGGCCCCCGCGCGCGCCCGGGAATTTAGTCGCGGCCGCAGCCCGACCGTGACTGCTCGCCGCCGGCGCTTCCGCCTGCGGTTTTTTTTATTTATATTTGTATGTATGTATATGTATATATATATACATACATACACATACACACATATATATTTATATAACACCAAAAAAAAAAAAACGTTCAGAAATGAGTCCCAGGGGAGTGGAGGTTATGAGGGAAGCGGGGGAGCATGCAGAAGAACAAAGGGCGGAACGAGCCGCCATATACCCCAAGAGGGGGAGGATGTAGGAGGAGCCGCCGTCGTCGGAGTAGGAGGAGGAAGAGGAGGAGCAGGAGGAGGAGCAGGAGCAGGAGGGGGAGGAGGAGGAGGAAGATGAGGAGGAGGAGATGGAGGACTGCCAGGACGAGGAGGACGAGAAGGAGGAACAGGAGAACGAGGAGGAGGAGGAGGGGGAGGGGGAGGAGGGAGGAGGAAGAAAAAGAGGAGGAGGAGGAGGAGGAGGAGGAGGACAATGGCGAGCTTGGGGGCCTTTTGGGCCAACTTTGGGGCCTCTTGGCGGTCCCGGGGGCCTCTTGCGTATATCGGGGAGCCTCTTGTGGCCTCTTGGGGGTCTCTTGGGCGCCTCTTGGAGGCCTCTTGGGGGCCTCTTGGAGCCTCTTGGGGCCCTCTTGGGGCGCTCTTTGGGCGCTCAAGGGAGCCTTCGGGGCGCTCCTGGGGCCATCTTGGAGGAGATCTATCAAAGAAGGGGGGTCGTATATTAGCGCTGCCCCTCTAGAGTGCCTCGAATCGCCTCTTGGGCCGTTCTTGAAGCCAAAATCCTTCCAAAACCTAAGGAAAGTCCATGTTTCGTGTTTTTGTTGCTCTTGGAGCCGTCTTGGGCCATTTTGGGAGCCTCTTGGGGCCTTTTTGGGGCCTCTTGGGAGCTTCTTGAAGGCCCCTTGGGGGCCTCTTGGGGCCTCTTGGGGCGCTATTGGGGCGCTCTTGGGAGTCTTCGGGGCGCTCTTGGGGCCATGTTGGAGGAGATCTATCAAAGAAGGGGGGTCGTATATTAGCCTTGCCCCTCTAGAGTGCCTCGAGCCGCCTCTTGGCCCCCCCCAAGAGGCGAACATCCTTCCAAAATCTAAGGACAATCAATGTTTTGTGCTTTGTCGCTTTTTCGCTCTTGGAGCCGTCTTGGGCCATCTTGGACGTCCCAACGACCCGCGGAAACCCTCGTCCAGGTCGGTGGGGAGGGGTAAGGGGAGGGGTAAACCCCTCCCCGAAGGGAAAGAAGGGGGTTGGCAGAGGAAACGCTCTGGACCACCTACGCCCTAAAGGGCTGGTGGGATTGAAGAGGAGGAGGAGGAGGAGGAGGAGGAGGAGGAGGAGGAGCAGGAGGAGGGGAGGAGGAGGAGGAGAGGGAGGAGGAGGAGGAGGAGGAGGAGGAGGAGAGGAGGAGGAGGAGGAGGAGGAGGAGGAGGAGGAGAGGATGATTGAGAGGGAAGAATGGGGAAGGAGCACAGCCAAATGTCTCACACGCCCTTTGACCTCGTGTTCATGCTGGTTGAAGCCCGTGTTGGTTTCTTGAAAGTGAGGACGCCTACGTCGAATCGCCGCCGCCCCCCTGCCTTTTGGAAAGCGCCTCTGTGGCTAAACACTGGGCCCCAGCTTGGCCAAGCTATCGGACTACGTGTTCCCCCAGCCGTTCTGGAAACTCTTGGGGGAACACTTTGGGGAGGATGAGTGTCGAGCCCACATGCCTAATACAGACATCGACGCAAGCTGTGGGAACCCCCAGCCGGCTGAGACATAGCTTATCCCACAAAGTGGGATAAGGCATCCAGAGCGTATGTTGTGCAAGCGTTGCAGTGTGGCACGCCGTAGCGCTGACCGGTTGTCGCGTTTCCCAACAGCTACACGGATGGCCGCTTCGATAGCGGATGGGCCGGCACGCCCAAAATGTAGCAGCAGTCAGTTTGTGTGCATTCGCGTCGCGACTGGCGTTTGCGCTCAAGCCCCTCTCTTGGCAGGAAAAGCATCACGTCATGGTAGCGGAGCCGTGGTAACACACGGCTCGGCAATCCTGATCGCCGCAACGCCCACCAAGCGCGGGCAGCGATCCACCAGCAGGGCTGCGGCCCGCGTGCGCCGTGGTTCGGCGCGCAGGCTAGTGCCCCGGGCTGCGGGTGGCCCCGCGCCGAGGCGCACGACACAGCGCCGGGTAGCGGGTAGCCTCGCACCCTGGCACCATGGAGGAGCTGCGCGTGTCGATGGAGGCGCTGAACGCCCGGCTGCAAGCACAGGAGAACGTCGTGCAGCAGCTCCAGGGCGAGAGGCAGCAGCTCCAGCAGGAGCTCCAGCAGGCCAGGCAGGCGCCTCGCGTGGAGCCGGCGCCACCTCCGAGCGGGGTGGTAGACACCAGAGTGATAGGCAAGCCGGGCGAGTTCGCGGGCGACGTGACGAAGTTCGCGGACTGGAGCTTCAAGATGAAGTCCTACCTCGGCGCCGTGGACCACAGGTACCAGGGCAAGCTGATGGAGGCAGAGCAGTCGCAGGTCACGATACGGAACGCCACGATGGAGCCAGACGTCGCCAGGCTCAGCACGCAGTTGTACTACATCCTCGTGATGACCACGTCCGGGTCGGCACTGGACAAGTGCCACAACGCGGGGGTGAACGAAGGGTTCGAAGCGTGGCGCCAGTTCGTGCTGGAGTGGGAGCCGAAGCTGAGGAGCCGGTTCGTCGGTCTTCGCATGCAGGCGACGGCTTACAAGTTCACGGGAGACATTCCCAGCGCTCTCGCAGCCTTCGAGCGCCTCGTGCGGGACTACGAGAGCCAGTCCAACAAGAAGATCGACGACGACGAGAAGATCGGCGTGGTTCTGCTGGGCATGGAGGACTGCAGGGTCAAGGAGCACTTGATTCGGAACAGCGCCGGCCTCGACACGTGGCCCAAGATGCGCGAGGAGATCCTGGAGATCACGCGGACCCAACAGTACGTCGACTCGCAGCCGACGCCCATGCAGCTCGGAGCCATCCCTCGGGGAGGCAAGGACCCCAAAGGCGGGAGGCCGAAAAGGGGCAAGGATCCGAAGGGCGCCGGCAAGAAAGGCAAGGACAAGGGAGGCAAGGCCGACGGCGGGAAGAACCAGAATGGCAAGAAAGAGTGCTTCTACTGCAGGAAGAAAGGCCACGTGAAGGCCGAGTGCAGGAAGAGACAGCGAGACCTCGCCGCAGCGGAGAACAGGCGGGGGCCGCTTGCCGCGACTCCAGGAGGGCACAGCGCACCCTCCTCGGGGGTTCCGCCGCCGCCGCCGCCAGTCCAGACACCGCCAGGACAGCCACTGTCGGCGCTGCTGCAGAGCCAGCACACGTCGACCTTCGTCCTCTAGGAGCTTTGCCCACCGCCGCAGCAAGCAGCGGCAGCGCAGCGGCCATACTGGGCCGCGACACGGACAGACCCGCCCCAGTGCTGGCAGCGACACGGACGGACACGAAGTACTTCATGATCGACACGTGTGCTGGGGCGAGCGTGTTCCCACGAGGATTCGACCCAGCAGCCGAGGACGATTCGACAGTGGGCCCGGCGCGGCTCGCGACGGCGACGGACGACCCGGTCGTCGGCGACAGTGGGAAACAGTCCGGCTTCGGGCTGCAGGACGGCCGGCAGGTCGCGGTGAGGTACAACGAGGCCGAGGTGAAGCTCCCGATCGTGAGCGTCGGGGAGGCGGCAGGCCAGGGCAGCTGGTTCCTCTTCGGCCCGGGTCATCAGGTGATGCTGCCCAGCGAGGCGTCTCCGGACCTCAAGCGGATCTCTCAACTTCCCAACGCGGTGAACTTGGAGAAGCACCGCGGGATGCATTGGCTGCCGTGTCAGGTGGAGGAGCCGCGGGACGCGACGCCCCTGTGTCCAGTGCGGCCGGCGGCTGAGGTCCAGCAGGCGCCGGTGCAGGCTCCAGCCCAGGAGCCAGAACAGGAGGCAAGGGCCTCCGGCAGCGGTCTGGGCGCGGGCAGCCCCGCCCCGGCGCAGCTGCGGGAGAGCGAGGAGAGCCGCGCAGCTTCGCACAAGAAGCTCCTCCAGAGGTGTCGAAGCTCGAGTTCGACACCCACCAGATCACGCACTTGCCGTTCCGCCCGTGGCGCCCCCATTGCGCAATGGGCAAGGCCAGCGACGACGCCCATCACCCGCGCCCTGACGCAACCAAGGGCGAGGCTAGGTTTGCCATGGATTACTTCTTCCTGGTGAGGGCCGTCGACCCGCAGCGGTTAAAGTCCGTGCTCAACTGCCTGGACATGCTTAGCGGCGGCGTCTTCGCAGCGACGGTGGCCAAGGGCGGCGATCCGTACGCGCTGGCCGTCGTCATCGAGGCTCTGACGTACACGGGCCGGACACGCGTGACGATCCTCTGCGACCAGGAGAACGCCGTCAAGAGGCTGGCCGACAACGTCCGGGACAGCCGCGCCCACGAGACATCGCTGCTGAACACCCCGAAGGGGTTCAGCGCCAGCGATGGAGGCATCGATCGCGAACTACGAGGTCGAGAAGCAGCTCAGGACGCTCCGGTCGCGTTTCGAGCAGTGCTACAACCTGGCGGTGGACTTGGACCACAAGATCTTGCCGTTCATGGTCAGGCACGCTGCCTGGCTCCTGACCCACTTCCAGGTGAAAGCGGACGGCAAGACGGCATACGAGAGGTTTCGCGGTCGACCTTACCGAGGCCAGGTTTCGGAGTTCGGCGAGTCCGTCTTCTACGGGGACCCGCAGAAGGCGTCCGAAATGCCCAAGCTGGATGCTGGGCGTGTGGCTCGGCAAGAGCTTGGCCCCCGACGAGCACTACATCGGCACTCCCGCCGGGGTGCGCCGATGCCGGTCCATCTGGATGCCCCACGGGAAGATTTTGGATTCTATGGTCGGCGAGCCCTGGAATCCCAAGGGCGCCGGCGATGCGCCGAAGGCGGCTGTTCCGAGGGGCGTCTACATCACGCTGGACAGGCAGATCCAGCATGGCGGCACTCCAGGGTGCCCGGCGTGCTTCGGACACGCGAAGGTGCACTCGCCTCAGTGCCGGGCACGTTTCCAGGAGATCATGGACAGGGAGTCTCAAGCCAAGGCGGAGGCCCCGGCTGCGGGTAGCACCGCGCCGGCGGAGCAGCAGCCCGGAGCAGGAGTTGCAAGCAGTTCGGCGGCAGGCGCTGCCGGGTCAGCATCGGCGTCGGCGGCGGGCAGCCCCGCGCCGGCCGCCGGCAGCATGCCGGCAGGGAGCTCTGGGGGGCCCGCCCCCATGGAGCTGAGCGGGGATGCGGGTGGATCCGTTCCCTCTCCTGATGCCTCCCTGGCTGATTGCACGCAGGTGGACGCGACCACCGACGGCCGCAAGAAGCAAAAGATCTTGGCCGGCATGCCGACCCTCCACGCGGAGGATCCCGAGCATCCCAACTTGGACGTGCCCTCCGGATTTTTTGCCGCAGCCGAGTTGGACATTCGGAGTGGGCCCAGCAGATCATCGACCGGGGGCGGACGTACTACGGGGTCAAGAGCGGCAAGGCGCTGGACAAGCAGAAGGTGTACGAGGGGCGCGTCCGCGAGCTCGCGAACATGGAGAGGCTCGGCGTCGTCGAGCCGATCTCTATCGCGGATGCCCGTTCGCTCGGCCTGGAGATCGTCTACTCCAAGTGGCTGGAGGACGAGAAGCCGACCGCCGAGGACGAGAAGGCGGTGAGGCGCAGGCTCGTGGCGACGCAGGTGGACACCTACAACCGGGAGGGCGTGACCCAGGCCACGCCGCCGATCAAGGCGCCGAGGATGATCGTGAGCATGGCTGCCACGAAGACCAATGCCAAGGGGCAGCACGACTGGTTGATCGGCCACCACGACATCCGAGTGGCATTCTTCCACGCCGCTGGGTCGGGGAAGGTGGTGATCATTCCGCCTCGTGGTCTGGCGCCTCCCGGTGTGGGCTGGCGAGCTCTGAAGACCATGCATGGGACGCGCGAGGCCAGCAAGTGCTGGGGCAACGAGGTCACCGACACCATGAAACTCGAGGGCGCCAGGCAGGTCGCAGTGGTAACCATGATGTTCGTCTCTGACAGCTTCGGGTACGTCACGTGCTGCCACGGCGACGACTTCCTGACGGCAGGCACGGCTTCCGCCCTCGACGAGGTCGACCGGGTGCTGACGAAGAACTTCGATACGAAAATCTTGTTTCGGATCGGACCGCCGGCGCACGGCGGCGAGGTAGCTGAAGGGCAGCACCTAGGAAAGACGATCCGCTGGACACCTGAGGGTTTCGAATGGGAGGCCAATCCCAAGCATGGGGAGGATCTCCTGAGCCTGGCAGGGCTCAATAAGGACTCGGAGGGTGCACCGACGCCGTCGTCTAAGTCGACTGCGGCCCGCAGGCGCGACAGGGACGACGACATGGAGGGCGAGGCCGCGACGAGCTTCAAGCAGGGCGCCGGCACCGCGCTGCACCTGTCCATCGACCGCCCAACCATCCAGTTCGCTACGTCGCAGGTGATGGCCGGGATGAGCATGCCGAAGGTGTTGCACGGCTTGCAGCTGCAACGCGTGACGCGCTATGTGCTCAAGCGCCCGACGGAGGTGTGGTTTTTCAGGTACCCGAAGGAGCCCGGCGGTCTGTACGTCTACACGGACACGGACTGGGCAGCCGACAAGCTGACAAGGAAGTCAACCTCGTGCACGGTGGGGCGGCACGGGGACCACATGCTGGATTGCAGCGTGGCCAAGCAGGCGACGATCGCGCTGTCCAGCGGCGAGGCCGAGTTTTACGGCATCGTGCGTGCGGTGGCGATTGGGAAGCAGACGAGCCAGATCCTATGCCAGATGGGCCTTGCGAGCGATCTGACTGTAGCGTCAGACAGCTCGGCCGCGCGAGGCATGTGCGGCCGGACGGGTTCCGGCAAGGTCTGGCATTTGGCGTAAAGGAGCTGTGGGTGCAGGAAGCGCTGAGGAACAAGGAGTTCGAGCTCGCGATCGTGGACACGCTCCTGAATTGGGCCGACATCGGCACGAAGGCGCATGCAGCGGAGAGGCTGGACTCCCTAGTCAGGCAACTTCCGCTTCGCCGCCTGTGAGAGGGGCTGCTGGCGGCGATTGTACATACACTTTGCACGCGTTAAGCCCGTACGCGCCTAAGACACCATAGGTGTGGAGAAGGCGCACGCCGGCTGCATGCCACCCTGGCCTTTGTGGCCGTGGAGGGGATCACACACACCGTCCGGCTGATGGTCGCGGGTTGCACCGCACCGCATCCGGAAGACAATGAGTTTGATGCGACGGTCGCGGGTGGCACCGTACGGCATCTGGACAGTGACGCTTTTGATGCGATGGTTGCGGGTAGCACCGCGCCAGCGCAGGCGATCCAGGAGGGCGCGGGCAGCACCGCCCCTCATCGCGAGGCCCACGCCTAGGAATGCCCTGGGGTGACCTTCCGGGCCAGGTTGGGCCCAAGGCGGCGGCCAAGAGGGTCGCTGTGACCGGGTGGTCGCGGGCAGCTCCGCACCAATGAACCTCGCCACACGCGCCGGCAGGCGGCGAGACGTGAGCCTGGTCGGGCCAAGGAGCCCACCCCGACCAGGCGGGAGTGATCCTGAACGACTGGTGAGAGCAGGGACAGACCCTCGGACGAGGGGAGGAGGCGACTGCCGTAGCTTTGGCATCGCCTGGCTGCTTTCTTGCATGTGACGCTCCCTGTCGCTTGGCCCAAGATGGGCTGGCAGCGATGGAGGGGTGTCGAGCCCACATGCCTAATACAGACATCGACGCAAGCTGTGGGAACCCCCAGCCGGCTGAGACATAGCTTATCCCACAAAGTGGGATAAGGCATCCAGAGCGTATGTTGTGCAAGCGTTGCAGCGTGGCACGCCGTAGCGGTGACCTGTTGTCGCGTTTCCCAACAGCTACATGGATGGCCGCTTCGATTGCGGATGGGCCGGCACGCCCAAAATGTAGCAGCAGTCAGTTTGTGTGCATTCGCGTCGCGACTGGCGTTTGCGCTTAAGCCCCTTTCTTGGCAGGAAAAGCATCACGCCAATGAGAGGAAGGATCAGATGATGGAGGAAGAAGAGGAGAAGGAGGAGGTCTCTAGGGAGTCTCTTGGGGCACTCTCGAGGCCTCCTGGTGACCTTTAAGGCCTTCTTGGTGATCTCTTTTTGGCCGTCTCTGGGCGTTCCTGGCCCGTCTGACGCCGTCGGAGGCCGTCTTGGGGGCCTCTCTGAACAGATTGTGAGCCCTCTTGGAGTGCCTCGTGGCCGTTTTGAAGGACATCTTGGGCGTCTTGGAGGTTGTTGGGGCATTGTTGAGGCCGTCTTGTCGCCATTACGGGGGGCCTCTTGTTCCGTCTTTGGCCATTCGAAGGCCGAAAAGAAACAAATTATAACATTATTGTTGTTTTTTTATAAATATGTATGTATATGTGTTATATATATATATATATATATATATTACTTGCTATATATATATATATATAGATACATGCGAGTTAATGGTTTGTCCTCTTCGGGCTGTCCTAGAGGACCTCTTGGAGGCCTCTTGGGGGCTTCCTGGCCCGTTTTCAGTCGTCTTGAGGCCATCTTGGGCCGCTTCGGAGGTTTATTTGGACAAATTGGAAACATCTTGGACGCATGTGGGCCGTCTTAGAGGCCATCTTGGGCGAAGTTGCTGCAACACCCTGTCCCAGCCCCTGAAATAGACGAAAAAGACATGCTGCCATTGGCCGTGATCTGTCACACGTCGGCGTATGAGAGCGAAAAGAAGGATGCGGAGAAATGTAAAATGAGAGGTAAGTGGAATGGGATGTAAAGGTGAGTGCCGGAAAAGGAAAATATGTATGTTATCGGCTCCTTTGAGCCAGTTTCTCTCTCCGACTCCGGCTTCAAACCTTCTATACTGCACCCCCATTGGGACGGACGAGCATCCCGCCTACGGTTACGACGAATCCCAATTGCACGGCGACGAACGGCTTGGATACACTACCGGACCTCCATGGCGATTTCCACAAGGCGAGATGATTCCAGATATGGGCAACCAGGAGATCCATGAGGAAAGACTGCGCTATGCTTTGCCACTTGCCTCCAGCTTTGGATGGGGCAATGGATGCGTTGCCCATTTATCTTTCATCTTCCGAATCCCGCTTCCGAATCCCGCTTCCGATGCCTTCCGGTCACATTGGAATTCTGGGGCTCCGGAGCATCTCGACCACATCGCCCCTACGTTGGTTTGCCGTGCGGGCTCACACTTAATCACGCAAGCTCCACAACCAGTTTGTGCAGACGTATTCCCGCTAGCAGAGAGCGCACACTTCTCCACACCATCCTCTTCACCATCACCATGTTCCCAACCAACCCAACACACACCTAGGTAGTCACACAAACATGTGCAGACTCAACTCTCAGTAGGTGCAGACTCATCCCTACCACCGGCATGTGCAGACGTATCCCCGCCACTACCGTTCGAAAATCGGACGGTGGTTACACATGTTACCAAGATGGGAATGGCGAAAAGGTACACGAATACAATCTTAGTATGGTGTTGGGACTATCAATGGTATGGCTCGATACGACGCAGATCTACAACAATTACACAAACGACCATACGCGACAACTCTCTGGTTTCCTATGGCAACACGGTATGGGGTGGGTGACATTTATTTAATTGGTTTCCGCATCTTACTCTACCGGCTCTCTCCAAAATTTGTGGTGCGAATCGGCGAAGCATCCAACCCGGGACCAATACCGCGCAACCGGGAGCATCTGGAAGAGTTATGCCAGTGCCGGCCGTGCTACGATCAAACATTGAAGTCGGCCTTCCAACGACGCCTGGAGCTTCCTCACCGGCGCCTGGACGCATAGTCTATCCTTGTTCCTTATTAGAATATACCCCCACCTACCTCGTATTCCAGCCAATAGCGACCCAATCCGGGGACCTCCCATCCGGCTTTTTAAAAATCAATACAAAGTAGCCGTTTTTCTTGTCAATATCGTCTTTCTTGTCGTCGACGATGCGAAAAGCGTGGCAGGAATGGGTCGCGGCGCACATCGCGCGCGGCAGTCAATTTGGGCCCGCCCGCCCATCCTGACTGTAAACAATCAATACAAAGTCTTCGGTTTTTCATCTCAGCATGGCCTGCCTTGTCGCCGACGGTGCGAAATATGTGGCAGCAGTGGGACGCGGTGCACGTATGGGACGCGGCGCACATCGCGCGCGGCCGTCAATCCGGGCCCGCCCATCCTGACTGTAAAAAATCAATACGAAGTTTCCGTTTTTTCCTCTCAGCATGGTCTGCCTTGTCGCCGACGGTGCGAAATATGTGGCAGGAATGGGACGCGGCGCGCATCGCGCGCGGACGTCCATGCGGGCTGCGGCGAAATGCGTGGCAGGAGTGGGGCGCGGCGCACATCGCGCGGACTTCTGGGGCAACCCCACGGCGGGACTACTACTACTACTACTACTACTACTACTACTACTACTACTACTACTACGACTACGACTACTACTACTACTACTACACTAATACTACTACTACTACTACTACTACTACTACTACTACTACTACTACTACTACGACTACTACTACACTACTACTACTACTACTACTACTACTACTACTATTACTACTACTACTACTACTACTATTACTACTACACTACTACTACTACTACTACTACCACTACTACTACTACTACTACTACTACTACTACGACTACGACTACTACTACGACTACTACTACTACACTATTACGACTACTACTACTACTACTACTACTACTACTACTACTACTACTACTACTACTACTACTTCTGTTCCTACTACTACTACTACTACTACCTACTACCACTACCTACTACCTACTACCTACCTACTACCTACTACTACTACTACTACTACTACTACTACTACTACTACTACTACCACTACACCACCACTACTACTACTACTACTACTACTACTACTACTACTACTACGACGACTACTACTACTGCTACTACTACTTTTACTACTACTACTACTACTACTACTACTACTACTACTACTACTACTACTACTACTGCTACTACTATTACGACTACTACTACTACTACTACTACTACTACTACTACTACTACTAATAATACTACTACTACTACTACCACTACCACTACTACTACTACTACTACTACTACTACTACTACCACTACGCGCCAGCACCCACTTGCGCCAGCATTGTTTCTTATGTTGTGGGGGGGCGGAACGTGTCCGTTATTCCTTTCAACATGGCCAGTCTTGTCGTCGACGTTGCGAAATTCGTGGCGGGAATGGGACGCGGCGCACATCCCGCGCGGACGTCAATGCGGTGTCCCTGGGTATCCTCCACTCGCACTGAAATGCCCGCGCAACCCCCAGTTGTGGCATCATTGTTTCTTATGTTGTGGGAGGGCGGGTGGGAATGGGCATGCCATGCTTGCCTTGCTCGAGCTGGCTAGCTTGACCCCCTCACCCAATGGCGCGCCCTGGGCCGAACGTTGCCGCGAGCCTTGGAGTACCACATCGTCTGCCAGCTCGTGTGGCATCATCTCTTCAAGGCTTATTTCAGGCGCCAGCTCCGGGATCAGATGGAGCCCAAGGTGCTCCTGCCTCCATTCTTGCCCCTAACTGAGCCCTTGTCGCCTGGAAGGGCAGACTACGAACGTCCACCTGCACCTGCAACGCCGCCTACGCCACCAATGGTGGACTACCGAACTCCGCCGGGCAGTCCTGCGGCCCCACCACCAGTTCCAAACATGTTGGCGTGCGACATGGGCACCATGAGCGACCTTGACGAGGATGGGGCGGACGACGGCGTGGCATACGAACCATTCATCGCCCAGCTGATGCACCGCCACCCACCGCCGGGGCCCTCACCTGCCCCGGGACTTTTTGCTCAGCAAGAGCTTGTGCCTAATGTGATTTGACTTTCCTAACGAAGTTGTCCCAGGGCAGGCTGTATATTCGAACCAATGCCCCGAAGAAGTTCGTGCTCAGATCCGTCGATGGCGATGGTCTTTCTGTAATGTGCATGTGATGTGGGCTGCAACTGGAGATGACGATAGATATTCCATTATTTTTGGGATGAGCCGAATCTTATCTGGTTTACCAGCGATATACAAGGTATAAACGGACCGATACCTACAGACACTATTATGAATGCGTTTTTGGGTTGAGGGTTTGCTTTCCGCAATTTTGGCGTCAATAATGTTATCGCGATGGTTATAAGCGGATGCGGTGGTGGGAGGAGGAGATTTGTAACAGGGTGGGTATATCTCGCCAGTAGGACAAAAACGTATCTTGGACCGTGCGTCGACGGTAGTGGGTGCAGTGTCTGACTGAGAGTTGACGTATGCGGGTATGGCAGAAACGGTGTTTTTTAATCATCCATCGTTTCCGCCATGAAAAAAAATGTAAAATTAGGCTGCTATCCGATTTGGACCGGGGTCCCAATCCAACCCAATCTTTCCCACTACCCACCTTGAGCTCGCTTGCCCGCTGGACGAGCTGGACGTAGTTTAGGGCGCGGGCAAGCATTCTTCCCCTTTCCCCTCCTCCTCTTCCTTTTCCTCCTCCTCCTCCTCCTCCTCCTCCTCCTCGTCGTCGTCTGCAGCAGACAAAGAACAATGTCAACCAGCTCTCGCAGCAGTTGGCCGCCGTCGCCGAGAAGCAGCAGAAGGCATTGGTCGAGTACCAGCAGATCAGCGTGGAGGTGCAGCGGCTGCAGGCGCAGTTGCAGGTTGAGCAGCAGGCAGCCGCCCAGAAGGCATCCCAGGACGTTCCGATGGCGGAGGCCATCAAATCTCTCATCGCAGGTCGTCTCAGCAAGCCGAAGGAATCAATACCACCTGAACTTGACAAGCATTTGAAGGCTGTCGTCGAAGCTCTGTCGCAGGTCGAGAAGGAACAGCACGCAGCCAAAGCAGTGCAAGAAGACAACAAGGAGTCGCAGCATTCCTGACCAATATAAGCTGATGACCATCAATGGCAGTTGCTGGCCGCAGTTGCTGGCTCAAGTGAGTGGCTCAAGGCCAAGGCCAAGGCCAAGTTATTCCGCGCGCGCTTCGCCACTCCTACCTCCCGTTCCTTACCACACCTTTTTTTCTTTCACTTACTTCCTTACACCACAGTTATATTCATTCTCTGTCTTGCTCTCATCCGCTTGCGCTGGTGACACACGAGTGGGTTAATGGCATGGGTGCTTCAACACGCGAGCATGGTCCCCTGGGACCGGGTCTGGGCTACATGCACTGGGGTTTACGACTGGGCTGGGCATCGTCTGCAGCATCTCGGTCCTATGCGACAGCGGCCACGATGCCAATAGAGTGCAAGCAGGCGTCGATGAATTCTCTCATGGTGTGCGCGGGGCACCCCCCAGACTACCATATCATTCCCGGGTTTGGGCCTTTCGCCTTTGGATGGGGCTAGCTCGTGATTGGCATCGTCTCCGGCTGCCTGGTGATGGCATTGCTTTGCCTTGGCAGCCAACGGTTTGGGATCTGAGGGGATGCATTCACGGCGACGGACCGGCAGAGGCACAATTTACTCAACTATGTGCGAGCATACGGAAGACCAGCCTTACAAGGGTTCGCAGCCTTGGCCAACACGAACGAAGTCGACATGCTATATCAGATAGTGGGAAAACCACCTCCTGCACACCGCCCTCCAGCCCTGGAAGGGCTCGACTCGCACCACATGCCCAGGACGCACGTGGGCGACGATACTTTGCAAGTATTCCATAGAATAAGGATACAAATTGTAAGTACATGGGATTACGCAGTTCATGCAGCATGCCACTCGCAATACATAGGTCGTTTGCGTAAATATCCTCACGCGTGCCCGCTGATATACATACAAGATTGCAGCGATGCGGGGTGCACGCGTTTTATTATACAAATTGTCGCTATGGTATGAAAAACGGATTGGAGAGGCTTCAAATCCAGCCAGGGCCATCGTTATTTGCAAGGTACAGGTTTGGATCACTGATGGCGATTGCATCTATTACGCAATACCGATTATCACCTATTTGTGGTATCCGCATCGGTGAAACGGGGAATCCGGGCCCGCCAATTTCGCGAGACCAAGCTGTTACGTCTTTGCGAAATTTAGGCCTTATCGGACCAGCAGATGAAGCATTACAACAACAAAAACAACAACAACAACAACAATCTCAATTAGTGTATCCTTATCCGGTTTCGGTTCCAATTCCGGCACCAACATCACCATCCCGACTACGGTTCATGACTACGGCATCCGGACTACAAGAACCTGCGCTATGATATCGACCTATTTCGGTTACACATCCGGCACGGGCGTTCAATTCTGTAAATCATAATCTTCCGCCCGAGGGGGGAACGCTTTCTCCAGGAAGGGCCGAATACGACCCCTCAGTGCCTCCAGGGGCACTTAGTTCTCCGGCGATGCACATGCCTTTTTCCGATCCTCCCCCCACATGCGCCGCTCTCCTCCGTCCCTCCACCCCTTTCCTTTTCCGACAGATGCCTCAGTTCCGATGCCGAATACGATCGCGACGATGTCTCGTGAAGCCTCCCTCTCGGCATTCCAATCGCGCGGACTCTTTTCAGTGCCTGCAGGATTACCTCGCCCCGCCCAAGAAGGGCCACCGATAAATCCTCACCGACAGCCCCAGGAACATGATGGTCTCAAAAAAAAAAAACCACGCCACCGACAGTGCGCAACCGCCCGCCCCGCCTTTCCCTTCCCAGTTCCTTGCGCCTTTGACATCACTTTAACTATTCCGTGGCGGCGCTGATTCCCAGGGAACGACGCACAACGGTGACATCACGGAGACTATTCCAGAGCCGTTGAAGCGCTTCCCGTGCTGAGATCCCAAGGAGCTTATCATATGAGAGAAGCAATGGTGATAGGACGCGCGAGGGTTTCCATGAGCCCACTGGGATGCCCGATTGCCTTCCTGAACTCACTGGGACGCCCGAAATATTCGGACCAAAATTTGCATTGGTTTGCGGCATTGGGAACATGAACGTTGGACCCACAGCGACCCCCTTACGAACGAAGTTGACGGCGATCGCGGCGGCACGCTGGGTTGCGACGTTGGGGGTATGAGTGATCTCAGCGACGATCTCAGGGACGATGACTACGATGACGAGGCTGACCCGCCTTCCCAACACGTGCTTGACGACGGTAGGGTTGACCATCCGCGTCCGCCTCCGCCCCCCGTCCACCTTGTGACGACGACCAACGATGATGTACGATCGCGCAGGAGGGCATCGCGGACGCACGACGTCGAACACCATATCGTGATGATTCAATTACTTTCGTCCACTTACGCCCTCTCCGAGAAATCCGGGTTGCAGTGTATCATATCTTACAAATGTTGGATACCATACCGATCGGAACCTCGGATGCAGACGCGATGGGGGTGATACGGGTACACCGGTGGTCAGGGTTCAACAACCCCATCATATGGGCAGCTGCAGGCAGAAATGAAGCATCGACAATTCTTACTTGGATTAGCGACGTATTGCATACATTACCCACTTACATGGGGTAAATGGTGCACTCAAGAGCGAAATGGTTCGCCACTTGTTTCCTGACATCAGGAGGGCCTTACGACAACTTGGAATACGGGATCTTAGGATGGTTGGAACAAAACGGATTCCAAATTCGAAATGTGCAAATAAATGGCTACATGAATAGAACATTACAAAAACATATTCTCCAAAAGGTGGCCCAAACCATCGTTAGCACTACCAATTTGGAATTGTCCTATGCAATTGTGGCGGAAGTCACATCGCCACCCGGCATTCCGTCAATACCTGTTCAATGAGACCTACGATCGAATCGTATTCTGAACACCACCACAACAACGCGATATGACGGCTCGATCACGTCGACAACCAAGTGAACCTTCCAACATGCCCAATGGATGGCACCATCTCCGTTCAATCAATCTGGACACCTACATCGAGGTGCCAATTCAAACAATGAAATGCGTGCCGACATGTATTCGAAACCAATTCCTGCGTATATTGACAGACTGCACGGTGACAATCGAGGCTACGCACAGACATGGAAATCCCGCCACACATCCTACACCCAACTCAGTAGACGCATGGACGCGTTCCGTGTTGCTCCCTCGGATGTTGCTGCATCGGATTTACCACGGTGGGAAGGCAGGCGAACGGCAATTGAAACAACGCATTGCTATGTATGATCGGGGAGAGTGGGGTCGCCTATTACAACATGCGGAGGTGTCAGCACACAAACCACGAGCGCATAAGGAAGACAACGACAAGAACCGCATTGAGAATGCCATGGACCTTATCAAACAAGGGGAACTAAGCCATGCTGCGCGTAATCTTACGTCACCAAGCCTAGCACCAGGCACACCAAATACATTGGCGGAGCTGTCGAATCGGTCCCTGCGGCCCCGCGAACCTGCCGAATCCATGCCTGATGGATTTGCAGATTTCATGCCGGCCACACCTTTGACCTTAAATCGCAATGTGTTTGCGACGGTATTACGACAATCTAGAAAAGGTCTCAACGCAAGTTTGTGGGGATGGCGGCATGAATGTTTCAAACTGTGCCTGGAAGAAAATGATGCATTTGATATTCTATGCGACGTGGCGGAACGACTGGCGAGAGCAGATCTTCCGCAAGAAATCCAAGACACCATGCGGATATCGGCGCTCACAACTTCGAAGACAATTTAACCATGGACAATGCAACTACATCTTGCGCTGTGCGACGACGACTCGGAATTGGGGTACTATTCGAGGGACGGGACCCGCACGGCCATTCTCGAATGTCGGATAACACGTATGGTCGCCTGAATTCTCGACATACGTGGATGGTCACAGCTTGGCGCCAAGTCTTTACAGAGGGCGGGGGGCTCATACCTGATCGGAACATAGAGCGCACCCTAAGCACGACGCATGTTCCGGTGCCCGCAGGAGACTCGAGACGACTCGACCTCATCGTCCCTTGCACGAATGTGGCACGAGGCTTACCGCTGTTTTGTGATATCATAGTGGTCTCCCCAATTCAAGGGAGCCGCTCGGACGGGCACAAGCAACCAGAGTGGTGGGCTACTACAAAGGGCTGAAAACGAAAACAACAACACATACAGGGAAGTGGTGGACTCAGGACTTGGGGCTCTACTGTGCTTGGGATCAGAGGTGTATGGACGATGGGGCAACCAATGTATTCAAATCGTTCCCGCTCTGGCCAGAGAAAGGTGCCGATTTCTCCCAGCAAAGGTACGGCGTGGGACTGAATTAGGCTTACTTCATCGTTGGTGGGGGTTACTTGGTATTGCCCTGCAACGATCAGTGGCACACATGGTCCTACATGACCCCGGAGACCTACCAACGACCTCACTTGAGCCGGCCCCCGGCCTGGCTGATTTGGAGGTCCTCTGATCCTCCTCCTCCTCCTCCTCCTCCTCCTCCTCCTCTTCCTCCTTTGACGCTGCTCAACCGGCGCGCCGGGCCCATCGCTGAAAGCGATCGTGCCTTGTTTCACTCCCTTGCGCTGCGCTGCACTGGCGGACTGGCTCTGCGGAGGGAAAACCCCCCCCAAAACAACAACAACAACAACAAAAAAAACAGAATACGAGGTATCGCATCTGGAGATACATTTCGGCGACTGGTGTCGAAATCCCTGGCACGACAATTCCAAACAGAATTGCGCAACGCAGTGTGGCCGCACAACTACGGGCTCTCAGACCGGAGTGGCACCGACACTGCAATACATTTCCTGAGGTTTGTGACGGACAGGTTTCCCCAGAAGGTTGTGGTCAGCATCGATGGTGTGGGAGCGTTCGACCACGTATCTCGGGCCCGTATGTTTGAAGGGCTCCAACAACATCCGACGCTGCACCATTTGATTCCATTCGTACGACAATGGTATGGGCGTATATCTCACTCCCGGTGGCGGGATCAACACAACAATGTGCACCGGATCCTACAGGGTGACGGAGGTGAACAAGGAGATGCGCTCATGCCTGCATTATTTTGCCTGGCATTGCATCCCGCGTTGGTACACGTACGAGCCCACCTGCCGCCAGGAGCTGAAGTTTTAGCGTATCTCGACGACATGTATTTGGTCTGCGACCCCGACGAAGTGCAATACATCCTGGCACTGCCAGAGCAAGCATTGCGGGATATCTGCCATATCGACACCAACATTGGGAAGCTTGCCATCTGGGGGAACACCCCGGCACCATGCCCTCAAAATGTGGTGGGGCCCGCAGCAGCCGCATGGAGATGTGACAAGCCATTGGAGGAAAGGGGCATCAAAATATTAGATACACCGTTTGGGATGGCGGAGTGTATCAATACGTTTTGGACTACGATTGCTAGCGAGAGGGCGAAGCTACTCAACTTCATCAATAAGCTCTCCTCTTGCCAAGCCTCGTGGTTACTATTGTATTACTGCGCAGTACCACGGGTGAACTACTCATTGCGAACGCTCCCGCCGTGTGACGCGCTGCCGCTCACGATGGATCATGATAGTGCACTTATGGACGCATTCCGCCAGATTTTCACAATACCAACGGAATCAGATTGGGATGCAAATTTACATGGAATCCCGTACGCTGCGTGGGTTGCTCGAGCGAGACTGCCGTTCCGCTTGGCTGGGATGGGCCTCCGGGATTCGGGACGCACCTCTACTGCCGCATATTGGGCCAGTTGGGCTGACGCGCTGCCCGAAATCATTGTGAGGTTCCCTGCGCTGGGACGCAGTGCGTTGTTCTACTTCAACGTGTTGCAAGCGACTAGAGACGTTACCCGCGGTACTGCACCACGATGTCTACTTGAGGCCGAACTTGGTGGAAGACGCTGTGACGAAGCTGGTTGGACTCAGCGCCCTACTTGGAACGACATTGCAACAGGACAGCGCCCTCCAACACCGGATCCAATTCAATTCACGCTCGGGGAATGGGAGCACGGATGGCAGTATTATGCAACGTACTATGGTGAAAAAAAAAACCACACACACAATTATTACGAGATCTGGCATTCCCCAACGTACGCGTCAACGCGGCATCCCCTGGCAAAGCGCGAGTGTTCTCGACAATTGGCAGGTTTTCTTCAGGCTGGTTACTTGTTTGCCCTACGACTGACACACTTACAATCACAGACTCTTATTTTGTATGTGCCGTGCGGCGACGGCTGGGGACTGCGAGCGCGGTCGATGGCCCGGACGTGCATGGGCATAGGCGGTTGGCGGATGGAACAGAGGGAGGATGGCAAAGCCGACATACTGAAATTCCAGACCGCAACATCGACCGCCACTTGCATAGTACTAACATGCCCGTCCCTGAAGGGGACATGCGCCGAGTGGATATGGTAGTCACATGCACAAACGCGGCACGGGGATTACTATTGTTCTGCGAAATCACGGTACTGAGCCCAATCACTGGGAGGGGCCGTCCACGTGGTGGGACAAGCAACCGGGGAGGAGCACTATTGGAACAGGCGCAGAGGGATAACGACACTCCCTACAGTGAAGTCGTTAGTAGCGGGCTCGGCACGCTGTATTGCTTAGGGGTTGAAGTGCATGGCCGCTGGGGCGAACAAAGCGTCGCACTCGTGCCAGCCTTAGCGCACGAACGAACCCGCGACCTCCACAAACGGATTCGGTTCGGAGCGGCCCTCGGTTTGCAGCACAAGTGGTGGGGTATCTTGGGACTCGCTTTACAACGAGCGGTCGCGAGACGAGTTTTGGGGCCTGGAGGCGATCTGCCGTATACGCCTCAGGAGCCCGTGTGCCCCCTTGCTGACCTGGAGGTGCTGTAAACCTCCTGTCCTCCTCCTCCTCCTCCTCCTCCTCCTCCTCCTCCTCCTCCTCTCCTCCTCCTCCTCCTCCTCCTCCTCCTCCTCCTCCTCCTCCCTCCTCCTCCTCCTCCTCCTCCTCCTCCTCCTCCTCCTTTGACGCTGCTTAGCGCGCGTGTGGCGTCACCTCTGTTTCACCGCGCCTTGGTTTTCATGCGTGTCTTGCACCAGTGGTTCGTGCCCGTTGCTGTTGCCTTGGAAAAAAGGAACAACAAACAAAACAAACAAAAAAAAAGCTGGGCCAACAGTCTCACATCATTTGCGCGCAGGAGTGCAAGCTGTGCTCCGAGCATTTCATCGCTCAGGCTTCTCAGTGGTGCCAGCGCGAAGGTTGGCAAGCTACCTTTCAGGCAGGCACAGACAGCTCCACGGAACCCCCCTCGGCTGGAGTCTGCGTTCTGGTCAAAAACGGTTTCGATTTTGGAGTTCAGAATATGGTTTTACCTTCGAGGGCTCAGGATCTTGTTCCTCAGGGTCGTCTCGTGGGAGTTCGAGTGGAGTTGCATGGGCTTGGGTTTTAGCGGCAGCGGCAGTTTTGCAGAATGAATATCAGATTCCCATACTTATAGCAGGAGACTATAACATGAACCCTAACAAGCTCAGATATCATGACTATGTGCAGCGTGCTGGTATGTGTATTAGTTCTTCGTCTACACCCACTTATCGTACGAAGAAAACGCAGTCGCAACTTGACTATCTTTGTGTATAGCAAGTGTTTGGAGCATGTCTTGCCGGAGCCACATGTACATGTCAAATATCCGCTGTCGCCGCACCGCCCTGTCAACATCAACATTCAGGCAGACGCAGGTTTCACCGTCCCAGTCTTGTGTAAGCCGCAGCGCCTGCCGACCAAGCCAGTATTTGGTTGGTCCCAAGTTGCCCGAGCGCGAATGGCACGCGACGGAGGCCGCTCTGCAGGTCGCTGAGGCCATCGTCAATCGCAGCGTGGAACCACATAGTCTGAGAGAAAAGCAGCGAGTGTTGGATCAAATATATTATTTTCTGGCCAGGGACTTGGAGGTTACGATAGCGGAGATTACCGACACGGTTCTAAAACCAAGTTCTTGGCCCAGGGCCTGTCCTCCCAGGGTCAGGTGGGTGCAAGCTCAGCAAATTCTGAAGGAGCATCGTGTTGAGTGGAAGTCGCATGCAGGGCCGCTGCGCTGGATGCGCAATGTGGTACAGCAGTTGTTCTCCAATTGGACGCTGCTGAGTTGCAGCTCGTAGCCGACAGTCTGGAAGATCCCCCGCCAGAGTTCCAAGAGTCCGAGGCCCTCTAGGAATGCCGTCGCAGCACCCATCAGAGCCTCCAGTTCCTCATCCTGGATATTCAAGCGGGGGTCCTGGATCCTGAGTTGGGTTTGGAAGCGTTGGGCGAGGGTTTGAATCACATCACTAAGCTGATTGCTAAGGAGATCGCTCTGGAGAAGCAAGAGGCCTCTCGGGCCTGGCGGGAGTGGGTCCAGATAGATACGCAAGGTAATACTGGCTGGGCTCACAAGTGGACCAAGAACCTGGAGGCCTGGGCTCCCCAAGCTGTTCCCTGGAAAGGTTCTTGGACTGGGCGCCCTTCGAAGGTTCTGGAGCATGAAGCTGTTCGGCTTAGTCAACTTTGGGATGCCACCGACGAGAGGCCCCAGTCCGGAAGTACCCCCAGGCCCTTTCGAGCCCCAGTTGTCCATGATAGAGCCCCAGCAGCGGATTGATGCAGCAAAGCAGTACGCCCACGTGACGGCCTCTACGTGGGACGGCTTTCACCCCAAGCATTTCCAGAGCCTGTCGCTTGACCAGGCCGACCTGGTCTGCCGCTTTCTGCACCTGGTCGAGTCCATAGGTACGATGCCCAAGCAGTTGCAGGCAGTAGTTTCGGTGCTGATCCCCAAGCAAAACAACGCCAAGGTGGCTCATGCTTTACCGCAGTTCAGGGGGATCGGGATGATGCCAGGATTGCATCGCACCTGGTCCAAGGTCCGCCAGGGAGAAGCGAAGGAATGGGAACCAAAGCGCCGACGCAGCTTTCTGGCCCATCAGGCGGGCAAGAGTATCACTGATTTTTTTCGGCAGAGTTTGAAGGCAGAGAATGGCGTGACCCGCCAAGAGACCCTGCATTCAGGCGCTGTGTTGTGGGACCTCAGCAACTACTATGAGTATAAAGAGGGCCCACGCCACAGGTTTCAGCAGCAAGATTCTAAAGGTCATTTTAACCCAGTACAGCAGCCAGCGACTGGTCGCCACCAGGGACCTAATGCAGATGGTCAACCATCCGACGAGAGGGATGGCGGCGGGTTGCGGCTGGGCTACTTTTCTGGTTCAGGTCTATAGTTTGGGCCCCCTGGACTGCTGGAGCAAAAAGAACACTAGGGGCACGGATTTGCAGATGTTTATCGATGACCTATTCCTGGGACAACAGCATCAAAATCAGGAGGCTCTGGCGCGACAGCTGCAACACTCGGCGGCAAGGCTGGCAATAATCATCCAGGACGATTTAGAATGCAAGCTCGCGCTGCACAAAGCTCAGGTTATTGCGTCGAACCCTCGGCTCCGACAGACAATCAGGAAAGCTCTTGGGCAGTATGCGGGCCCCGAGGACTCGCATGCGGCTGCGAACCTAGGGATAGACAGTTCTGCAGGAGCATCGAGGATTCGAGTTAGTAGCAGGTTGGCCAAGGCTACTTTGTACAAACGGTTTGTTCGACATCGAAACCGACGACATCGGATTCGCGCTATCAAGATAGCTGGAGGGGACACTCGGAAACTTTGGAAGACAGGCCTCCAGCAGGCCATCACTTATGGTACGGAGGTTGTGGGAGTCGATCACGTCGAACTTCGTAAGATTCAAACTGAATACCTCAGAACAGCCGGCCCCATATGCGCTACGCGAAGTAGGTCACTCAGTTTGGCAGTGCTTGGAGACCCATCGTGGCGTGCAGGCTTGGGATCAGTACTCACATGGGCGACGATGATACGGCGTGCTGCCACCCAGCCGTCACGCCCGCGTGAACTTCTTGAGCTGAAGGGCCTGGCCGAACCTATGTGAGCATCCCCCCCAAGGAAGTGGGCTGCCGAAAGAGGCCCGTTGGGGCCGCCTCCCTCTCCCTCAAGAGGATTGGTTGGAGTTTTGCTTCTGTTTTGGAACTGCAAGACGAGAACGGGCTAAACTACCCGCTCACGACTTGCACGCCGAAGATGATGGCCCAGAAAATGCCAGCAGCCTGGGATAGGCTCAACTTGCGTAAAGCTGCTCAGAAACTTGGCTATCCCCAGGAGACCCTCGATGTTTCAATTGCCCGAGCCTTGATAGACGGTAAGAGTTTAACTAAGAAGGCCAGGTCCACGCTCGTCTGCTTTCTCACTCAGTGCATTTGGACGCGGACTCGGCTGCGTCAAGCAGGATATGAAGTGGAGGAGGCTTGCCAATGCGGAGCCCAGCAGGATACTTAAAAGCATCGTTTGCTGGAGTGTAGCCTCTCAGCCCAGTTGCGCGAAGAAATGGAATTTACTGCAAACGAGCTGGATCAGATAAGTAACCTTTCAGATCAGGTCCTGGCCTTCGGTTTTCAGTTTTCACCTGATTTTTGACTCGGGGGCTCCTGCTGGATTCGGCTACGAATATGCGGACTTTTGGAGTCGGGGCCCATCCCTCTCGCCACAAGAAGCTTTCTCTGATGAAGTTTTCACGGGCGGCTACTGCTTTAAGCCAGGGGCCCAATGCTACAACCTAGCGGGATGGGCTATGGTGGCCATCGATGGGCACGGCGAAGTCTCGGCTTACATGATGGGGCGCGTGGGAAACCTCCTTCCTCCTACCCCCCCTGCTGCTGAGCACTGCGGTGTGCTTGCTGCTGCTCTGAATGCCTCCCCACGCGCCCAGATTTTTGTAGATTATAACGGAGCTATTGCTATGCACCAAAAGCCACAGTTTTCTCGGTCCGCCTTTTACGGGGCCTTTCAGGTCCTGGCTAGGGCCAGCATGGCCCCCATCGGCCCCGGGCTCCACAAAATCAAAGCGCACGTGGACATCGAATCCTTGACCCCATGCAGCGAGGAGTGGCAACGAGCTAAAGGCAACGACGCTGCTGACCGATGTGCGAAGATAGCCGCTGCCAGGGGTCCCCAGTTAAGTACTAATGAACTTAATGAACTTGAGCAACAGGTTGCTCAGACGGCACTTTTAGAGAAATACATCAGACATGTTTCAGAAGCCCTCCAGATCTGGCCTACGGTGGCTCCGAAGGCTGGATCAAAAGGACTCGGCAAGCCAGAGAACAGTTTGAACCCACCCGTGGGAGCGGCCGCAGCTCAGCCCGCCCGGGGACAAGAGATGCCTCCGCCTCCGAGTCCCCCTCCCCCTCCCCCGTCGGTTCCTGGGGACGAGCTAATCATGAATCATGCCCAGGCGGGCACATCAGTGGCATAAATGGGGCAATGGGTGGCTGCGCGCTGCGCGTCGTCAGAGCTCGGCCTCGGACCGTGCTTTAAAGCGCCGCGAAAAGGAACAGTGCCCTGGTTTTTGTGCCCACCACCATGAGCTGCTGGCCAAGCCACGAGGCCATGAACCGATGTTTCTTGGGTATCTGGATGATAGACCCTCGAGCATAATTATGCGCTGGAAGTGCGGCTCGTTTACAGAAGGAACCCGTGGCCTCAGGTGAATGTTCCCCGCCCACAAATGGACGCTTGTTGCAGCGACAGCGAGCGGGGGAAGGACGGTGCCCCAAAGGCACGGCGAGCTCGCCCATTTTGCTGAAGCCTCCGATCCCACTGGCCCAGCTGGTGAAAGAATTGGAGGCGATGAGCTCTGCTGTTGAAAGCGGCGCGAGCTCCAGAGACAAGCGGGATTCAACCCGATCTGAGCGCTGGTCCTCCTCCTCCTCCTTCCTCCTCCTCCTCCTCCTCCTCCTCCTAGGTGGCTTCGCAGCGCGCGGCGGCCCGCAGCTGTCCTGCCCTGCGGCGGGCGCGCCCGCCGTGCGATAGCCCCCAGCCCCACGGCGGAGCGACCTCGCGAGCGCGAGCGCTCGCCGGCGTGGCACCGCAGGGAGCGGCGCCAACGCTCAGACGCTCGTGCTCGGCTTCGGCGGCACCGAGACCGCCTGCTGCAGCTGGGGCCCCGCGGCAGCCAGCCGCCCATGTATGGTTCGCGCAGCGCCGCCCCAGCGGGGGCCGCGCGGGCGGCGCGGCAGGGGCGCAGCGACGATGGCTTGGCCCTGGCTGCTCCCGCTGGTGGGACCCCGTGCCCGACGTGTGGATGCCGCAAGAACGAGGTGTGGTGGCGGTTCTGCAAGCATTGCAAGGGCGAGATCGTGCCGTCCCAGGCTCCGCCGCACCGCCCTCGCTCTGCTGAACGGCGTGCTGGCATGCAGCGTGCGCCATGGCAGGAGGACAGTGCCGCAGCACGGCGCGACGCCCTGCAGCGTGGCCCAGGCAGCAGAGCTGACGCGGCAGGAGGAAGGCCACGCGAAGGTTCCAGGTTGCGTTTTGCCCCGGCCAACGTGGAGGAGCTACCCAGCGGGGGCGGCGCCGATCCCCAGGAGGCCAAGCTGCTGCATTTCATCAGCCTGCTGGAGCCCAGCCAGGACGAGTGCGGCGTGCGGAAGTACCAGCAGCAGCTCGACGACCTCCGCAGCGCTCGTCGGGCGCGGCCTATGTCGGTCGACGAGGCGATGGCAGCCAGGGACGCAGCTGCTGATGCACTGGACAAGGCCGTCGAGCAGGCGGAATCGCTCCAGATCCAGATGGGCACCGCCAAGGCGATGGTGGCCTCCCGCTCCGCCCAGTATGATGCAGCTCTGGCGGCTTACACTACTGCAGTGCAGGCCCTGGCGAAACAGGTGGCTGGCGCAGCACCGCCGACGGCTGGCGAGGCGCAGTCGGGGCGGCTGTCCATCGCCAAGTTGCTCCAGGGCGACAATGTGGAGCTCGACGACGAAGGACTCTTCGGGGGGGAGGCCCTCGAGGACTACGAGATCTAAGAGTCCGACCGCGAGGAGGCCGCCAGGAGGAAGGCCGACCTCCAGGCCAAGTTCAAGGCCATGGCGCAGGAGGCCTTCGGCAAGTTCGCCTCCGAGGCCCGCGAGCTTGAGCGGCAGCGCGCGGAGCTCCAGAACCGCCTCCAGAAGAAGCGCAAGACTGCTGATGCAGCGGAGGAGGGGGCGACCGTCCAAGCGACGAGGGCGAGCGCCACGGCAGCCCCCGAGGCTGGCGCGCCTGCAGGCCCTGCTGGCGGCGCCGCCGCCCCAGGTGGACCCTCGGCCGAAGCCAGCAACGACGTGGTGGAAGCGGCGCGCGCACGCCTGGCAGCCGCTGCCAAAGGCGCTGGCCGTGGTGCTGGCAGCAGCGGCGAAACCGCTGCTTCTCCACGGATGTCCTTTTGACGGCCCTGCAGCGGGGCACCTACACCATCGGCCACTACAAGTTCATGAAGATGACGCCTCCCCAGCTCCTGTGGGCGATGCACCTCCGAGGAGGTGCCGCGACTGGTCTGGCAACTACTACGTGGGGCACTGCGCTGATCAGCAGTGGACTTTCTCTTTCCCTGCCTACACTCCTGCATGGGGGCCTGGTTTAGTCTCCGGAGACTACTTCTACCAGGGCTGCGAGAGTGACGGCAACAATTTTCACTTCTACAGGTACTGCGACCAAGGCGGACCGACGTACGATGACTGGCAGGGCGAGGCTGGCCCCTACATCTGCGTTGGGAAGGACACGGGCCCAGGGAGGCAGCGTGCACTTGATCTCCAGCGAGACCTCGCACGTGCTGACCTCGAGTGCAGCGACCCTGACGATTCGGGTGGCTCCACCACGGCGAGCGCCGACGGTGCGGCGAGGATCGCTATACGGCGATGCAGCACTACTGCGACGCGGCGGGCACGCGCTCTGGGTCGTCGGCGTCGGCGGGGACTTCGCGCTGGAGCAGCCCGTCCTCATGCTGGGCACGCTGCACCACAGAATGGAACTTGTTCTAATATCAGATGCAAGCCACAAGCCATCGCATACTCCGAGTGCCGACCCCTTGGGCTTCTCGGGTCTCGGAACGCTGACCCCTCCGTCTCCCAGGGGGCTGTCGCGGTCGGCGAGCCTTCCGCGTCGGTCCAGCTGGACCAAATCGGCCCTAGCTCGGCCAGAGAGAGCGACGGTGAGGTGGGCCCTGGGGGGGCTGTGTCGCCCAGGGTCTCGGCAATATTGATGAGTCGACATCGACATCGGGGCAGAGCCTGCAAGATCATGACCGTCAACGTCACGGGCTGGGGCTCCCTCCTTACGCAGCTGGAGGAGAAGCGCATCCCCGATGACGTGCAAGCTGTGCTCATTCAGGAGCACCACCTGGATGGAGGAGGCCAGGCTCGGGGCGGCGATGAAGGCTGCCAAGGCGCACGGTTGGAAGGCGGACCTGTACCCCGCCCGTCGCACTGGTAACGGCGACGGCACCACGGGAGGGGTCGGGCTCCTGGTCAGGCCCCACGTTGCCTGTCGGCGCCTGCAGTTCAACCACGACGGGATCCACGCGCCTGGCACTGCACGCCAGGGGTTCTGGACCACAGACCTGGGGCCCAAGGAGGGGCTGGTGCTGGCTGGCCTATACCTGCACACCAGCAAGGACCTAGAGGACGTCAACCTCGACCTCCTGTTCCAGACCGGCAGAATGCCCCATGCAGCCGATAGGCCCTACGTGCTTGGAGGAGAGAACTTACCTGGGCCCCTCAACTGTCTGCGGTGGCCCAAGGCGGCGAAGGGAGAGATTGTCGCGCCCAACCAAGCCACGTGCTACACCGCCAACAGCGCCAGGGTCATTGACTACTTCTTGGTTCGTCAGGATCTGCACGGCTGTAGAGCCCGCATCTTTGATGGACTATCAGTTACCCCGCACAAGGGTGTCATCTTGGAGCTTAACGTCCAACACGTCCCGCTCATGGTGCGCAAAGCCCATGTGGCCAAGGCTTTTCCGTCGAGGCAGCTTGTGGGGCCGCAGTTACCTGGGCCTGACTGGCAAGCGGTGCAGGACATGGCGGCGGCAGTCGGCACGACGAGTGAGCTGGATGCGGCGTTCTGTGGATGGCTGGGACGCTATGAGGACGAGCTGATCCACCACTTCGGCTGCGAGCAGCCCGAGCGCTACCGTGGACGCTCCGACGGCATCCGCCGGGTGTACTCGACCTTGCAGATGCACTGCCGCGGTCAGGCAAAAGGGCGCGGCGCAGCTGACCCGAGCGAAGGACACTGGCAGTGGCTGGCCCAGCGGCTACGCGAATGAAGATGGCGGTGTGCAGCGGTCCACATCAACCCCAGCCGCGACGGTCAGCAACGACTGTGGCGCCTACAGTTACGTCTTATGAAGTATGCCCTCCCACAGCCCACACGCTGGCCTGAGATGCGGGAGGCCTGGCGATCACTGGTGCGACGACTGGGCCGTCTGAGCGAGGATGACCTTGACCACTTGCTTGATGTGCGACTTGGAGAAGTGCGCTGGTCGCGCGGCTAGCCAAGCCTCATATCGGCGCTACAAGGCGTGGGTGGACTGGTCCCACGACTCCACCACCGACGGCGGCATGCGGCGCGCCTTCAAGTGGGTCAAGCAGGACGCCCCGTGGGCGTGGACCAACTCTACGGCAGGGCCAGGCGTCGCTAAGTCTATCGCGGACGAAGCACGTGATGCAGTTCAACCCTGGCACGACCTATGGGGGCATGGTGAGGGCATCGGAGCAGTGCGGTGGCCTGGCGACATCGGCGGGATCGAGCTGCCGACGATCGACGACCTTCGGAAGACGGCGCGCACCTTCAAGTCAGATACTGGGCTGGGCTGTGACGTGGTTCACCCTCGCCACATGATTTTTCCCAGCGATGAGGCACTTCAGGTATTGCTGACGCTATGGAGCTCGATGCTGCAGCTTGGCCACGTCCCGATCCCATTTCGTGTTATGCGAGAAGCGCTTCTGCCGAAACTTGATGGAGGGCGGCGCGCGATCGGCAGTTTCCCTGGCACGGTGCGGCCGCTGACACAGTTCCTACGGGCTACGGTAGGTGCGCAGTGGTCGGACAAGAACAAGCGCAGCTACATCTTCGGCACCGAGGGTCAGGGCTGCGAGGCCTGTGTCTGGCGGCAGGCGGCTGCGGGCGAGTGGGCCGCGCATAGTGGTAAGGCCTGCCTGTCAATTCTGCTGGACCTGTCCAAAGCATACGAGTACATCAGCTGGCATCGTTTGACTGATCGAGCCAACGAACTTGGATCAACACGTGCGTGCTACGGCTGATGATCAAGCTGTACGCCATGCCCAGGCCCCTCTCATGTGAAGGCATCGTCTTCGACCTGATGACGCCCATGCGCGGCGTAGTGGCTGGATGCTCCTTCGCAGATCTGATGATGCGCAGTTGTCTCATTCCCGTTTGGATGACCTGGTAGCGCTACCTGGGATCTCAGTCGGCAACGTTGTTGACGATGCCCCAGATGCAGGCCACAGGTGCTAGGGCTACAGTGGTGCAGCAGCTCAGCAAGGCATATCGCCAAGCAAGGAGTGCCTTGCATGATGCCGAGCTGTTGCTGAACGAGAAGAAGGGCAAGCTCGTCGGCAACGATTTCCAGGCCAGTGTGGACCTCGGCAAGCGCTGCCCTTCGCTAGGACAGGCCAGAGACCAGTCGACGCGCAACCTGGGCTGCGACTACAGCTGTGGCAAGCGGCGCGGCATGCAGACGCGGCTGGGGCGCCTGGGCAAGGTAATACGACGCAGTGTAAAAATCAGGGCACTCCGTAGGGCCAGGGGTGCATGCAAGCAGCTCGTCAGCATGGGGCTCGTACCTGCTGGTACTTGGGGCGATGGGGTCACTGGAAGGTCCTGGAGCGGGGTGATGGCCCTCAGGAGGGCTGCGCGGGCTGCCCTGGTCCCTCGCACGGCTCGCAGATCCCTCACCATCGATCTGGCGTTGGTCCCTGGAGATACCACGGCCGTTGACCCCGCCTACCCCTGCACGGTGAACCCCATCGTGATGCTGGCTCAGGCCTTCTGGGACTCTTGGATGCCTCGGGAGATCTCTGCCGCATGCTCTACCACGCGGATAAGTCCCTCCGCGATGCCCGCACGCCATGGAGCAAGGTAGTGGGGCCCGTCTCGGCTGCGCTGGCCTCATGTTTCAGGATTGGGTGGGCTCTTGGAACTGGTGTGGGGAAGCTCTGTGCGGCTGACGGAGAAGTGCTTGACCTATGTCGTGAATGCCCCCGTACTGTGAGGATGGTTGCCCAGTGGGGGGTCGAGGCATGGCTCCTCGACAAGGCCCGTAGTGAAGAAGGCTACCTCCAGTCCCTCTCCCACAGCCCCTACCTCGCCCCTCTCAAGGCCCTCGTGTCCAGGCGCACTGATGACGACTGGACTGGCGTGCATAAGGCCACGGTTCGGTGCCTGGTTGCCAATGGGTTCTGGGGGGATGAGCGGCTGCACAATGTTGGCCTAAGGGATAGCCCAATGTGCTCGCTTTGTGGGGAGGCGCCTGGGACGATGGGTCACTGGCGTTGGGGGGAATGTGCGGGCACTTGGGCTTTCCGACGCGATTGCCTCGTGCCACCTTCACTCCGGGAGGGTGCTTTGAGCCATCCCGATTGGCCCCTCTGGTGCCACGGCCTTGTGGCCGATCCCCGTCCGTGGCTCCCTCGTCCCACGATGGGTCTGCTCGTCCACTGGCGCGTGCGTCCCCCCTCGGGGGCCTTCGAAGGCCCATGTTTCGGTGATGGCTCGTGTAGTTCTCTTGTGGCCACCGACCCCAGGCTGCGCAAGGCTGGATGGGGGGTGGTCCAGGTGAATTCAAGCGGTTTAGATGTCCTGGCCTCGCTGTGCGGCCCCCTCGCAGGTTTAAACCAGAGCTCAGAGGTTGCCGAATTGTTCGCTTTCAAGATGTATCTGGATAACGTTGGCTTCGGCCCATACGAGTACCTCTCTGATTGCGATTGGGTGGTCTCGAGCTTCCGCAAGGGTCGCTGCGAGACTACAAGTGTCATGCACGCCTGCGCTGACTTATGGGAGGGGGTTTGGGACCGTGTGTGCTACCTGGGGGGTGCGATTGTAGTGACAAAAGGTCAAGGGTCACGCGCGAGGGCGCGACGACGACCTTGACGAGGGCGCGAGATGGCGGCGGCTCGGCAGGCTGCCGACGAGGCGGCACGGACTGGCGCCGCACTCCACCCCTCTGACCAGGAGGCCGAGGATCGTGTGATCCGTTCCTATCGATTGGTCCAGTATGTTGTGAAGTACCTGGCCAGGACCATCCGTGGAGCGGGGCCAGGCCTGGCGTCCGCCTCCCGCCGCGAGGTGGGGCTTATGAATCGTTCCTCGGCTCTCGGATGATGCTGCGCCTCCCGAGGGCTCCCATGACCCTGTCTGGTTTCCCAAGGGTGGCTACAGGTGCATCAAGTGCCTGCGTTCGGGAGGCACGGTCCAGATTTTGAGAGCCACTCCATGCAAGCCAGGTGAGGGCCACCGCGTTTGCACGGTGGGCCGTTTTGTGTTTTGTAGTGTTTGTGGTGCCTACAGTGAACATAACACCCAGAAACTCGGTCAAGGTTGCCGTGGAAACTGCCCGCGCGGGTCTGTGGCGTGGGACCACCTGCGTAAGTTGTGGCGTGGCTGCCACCCCCGCATTGGGATCGAGCTTCGGGTCTCGGGAGTTGGACCCCGCCCCACCCCCTTCGGCTCATTCGCCCTCGACCACAAATGTAAGGACCTGGAGGTCCTCCCTGGTTCCGAGGATGAGGATGTGGCTTGAGGCGTGGTCGGTCCTGGGTCCGCTCCCGTTTTAGTTTTGTGCTTTTCCTGACGGTTGCACTCGTCTTCCCTCTGCCTCCTCCTTTCCCCCCCTGGGAGGTGCCCGTCAGCCACTCGTTCGCGCCCTAAGCGCGAGGCCGTTGCCTGCTAGTCTCGACTGCACCCCTTGGCCCCGCCAGCACAAAACTCCTCTTCCTCCTCCTCCTCCTCCTCCTCCTCCTCCTCCTCCTCCTCCTCCTCCTCCCTTTGCCCTGCTTAGTGCGACGGCGGCGGCACTTTCGGGTTTCACCCTGGCTCGGTTTGCGAGCAGGGCGCTTGTGTCACCTGGTCCGATGCTGGGCGTGCAGGAAGGAAAAAACAAAAACTAATCAACCAAGGGGATGACATTATCACGCACCTCCCCCCGAGAGCCCGCAGGCTCCCAAATTGGTGGAAACACTTTTTGACCATAGACCTTCGGATCGAAATCGACGTCCGCATCCCAACTGTGAAGCTTGTACCGCATTGCTTTCGGGATCGATATTTACGTATATTGGCACAACGCTTGGATACTATTTCTGGAATCGCAACGGGGTGGGCACAAAGCAGACATACGGAAGGGGATTGCATTCGGGTTTGGAGTCTCCTTATCCTCTTACTTTACATACTTCTGCACCGCACGTCCCATGGAAGGGATGCGGGGGCGCGCAAGCTGACACATCGTATTAGTATGTTCGACAGGGGGGAATGGGCAATTCTTTTGGCTTCGGCTCGGAACCGACATCGGCGGCATGAGTGACCTTGACGATGACGATGGCGACGACGATGTGCATTTAATGTTCCTATATTTTGGGCGTCAGCAGGGAACGACGACGACTGTGCTGGAGAGCGTTTCTTTATGTTCGGTGATGACGGGCGTCATGGGGGGGGGAGCGAAAGGGGGAGTATGACGTAACGCCCCCCCCCCGTTTTGTGGCTCCGGCACCGCAGCCACGCCCGTGCGCGCGACGCGACGAGCGACGAGCGACGACGACGACGACGACGATAACAACGACGCGAGCAGCATGTAAGTGGCGATATGCCCCACTGCGCTTGTGTACACCACAGCGCTCGCGTGAATCACAACGCGCGTGTATAGCGCCTGCGGTGTACGCAACAACCGTGTGCAACGCAACGCTTGGTATACCACAGTGCTTGCGTACACCACAACGCCCGCGTAAACGTGCACACCGCAACTACCAAGTGCAACGCAGCGCCTGTGTGCATCACAATGCTTGCGTGCACCGCAGCGCCTGTGCACGCCACAACGCGCGTCTACACCACAGCATCCGCGTGCAACGCAGCGCTGGTGTACACCACAAAGCCTGCGTGCATAAGACAGATAGAAGGAGCATGTCCGTGAGGATCTGCTGCGGACGGCCAGACGCCACGCCAGGAACTTGCTGATATTCGAATGCGCATTTGTCCCTCCTCGCTCTTCCACCACCTCCAACACCCCCTCCTCCTCCTCTTCCTCCTCTTCCTCACCCTTGTCGTGCGGGTTGGCGCTACAGCGCATGTGCGAATTTCAGCGCGCTCCGCAGAATGGTCTATTGAGTCGGTCCACTTGGAACTCGGACGGCAAATTTAGCTAGAGCCTCTTGGACGCAAATGGGAGGAGCTAAGGTGATGCGGGCGGACTTGGGAGGACTCGTAGATTCCAGCGGCGCTCCGTTGTCCATAAGGATTAGTTTTTGTTGTTTCCTGTGGGATCCACAAGCGCCCCATTTTGTCATAAGGATTCGTTTTGACATTCTATATACAGCAGTGGTGCTGTGTTGCGCACGGTTGCTGTGGTGCACACAAGCGCCCACGAATTGTGGTATACACTGGTGCTGTGTTGCGCACGACTGATGTGGTGCACGCAAGCGCTGTGGTGTGCACGAGAGCTGTTGTGCCCGCAGGCACGGTGGCACAAACTGGCGCTGTGTTGCACGCGGCTGCTGTGGTGTACATAGGCGGCGCTGTGATGTACATAAGCGGTGTGGTGTACACAGGCGGTGTAGTGCACGCAAGCACCGTGGTGTACACAAGCGTTGTGGTGCAAATCGCCACCTACATGCTGGCGCTACCCGTCCTCCGTCATTCCTAGGCATTCCCAAGCGCCGCCGGCGCGAAACGTGACGATATCAACCCCCTCCACCCCCCCCTAGATGATTGCCGTCATCGGCCCGGAATAAAAAACAGGCTTCAACCGCGTCCGCGCGCACGACGACTATGAGCGACGAGCGATAAGCCACGAGCGACGACGACGACGACGACGACGACGACTGCGGACCAGACTCCGATGCGGATTCCCGCGCGGATCCCAAAACGCACGGCGGCAATGCCTGGAGCGCACTGGGGGGCAGCATTACGTCATGGGGGGGGGGGGAGCGGGTGCCACGACGCCTGTCATGCCCCAAGCAATAAAAGAACGGTCTCCTGTGGTGGAATGGATTACCGAATTGCTGCGCCTATTCGTCGACCGATTGCCAAATTTTAACACCCTCGTCAATGCGGATTCGGCTCAAATTTCTTTTACGACAATTCGATGCGGCATGCGACAGCATGGGATCATCAATCAAGAATATTAATGTGAATGGTTACGGGCACATATTCAGGTGGACAACAACACAAAATCATGGGCTATTTTGGGAGAGCATTGCAAGAGCGATTCATGGATTCTGTATCCCAGATTGACGCTCGAGCCCGATCCATCGAGACAGTATACTTTGCAAATGCAGTGGGGCTTTACAAAGACCGACCTGTCCGATCACGATCGCTGGGACACCAAAGACGTCCTGGACCAACATCGGCGCGACGCCACCACATCACCCTGAACCGCGCCTTCAATCTACATGGGGAAGAACACATATGCAAGGACGTCCTGGGGTCGCACGTCTGCCGGATGGCTGGCAACACATCGATTCAGTGGATATCCGAGCTGAAGTCGACGTCGACAATCGCATCCAAACGCTACAATCAATCCCGAATTGCATACGGGGTGCGTTCCCTCCTCCTCCTCCTCCTCCTCCTCCTCCTTTGGCCCTGCTGAGCCTTGAGTTGGGGCTCCTCTGGCACAGCTGTTGTCTCACCCCAATTGAGTTTCACAATTGGCGCTTGCTGGAATGTGCGTGGGCGCTGCGGCGAGGGGAAAAAAAAAAACAGTACGGCCAAACGCAAGTTCAGAGCTGCGCATGCATCCAAGGCACCAGGAGAGAGAGAAGATTGACAAAACGATGTCCCTCATCAAACGGGGTGAACTGAGCCATGCTGCACGGGTGCTTACGTCAACGGTGATTGCCCCAAGCACCCAGACCACGCTCGACAAATTGACCATTCAGTTATTGCGGCCAGAGCTCCCTGCGGAGCCTTTACCACCCAATCTCGAGGATTTTGTGCAAGTGCAGAATGTGAGCTTGGACAGAGATGTATTTGCGACGGTGCTGCGACAAACAAGACGCGGACTAAGCGGAAGGATGTGGGGGAGCCGATATGAATAGTTCAAACCGTGCCTCGAGGACGACGTCGCTTTCGACGCCATGTACGAGGTGTCGCAGCGGCTCGCGACAGCGCAAGTTCCGGAGGCTGTTCGAGACGGGCTCCTTTATTTATCTTTAACCGCCGTTTTGAAGCCGAACTCGCGAGTGAGGGGCATTTACAGTGGGGCACTTTTCGGCGACTTGTTGCTAAAACCCTTGCAGAACAATTCCAGGACAAGTTGCGACAAGCCGTGTGGCCACACAATTTTGGGATCTACGATCGCTCAGGCACCGATGCGGTCCTCCACCTCTTGAGGTATCTGACCGATGTGAGCCCTGATAAAGGTCTTCTCAACATCGATGGGGTGGGAGCCCTCGACCATGTCTCAAGAACGCGCATGTTTGAACAACTCTTGGCGAATCGAACCCTATACGGGTTGGTCCCTTTTGTGGGATTATGGTATGGAGTCCCATCGCAATACACATGGGCACATGATGATGGGAAGGTTCACGCGATACCACAAGGAGATGGGGGGGGGCAAGGCGACGCTCTAATGCCAGCCCTGTTTTGCCTCGCGCTCCCGAGCGCACTAAAGCAAATCAAATCCGCCTTGCCACGGGGAGCCCAAGTCATCGCGTACCTCGATGGCAACTACGTGGTGTGCGACCCCGCTGACGTCGCCAACGTATATGACGAGATCCGGGCGACACCCCAAGGCACATGCCACATCGACGTCAACATCGGCAAATTGGCAGCATGGAGCAAACATCGTAATCCGTGCCCCCCAGGTTTGCACGCCCAGGGGGCAAGAACATGGGTGTACGACAAGCCCGAAGACCAACAAGGGAGACGTGTTTTTGGGGCACCATTTGGCACGAATGCGTATGTGACAGAATTCGGAAACGCACAGGCTGCAGAAAAGGCGAAGCTACGACAAATCTTACCTAAGCTCCCTTCACTGCAAATTGCGTGGCTCTTGTTATATTACTGCGCTGTGCCACGACTCAACCGCTAACTCAGGACGACGCCGCCATCCCAATCGAGGACAGCAGCAACTACACACGACCACAACGTAATATCAACATTCATGGAATTATTCGGCATCCCAGGCCGGGATAATTGGGGTACCAACTTGCATGGTGTTTCTTATGCCACCTGGGTGGCGCAAGCTACGCTCCCCGTCCGCTACGCGGGACTTGGCCTGAGAGACTCCACACGGCTTGCTCCAGCAACTTGCTGGGCAAGTTGGGCTGCTTCGCTGCACAATTTGATTCGTGCATTCCCAGAACTCGGAAGAGACATTCGACATCATTTTGATATGATATCTGGTGTGAACATTCATGTCGGGCACAATTAGCCCGACTGCGTTGCCGAGACGGAGCACAGCGGACGAATATGTAGCAACGCTGGATGGATCGACCGACCGACATTGGCTTACGTGGCAGCGGGTGGGAGACCCCCCGCACCACCAGAGCAACCGTTAGCTTTGGGCGAATGGGCACATGGATGGCAAGTCTATGCTTCGGACTGTTTGGAACGACGATCCCACGACAGTTTACTCAAACAGCTGGAATGCCACCACAATGGGCAAACTAGAGTGTACGCAAGCATGGGGCCATATGCAGCTATCTGGCTGACGATTTGTCCTACCACTCCCACACTCACGATGGACAACAAGCAACTCTCGTGTGCAGTGCGGCGACGGTTGGGGATTGGGGTGGTTTTCGATGGGCGGGATCCCCATGGTTCTTCCACCATGACTACGAACCACTATGGGCGGTTGGATGCCCGACATACCGCCACGGTAGGGGCCTGGAGGCAAGTCTTCACAAAAGCTGGGGGGCTCATCCCTGATAGGAACGTGGAACGGATGCTTTCGCACACGCACGTCCCAATTTCTCCGAATGACTGAAAGCGTCGTCCTGGGGCTCAACGTTGAACACGGCCTTCCTTCATTCTGCGACGTTACAATTATGAAACCAATCAGTGGAAGTGGAGCGCCGAGGCCAGGAACGAGTTAAAGAGGAGGGCGACTCATGGAGACAGCAGAACAAGAGAACAACATGCCCTACTCTGATGTGATATCTACAGGATTGGGCTCATTGCAGTGTCTCGGATCAGAAACCTACGGCAGATGGGGAAAGCAAGCGGTAGCTATCGTGCCAGCCCTAGCTCGTGAACGTTGTCGGGCTCTACCTGGTGCAATCAAGAAGGGAACCGCTTTGGGTTTACTGCACAGATGGTGGGGAATTCTAGGGATAACGCTCCAAAAATCAATTGCGAACCAAATCCTACAACCCTACTCGGACCTCCCGGTGAGCCTGCTTCAGCCCATGTGCCCGCTGGACGAACTCGCTGTAGCATAATCCAATGGTAGCCCCCTTTTCCCCCCTCCCTCTCGTCCTCCTCCTCCTTTGACGCTGCTGAGGTGCTCTGGTTTTCCGCCTCGTAAGTTTCACCTCGGCCAGGTTTTCGGGTGCGAGCCTTGATCGTCGCGTTACATTTCAAAAAAAACAACAACCCCATACAGTAGTAATAGTGGTGCCCCAATCTATTCCGTCCACCACCCGCTGGAGAAGCCATTCCATCCCAGAGCAAAAGCAGTAGGAGTGAAATGTGTAAATATGAATGGATATGTGTAGTTTTTTTTTTTTTTTCCGGCCGCTTGAGCAGTGCCCTTGAGTACACTACTATATGATAGTTGTTTTCCGAATGTCTGGTTTCAATTCGTGTGGCCGACCTCGGCAACGTACATTCGGATCGTTACTACTCACGGTGTGTATATGGTGTGTATATATATAATGACCGATGCTGGGTTTCAGGCAAGGCTTTTTGAAAACTGGTGCGATGCTGGGGAGCATGGGGGGGGGGGAATATTTTTTGTTTTAATGCAAAAAAATGTGGTTTCAATTTGGGCGGCAAGCTTTGGACACGTACATCCGTAAGGTGTGGGAAGATCGTTTGTGTTCACGGTTTGCATCGATTATGCTTGTTATGTATTTTATGAGATATCGGGCACCTCCGATTTATGGTGGCCGCATCGGGGAAACGAACAATCCGGGACCACCGCGATCGACAGATCAAGTGGTAACACACTTACGGAATTTGAATAGATTGGGATCGACGGACTTACCTCCTGGACCTGGAAAACCCAATCGCACGGTTTCCCCCGGGGTTGTAGGCGACCCGAGGAAGACGAGGAAGAGGTGGAGGGGGAAGAGCAGGGTTTGTTCCCGCTTGTGGCAGCGATAGCTGGCAGCATGCTGGCTATATTCTCCAGGCGCATGATGTGTTCGGCAGCGCATCATTTGTTCGACAAGAATTCGAAATCGGTGAAGAAGGTGAAAGCTCACCTTAATCCAGACGAAAATTGGATCACATCAGGGGAGCGTTTTTTGCGGCAAGGCAATTTTTATGCTGACCCGTCGTCGTCGTCATCGTCGTCATCGTCGTCGTCGTCGTCGGCGTCGTCGTCGTCGCTCGTCGCTCATCGTCGTCGTGCGCGCGGACGCAGCTGGAGCCTGTTTGTTTCTTCCGGGCCGATGACGGCAATCATCTGGGGGGGTGGAGGGGGCTGATGACGTCACGTTTCGCGCCGGCGGCGTCTGGGAATGCCCAGGAATCACTGAGGACAGGTAGCAGCAGCATGTCGGTGGCGATGTGCACCACAACGCCTGTGTACACCTTATTGCGTGCGTGCACCACAGCACTTGTGGACACTGCACCGCCTATGTACACCACAGCAGCCGCGTGCATCACAGCGCCAGTGTGTGCCACAGTGCCTGTTGGCACCACAGCGCTTGTGTACACCACAGCGCCTGCGTACACCACATCAGCCGTGTGCAATCTAGAACCGGTGTACACCACAATGCCTGCGTGCACTCTGCAGGGCACCAGTGGATAGACCATTCTGCGGTGCACGCTGAAACGCGCACGTGCGCTGTGGTGCCGACCCGCACGACAGGGGGGAAGGGTGAGGGAGGAGGAAGAGGACGAGGAGGAGGAGGATGAAGATGAGGAGGAGGAGGAGGAGGAAGAAGCGGAGGTGGAGAAGGGAGGAGGGCAAACCGTCGCATTCGATTATCAGCACTTCCCTGGCGTGGCGTTTAGCTGTCCGCAGCAAATCCTCACCGACATGCTCCGCCTGTCCTGTGCACGCACGCAATCTGGTGTACACCAGCGCTGCGTTGCACGAGGATGCTGAGGTGTAGACAGGCGCTGTGGTGTGCACAGGCGCTGCGGTGCACGTAAACACTGTGGCGTAGACAGGCGCTGTATTGCACATGGCTGCTGCGGTGTACACATTCGTTGTGGTGTACACCGGCGCTGTGGTGCACGCAAGCATTGTGGTGTACACAGGCGCTGCGTTGCGCACGGCTGTTGCGGTGTACGCAGGCGCTGTGGTGTACACAAGCGCTGTGGTGCACGCGACCCCTGTGGTGTACACAGGCGCTGTGGGGCAGATCGCCGCCTACATGCTGCTCGCGTCGTCGTCGTCGTCGTCGTCGCTCGCTCGTCGCCCATCGTCGTCGTGCGCGCGGACGCAGCTGGAGCCTGCTTGTTCCTTCCGGGCCGATGACGGCAATCATCTGGGGGGGGAGGGGGCCGATGACGTCAAATTTCGCGCCGGCGTCGTCGTGCGCGCGGGCGCGGCTGCGGTGCCGGAGCCACGCGGCGGGGGGGGGGGGGTGTTACGTCATATTCCCCCTCCGCCACCTCCCCCCCATGACGCCCGTCATTGCCGATGATGAAGAAACGCGCACTTCGAAGGGCTCGACGGCTGGAGAGGACGAATCCCCCCTTGACTCCGTCTGCCCTGGCCGGTCCAAGCTTGACCAAAGTGTCCTCGATCGTCTCAATCATCGTGTCTTGGCATTTCCGTGCTCGGATGCGTCTTTTCTCTGGTTGTTTGCGGTGTACGTTTTACTCCGGTGGGGCGCATGTGATATGCCTTAGCAAGGCCGGCCGACCTGCTACCGCCTCGGGAATCAAAAACTACAGAAGGCTTACGAGGGGCGTTCGCCCAGGACAAGCAGAGTGTCACTGTGGACTTAGTTGATTTCATCCCTTTGATGTGACCCGTCGTCCCCCTTTAAGCTTTCGTCTCGCAGATGTGGCTGAGGCATGGGAGTTGCTCCCCAATAAATGAAGAAGAGGACAGGACAGGACATCCGCATAAAGGGGGTTCGACGTCAAAACACATACGCTGGTGCCCGGCGAGCTTCTGACAAAATCCCCTGCGATTGGTTGTGCAACGGCCCTGTCTTCTCACTGGGGCCAGCAGGGGGCATGCCACGTTGCTCAAGAATTGAGCTCCGAGGTGGCCCCATAAGAGAAGCTCGCTACCTTGCGATTGCGAGTCCCTGCGGGTCAGTGCGGGGGGAGCCGCTGCTCACCCTTCTGCGTGCCCCAGGGGAGGGGGCGCGCAGTGCGCCCAAGCAAGGGGGAAGGAGACGACGACACGACAACTCCAAAAGTAGGAGGGGGGAGGGTCGGGAGGCCCGTGTTCCCAAACTGTTGCTGAAAGGCCTGGTGCCCTAATGATTTTCTTAAATTCTCTCCTCTCCCGCTCGGGTCACTTCTCTTTCGCCTCGATCTGGCCGATAGTTGTCCCATGCGTTGTCGTATCTGTACTCTGATGCCCTGTTGTAGTATCCCACTGTTCCCCCTCGAACTGTATGCGGGGTAGAGCGCGCTGGTAGTCGCGGTATGTTGTAGGTGGGGCCATCGAGGAAGCACAATGGTGGACTTCATGATGATCACTTCTTCCCCATTCAACACCCTGCAGTAATGTACCTGTCGGCGCTCCAACAAACACTTCCCGTAACGATGACACTGCGAGCACTCCGTGATGGCCCATCCCCATCCTGTTTGCCTAGAGTAGCACTCCGAGGGAACCTCGCTACTCTTGGCTGCCTGTGGGCTCGCCCAGCTTGCCCAGAGTAACACTCCGAGAAAACCTCGCAGATGCAAATCTCGGCCTTCCAATGGGCTCGCTGGTGGCCGCTGGATGAGCTGGCCGTCGTCGTCTCCTCCGACTTGGGATAGCCGAACTTGTCCTCGAATATATCGGTGCCGCCCAGCAGGGTCTGCGCGCTGTCTCGTAGGTTCTAGCGCTCTTTGAGGCTCTTCACTTCCTCCGGGTCGAAATTGTCCTCGTTGCTCAGCTCCTTCGAGCGACCTTCGTGACATTGCGGAGGTTCTCTTCGTCGTTCTTCGAAATCTTCAGCGCCGGCTCGCGCCAGCTCCGCGCAGCGAGGGCCTCCCTCCCTGCCCTTTCCCGCGCGCCCGCAGGGCACCTTGCGATGAGATCGAGGTCGCGTCCCTTGACCCTGTGCGTCATGAGGAAGGGCGCGGGGATCAGCTCGAAAAGCTCCCCCGGGCTCATTTTCTGGGCGACGTCGTAGAACGGGCAGTGGCACTCCTCGATGGAGTCGTCTAGCTGCTGCGGCAGCCTTTCCGCCGCGAGCGCATCCCACCCATGTCCCGCCTTGAGCTCCACCACCATTGACGGCCCACTCTTGTGCGGGAGGAACTTCGACTTGCGCCCGGTGTCTGGCCGCCCCTCGCAGTCGTCGCCGAACGTGCCCTTCGTCTTGTCCACTCGCTCTTTCATGGGCTCATCTCTGGCGTGGCTCTCCTGCGCCTTGACGGGCTGTGACCAGTCAACCTCGCGCCGGAACTGCCGCCTGTCCCCTCTCGAGTAGGGGCTGGGGCCCCTCGGCCGCAAATTGCGAGGGAAGGCGAGCCCACGCGAGCAGGCTCCGCCCCTCTTTGCGCCCCGTCCTGCGCCCCTCCTGCATGCGTCGAACAGCTGCATGTTGTCGCTCCACTTGTCCGCGAAGTCCAGCGCCTTGAGGTGCGCCGACTGTTGTTCTGAGAACAATGTTCTCCCATGTTATTCGCCGTCTTGTAGTCGCCCATCTCGTGCAACTCTATGTCTTTCCCACAAACTCTAATTCTGCCGCTTTCAGCGCATCTTCGCCATTGGTGTCCATGGCCGTGTACTTGTTGGGCAGGGTGTCGCATTCCTCTGCGCAGCGTAGAGCCTCTGCCATGCTTTCTCCTGCTTTGCTGAAGGCTGCAAAGGCGCCCCCCCCCCCCCCCCCAATCATGTCGATGCCCTTCCAGCGGCGCCCACGCCATCTCCACCGGCATCTCCATGGCCAACTTGTCCCTTGCAGTGCGAGACTTTTTCTTTGAGCCTTCTTCTTCCGCCAGGAGCGCTTGCGCCGCTTTGATCTCCCCAGGGCGCGGGCTGCCCGCGCGGCTCCTCTTGCTTCCCTTCTGTTCTCGGCAGACATGCTCTCTCGATGTATACTTCGCCCCCCATGTGGCGTCTTTTCTGCGTCGCGCCATTCTTCCCGCTCCTCCTGCCTCGACTCCAGCACGCAGTCGATGCGCGCTGTCTTCCATTGGCTGTCTTTGCCTCGTTAATCTTTTTCATTACCATGTCCATGTCTTGCGCGCCCCCCGTGGCTCTCGACCATCTTGCTGTGCCCGGGCCCCTCGTTGCAGCGCCCGCAAGGCCATTGCTGGCAGCTGCCCCCCCCCGTGTCGCGGGCTCTGAGAAGCCCCGCTGGCGCGCAACGCTGCGCGCCTTGGCCGTCGTTGGGCCGGATCAGCAGTGGGGCCCGGGTATGATCGATGGAGGTGGTAATGCGTCCTCATCTGCCCTGCGAACCGCGCAGTGCCTTGCATGCTGGCCCTATTCCCCCCCGCTGTCCGTGACCCGTCTCTACATTGCGCCTGCGCTGCGCGGTGTGCATGGTGCCCCGCCCGCCATCTCTCCGTATATGCAATGGAAAGATGGAGGGAGATAAGTATCGCGCCGCCATGGTAGATGATATCGTCCACTGACAGGGACGCGCGGGCTGGCTGTTGCCAGGGGGGCCTTTCCCCGGGCCCTTTCTCTGCAACTCCGCCGCGCGCGCTTGGGGCCATTTCGAATATCCCACCATCCGGGGCAAAGCGTCAGAGTTTAGCGCGGCGTTCAACATCCATGCTGATTGACCCCGCTATTCTTTCATCATATGAAAGGTATCTCTTCCTCTTCGCCTGTGCGCTGTTGGGCGCGCCAGCTATGACCGACCGCCCTGGGGGGGGGGGGGGCTGGGGCGGCGCCCCCATTGCTCGACGCTGGCGCCGTCGGAGGCGCAGCGCAAGCGCTTGCCCGCGACGGCCGCGGAGGAAGAAGGGGGGGGCGGAAGAGGGGGGGGGGTGGGGGGGGGGGCGAAGAGGGGGGGGGGGGGGGGAGGGAGGCGGAGAGGAGAGGAAGGGGTGGGCGGTGGGGGGGGAGGAGGAGGAGGAGTAGAGCAGAGGAGGGCGGGTCGCCCAAGCCCTTCGGGAAAACCCTCCGCGCTCAACCGCCCGCCTCCTTGACGCGCCGACCTTGCAGACGTGCTGCAGCGGATTTCTGCGCGGATTTCTGTCAGAGCGCAACCCCGGGACGGCGAGCGAAAAACGACGCAATTTCCGCGTGGGTTTCTGTCAGTCTTCATTCCTGGCCCAAGAAATCAGCGCGAGAATCACCCCGAATTCCGAGCGAAATTCCCCGGGACACCCCGGGCCCGCCCAGTGAAATCCGCTTTGCGATGTTGGCGCCATGACTCCATGACGAGGGCGGGGAAGGCAGCGCTGGGGCTCCGCGACGAGATCCCGGGAAGCTCGATGGATGCCGACATGGGGGCCCCGCTGGGCCCGATGGGGGCGATCTCCTTCAGGGCGCCGATCCGAGGCGGCATGTTTCGACGATGGCGGCGGCGACGACATTGCTCCCATCCCTATGGCCCTAAAAATCTATAGCTCCATAGACTGATGGCCCCATGGCCCTTTCCAGAAGGGGCTGGGGTGCTCGGCCACCCCCGGCCCCCCCTGCCCCCCCCTTTGCTGGAAGCTATTCCCCCGAGATTCGGTCTCTTTGCAAACCGAGCGTCACTTTTCAAATGTCATGGGTCAGTTTACAACCAACAAAGGATATAATTATTTGGCTTTCCTTTGAAACTGACCACTTTACAACCATAACAGCCCGCGTTGCAATCGTGGCGACCGCTGCGCAACCCAGACGGGGCCCGTTGCAACCAGAACGGCCACTTTACAGCCAGCCTTCGCAAGCGCGCGCGAGAGCCCTGCAGGAGCTTCTGAAGCCGCTGAGCGCCTGAGCGCTCTGCAGATGCATCTGGGCGCCAAAGCGCTTTGCAGAGGCTCCTGAGCGCCTGAGCGCTTTGCAGAGGCATCTGAACGCCTGGGCGCTCTGCAGGGTCTTCTGAGCGCCCGGGCGTTCTGCAGAGGCTTATGAGAGCGTGGGCGCTCTGCAGAATCTTTTGAGCGCCTGAGCGCTCTGCAGGGGCTTCTGCGCGCCTGGGAGCTTTGCAGAGGCTTCAGAGCGCCTGGGCGCTCTGCAAAGGCAGAGGCCGATGAAGCCTGGGCGCTTTGCAGAGGCTTTCAGGCGCCTGGGCGCTGTGAAGCTTCTGCGCAGCGAGAGCAAGAACTGCTTGTGTGGCCCAAAAAAATGGAACCCGCATGCGTTAGGACCAACGATATCGCGGCCACTTTCCGCCCCCTGGGGACGCATGCTTCTGCAATTGCGCAATCGCGCGGTTTTGCGATTGCCAGACGGTGGGGCGCGAGGACAAACATAGCCTACGATGCAAACCGGCACAATTTGAAATCCACATGCCGTGGCTAGAGTTTTACAAACGATGTCTTAGCCACATGTCTGCCCTCCTGGGTACGCATGCTCCTGCGATTGCGCACGCATGCGGCTTTGCTATTGCCAGATGGAAAGCGCGAGCGCGAAAATTGTCTATGAGGCACAACGTAACAACTTTGCATCCACAGGTAGTGGCTCGAACGTTTTCACCGGCGTCTTGGCAATATTTCGGCCCTCCTGGGCACGCATGCTCGCAATTTCGAACGCATGCGGGTTTCGTGATTGTCAGACGATGGGGCGCGAGAGCAATCATGGTTTATGATATAAGAACAAACAGTTCGACGCAATTTGAAATCCGCATGTACTGGCTAGAGTGCTACCGCCGGTTTCGTTTCCACATTTCCGCCCTCCTCGGTACGCATGCGACCGCGAATGTCAAAACATACGGCTTCGCAATTGCCAAAGGATGAAGCGCGAGGGCTACAGTTGTCGGTCAGGCCAGGCACACACATTGACATCCGCATGTAACAGCTGAGAACTTACGACAGGCTTCTTGGCCACATTGCTGCCCTCCTGTGTACGCATGCTTCAACAATTCTGAAGACATTTTTTTCCTGTTGCCAAGCGGTAAGGCGCGATGCCAAACGCGGTTTCTGATGCCAAAGAAACAAACATTTGAAACCCACAGTTATTGGCCAGAAATGTACCGATGGTTTCTTGGCCACATTTCCGTTTTCCCAGACACGCGTGCTTTCGCACATGCGAGCACATACGGTTGCGTTGTGGCCAGACGATGAGGCGCGAGGGCAAAATATGTTGATGCCGCGAAAACAACCGCATGTATTGGCTAGAACTGTACCAGCGATTGCTTGGCCACATTTCCGCTCTCCTGGGGGCGCGCGTGTTCATCTGCGCCTTTTGCGGCGAACGCTTACCGTTTTTTATTTGCAAAAGAAGCAGGGTTTTCAGGCAAAGGTTACAAGGCCCCAAACAACGATGTAGATTTAGGGCATGGATGTGAAACGACTTAAACTGCCCAGGCCTGTCGCCACCCTGTAGCGGAAGGATCTCTATTGGATCTCAACTGGTTTCCACTTGCTCATTTTGGATCAGATAAAGATAACAAAAGGACACCCGTCGGGGCACAATATAAGTCAAAGGGGACAGGTTTCTGTTGAGTTACCGGTGGGTCCTGGTGATATCGCAATAGTATGCCCGCATGGATCGAAAAGGAAGGATTCATATTGTATTCGAATGCGATATCCTTCGTATCCCACCAGCCCTATGGGCGTAGGTGGTTTAGAGAGTTTCTTCATACACCCATCCTTCTTCCCCTTCGGGGAGGAGTCCCTCCCCCGACCCCCCTCCCCTGGACCTGGACCGGGCGTTTAGCGAGCGGTCACACGGTTACTTGTTCGCCCAAGATGGCTCCAAGAGCGCGTCGGAAAGCCTAAGACGACCTCCAATATTGATCAAGATAGCCTAAGATACCCCAGGACGGCTCTGAAAATGCTCCAAGAGGCTCCGAGACCGTCCCAAGGCGGCTCCAAGAGGCTAGATAGTTTTCCAAGGAGGCCTCCAAGAGGCAAGAACCCTGTGAAAACCGGAGGAAAACCAATGATGTTTGGTTTCTCGCCGTTTCGCTTCCGACGGCCATCCGAGGCCTCAAGCTGGCTCCAAAATGGCTCAAGAAAACCCCAAGAGGGGCCCAAGAGAGCCCCAATACGGCCCCAAGAGCGCTCCAAGAGTGGTCCAAGAGGCGATTTTAGAGGCTCCCGATGGGCGGTGCTAATTACCCCCCCCTTCCCTTGTTTGATCGATCTCCTCCAAGATGGCCCCAAGAGCGCCCCCAAGGCTCTCAAGAGCGCCTCATGAGGGCCCCAAGAGGCGCCCAGGAGGCCCCAAGAGACGCCCAAAAGGCTTCCATGAAGCTCCCAAGAGACGCCCAAACGGCCCCAAGAGGACCCCCCTAAGGCACGGAACAGGCCCCCATTCGCCTGGGCATTCGCTGGTCGAGAACCAGCAACACCAGCAGCAACAGCAGCAGAAACAGTACCAGCAGGAGCAAGAGCACCAGCAGCAACACATGCAACCTTCACCGCAAAAGATCTCCCAATTCACCGTTGTCGCCCGCTCGGTTTCACTATGTGTTTCTCTCCTTCCCTTCTTCCGTCAGCTCCCCTGCGCATCGTTTGTAAATGGGCTGGTGGGGATACTTTTTCTGATTCGCGGCCCGCAAGGAAAAGTCCAGAGGGCGGTAAGAACGAGGGTGGTGGGGATACGCGTAGCGTCTAGAATTCGTCAATATGGTTCTGATGAGATTCCAAGAAAGACGGTTCCCACTGTTTTCGAGTAGTAACCCATAAACATACCCACCGGGTTTCCATATAGTGCCCCCAGCGCGTTCCCCGCATTCCAACAGGAATGTTCCTCGATTGTAATCCAATGGGGTTCCAAATCGGTGTTCGTCAGGAAGGGCCCAAACTGTTTCTAGTAGGAAGCATCCCTATCGGGTTCCAACAGGACACCCGTAGGCCCCATATCGAAGAATCTTGTTGGATACGAATGGGATTCATGTGGTACCAACAGGATCCCAGTGGGAAGGGTGCCAATAGGATTCCCATAGGATTCCTGTTGGCTACCATTAGGAACCCGCCACTTCACATATTCTCGCTTCAGACGGGTCACCTTACAACCAACACGCTTCAGAGAGCGAAGTGTCTGGATCCACGGAAATTTCGGGAATTGAAGAACATATGTCGCTTATGCGTATTTTATTCGCCTGGTTGTAAGGTGGCTATCCTGGAAGGTCAAGTGTCCCATCTGATTTAAAAGTGGCCGCTCTGTTCGCAAAGTGACCCACGCGGGCTGCCCCCCCCCTCCCCTTCTTTTTTCCAAGATGGGGGGGCTTGGAAGCTCCCCCCCCCCCTTTTGGCCGCCCGGGAAGCTCCCACTCCTTCTCCCCTTTCCAAGGGGGGTGGGCTGGCTTAGCTACCCCCCCTCCCCCTGGGACCCGCACTGCTGAAAACTACCCTCCCCCCCTCCCGCCCTTTCTCAAAGGGGGGGGGGGGCTTGGAAATCCCCCCCCTTTTCCCATCCAGCCCCCGGAGCTCCCGGCCTCCCTTTCGCCGACGATCCAAAATCAACAATCGATAATCGAGGATGGACGATCGACGATCCGATCAAGGATCGACGATCGAGCGACTGGATTGCAATCCAATCGATTGCAATCCGACCGATTCCAATGCAATCGATTGCATTCCAATTGATTGCAACGCAATCGATTGCAATCCATTCCACTGCAATCACCCTCCCCCCCTCCCTCCGCTCCCTACCCTCCCTCAAATTGGAACCCGATGTGATTTCACACGCCGTGGCAATTGGAACCCGATGGGGTTCCACACGAAGTGGGCTCCATACGCATAGGATTCTGCACACATGAGGTCCCTCACGCATGGGGTTCTACATACGTGAAGCTCTACGCACATGAAGTACAGCACATCTGCGGTTCCACAGGGGTGGGGTTACACACGCATGGGGTTGCACAGAGATGAGATTCCACATACATGGGCTTCCACGCGCATGACAATCCAAGCATAATAGGGTTCTTCACACATGGGGCTTTGCATGCCTTGGATTCCACACGCACGGGTCTGAACTGAATTCCACACAGTGGATTCCACACACATGAGGTTCCTCATCACTTGGGTTCATCATCAATTGTGCTCCTCACGCATTGGGTTCCACGCGCATGGCATTCCGACCGCATGGGGTTCCATACTTGCTTCACGATTGAACTGTTTTGGGTCCACGCGCGAGCATCCTGATTTCTTCGCTTGTGTGCACGATGAACGCGACGACAAGGGGTCCAACGCCTTCATTAAATCGGTCAGGAATTCATCGATGCTTCTGTCCACCCGCCCACCGAATAACATATCGTGTGGATTTCATGTCCATGTTACGCACTGCGCACTGGATACACATACCCGCATCTTCTGAGATGTACACAACAGGTGGATGTTTGCCAAGGTCATCGATGAAAGCGAGCATGCTGATCGTGAAGGAGCTTCGAACAACAAATATCTCATATTTCTGCCAGGCGCAATGTCTGCAGCCGATGCGAAGACATCACGTGGATCCGCAAGTAAATTAGACTTGGCGGCACCTCGTATCCTCAAATGCACGAAGAGATGGCTTTGGTCAAAGCTGCGATGCTCTTCTTGTCGAACACGTGCTCCCCATCTGGAATGATCTCCGGCGTGTACTGCAGTTCCTCCGCCACCGTCTCTTTGCAGTTACGGCACGTCGCATGTCTCGGTGCTTGCCCGCTCCTCCGCGAGGTCTGACTGGAATCATTCGGAGCAAAAGGGCCTCACAATTTCGTACAGTTCCCTACAGCAGCTCGCTAGAAATGTACGTGTAATGAAGAATCGCTCTATACATGACCAGTGTCCTTACTGCTCCCTTTTGGATGGTGAGCGTTTTCTTATTCGGCGTTTCGACATTGCACTGAAGGGGGGGGGGGAGGGGGGGGGGTCTGGTTCCGGAGCACTGCTTAGTGGCAATGTTTGCAACCGTGCGTCCTACAGGGGAGACTCCACCCGCTCGAAACAGGCGCCAAAAACAGCCAAGATATACTCCATATGGGGGGGAGAAGGAGGGGGTGCGAGGGCCCGCGCCAAGCGGCAAAACACTGAATAAAAAACGATCACATGCTTCTCCTCTCGCGTTGTTCCAATTTTCATCTCAGGTCCCGTCGCTTGCGCTCCAAGTGCCCGGCGTCGGGATTCCATCACTGTTCGCTCTCGCACCCATCACAACGACCCATCCTGCTCTTCCCCTCTCACTTCTGTGCCTGCTTGTCCGGCGTC
>CAUYUJ010020804.1:472487-547487 GCA_963575745.1 Prorocentrum cordatum | reverse complement strand
GTGTGTGGAGCCGTCGGCGGTCTCTGGCCCCGAACGCCCAGACGATTGGCGCGGTGGTGCCTCCGCCCGATGCCGTTCCCAGAGGAACAACAAACGACATAAACTGAGCACAACATGTTTCTCATTGCAGCGAACCGTTCTGACGAAAGCCTCGAAAGTCCAGGCCAGAAGTTAGAGCCAACAGAAAAAAAACTACTCTCACTCCTCCCAGGGAGAGCAGAGTGGGAGCCGGAGACAGGCTATGGAGCAGGAGGGAGAGGAAAGCAGACTGACATGGGCGAGTTCCGATTGTATAAGCAGGGATCATTTGCAGGTGGCAAAACCTGCAGGCATCACTATAACGAAACGCTTCAGCTCAAACAGTTCAAGAACATATGGAGCACAACATTTTCTCATTGCAGCAAGCCGTTCTGACGAAAGCCTCGAAACGTTCAGGCCAGAAGTGAAAGGCAACAGGGCGGGAGCGATCATGGCCGTGTCCGGCCACACTGGAGGCTATCAAGGTTCGAACTATGCAATGCGCGAGCTCTGGCGGATACGCGGCCACGGGTCGAGTGCGGGCGCTGCCTTCAAGTTGGACGCGGGGGCGGCCCGAGCGGGAACAGGTGCTTCCCGTTCCACGGCATTTCCTGCATATATTGCCCAAGTCACCGACCTCTACATGACAGAACATTAAACGAGTCGGTTTCCTATACTTTGCACCAAACTGGTATTGATCTAATTCGACCAGAGACACACCTGCTAGCCTAGCGAGCGCCTGGACTTCTGGAGTGTGCCACAGACGCGAGGTGAGCGGGCGCTCCAGGACGGCTGGGATCTTAGTTTGGTGGAAGAAAACGAAAGCCCTATTGCGACGCGAGCGAGGCGGTTACCCAGCAGGACTTTGTCGGTGTCCTGCGCCGACATGGACCGGCGCGGCAGTCCCCAGGGCATACCAGTTGAGCGGAATTTGGCCTTTCTGTCACGGGTGACGGAGAAAGTCTGACGCGATGGGGCGAGGGCCGCCGCCAAGATACGCCCACGGCGTCCGTCTCGCCGGATGCCCTGGGTCACTTGAGTCCCGTGCAGCTCCTGCCCCGCTGGATCGATCGTGGAGCACGTCCCAGCTGCGGGCCCGAATGCCCAGCGCCTCGCGCGCCTCTGAAATTCACCTGCTTCCTGCGAAAATGTCCGCCACATAGCAGCCCCGTGGCGCCAGGAACCGCTGCGTTGGGGAGCGTCTTAAACGGCTGCCACGGCCTGTGGTCCGCAGCTCCGGGCGTCCAACCGCGCCTAAGGCGCGGCCCGGGCCGCGCGCTCCTTGTCGCGGGCTTTGGGCGGCCCAGCGGGTGCGTTCTGGCCGGTCTGTTTGGGCGCCCGAAATGGGTGCCGAACAAATTGCTACAATGCCCAACAACAAATGTTGTCCCAAACCAACAGCGGCCGCTGTTGGGCAGGCGGCCTCTGTCTCAAATGGGCGCAGGCCGCGGCGGCGTGGACAGCAAATCCTGTTCAAAATGAACAGGAACTGCAGTTGGGCATAGTACCCATTCTTTCAGTGCCCATTTCGGGCGTCCAGAGTCTGGACGTTGGCGATGGGTGTCCCGCAGCACCCCGGCTGTCTTTGCCTCCCCAGGACGGCCCGCGGGCCCAGTGCCGGGGCGCAAGCAAGCGAGAGGGCGCCGTGCAGATCCAGCGGCTGCCCAGGTCGGCGGGGCCCGCCACCTGGGGATTCGACCGCTGGGGCGGGCGGGCGGGCGCAGGCGCCCCCTCTGCTGCACGGGGCCAGCAATCGGCGACTCGATGGGGGGGCAAGCGCCGGGGACAGCACTAGCCGCCCTGACTCCGGCGGGGCCCCCCGTCGCCCGGCCGCCCAATTCAGCTGCCGGGATGGGGCGTCGCGGCGGCGCAAACATAAAGCAGCGGGTCGTCCCGGGCCCGGCCTTCTGGGCCGGCTCGTCGGACAGGCCAGATTGCCGGCAGCAACGAGCCGCGCCTCCGCGCTCCGCGCCTCCGCCATCGCCGCGGCCCCCAACGGGGCGAAGACGCTCCGGGCCCGAAGCGTTCGGCGGCGGCGGGAGGCCGGGGGCGGCATTGCGACGCCGCTCGCGTCGGTGACCCGGGGGCCCCTTACGCGGCAGCCCCGACTGGGCAGCCGGCGGCCCTGGCGCCCGCCAAGTCTGCGCAAGCGAAGGCCGCGCGCGCGCTCGCGTCGGCCTTGCAGTGGGGCAGCGCCGTCAGGGGCGCCCGGCGGGTCGGCGGAGCAGTCGTCGGCCGCGGGCCTGAGCGGGCCGCCCGAAAGCTCGCTGCGGCGGCTGGCAATTCCGTCGGCTGGCCCGGGGGGCCCGCGCCCAGCGCTGGCCGGGCCCGGGGCTCCGTCCTCGGGCGAGCAATCGCAGGAAGCGTCGGCGCTCGCAGCCGGAGGGCGCGCGCCCGTCCCCCTGGAATCTTCGGCGACGGGGGCGAGGCGAGTTCGATCGTTGCTCGAGCCAAACCGGCCGCGGAAGGAAACGGGGCAGGACTGGCCGATAGCCGCGCTGCTGACCCAAGACATCGGTTAGCAATTTCGAAGAGACTTTGGAGTGATCGCGGCTCCCGGCGTCGTTCGGGTTAAACTCCAAGGCGATCGAGTGAAAACTTGGGGCGATGCCGAGGGCGGGGGCGCAGGCGCTGAAACGGCGAGTCTGAACGAGGAGTTTGAAATTCGTGACTTCGCGAGCGGGAGAAAACCCGCCACGTTATCCGAAAGCGCGAGCTGCCTGGCGCAGCAGCCGTGCCGGGCGCGGGGCGCTTCATGGTCTTTACCAGGACCCGGGCCTCTAAAAGCAAAATCCCCTCGCCTAGGCCACGCGCCCTCTTCCGAGCGGATTTCCAGGCGGGGCTTCGAAGGAGGTGCCAGGGGGCCTCAGGAAAATCCGCCACGACTTCCCAGTCGCCTTCGAGGCCTCGCTCGAGGCGGCTTAAAAAGGGCCGCCCTCGGTTCCTCCACTCCTCGCTCTCGCCCCGGAAGTGGTGGGCAGAGGCGGGGGCAGAGGCGCGGGCCGAATGGGTGCCGACCCGCCGGAGCGAGCCCCTTCGAAGACGCGGCCAATCCTGGCTACGTCGTCGGGTCCCAGAAATCCCGGGCGATGGCCCGGCCGGCGAGACTGGCGTCGGTTTCCAAAACGCACGGGTTCCATGGGGGCCACCACTCCCGGCCCAGAAGAAGTACAACTCCCCGGAAAGCCTCGAGCTCCTGAATGACCTCAGGCCACAAAGGGAACACTCCTAGGTAGTGACTGGTGATGAACTTAGATTAGAGACCGCGTGGAAGATGGAGAGTCTCTCGCGCGCGGCCAGGCCGCAGAATGTGCAGTGGCCTATCACTTTCTCCAGGGCTCTGCCGCTGCAGCGTCGGCGGGCCAGCAGTCCGGTGAGGTCGCGATCAAGCTTCCAAGACCGGCCCGAGGTCAGGCCAGACCGGAGGTTCTCCCCGTCCAGCCCAGCTTCCGGCGCCTCCCCGAAGCCGTCGCGCGCCTGCATCTTGCGCAGGGCCAGGCCGCCAGGTTCGGTCTCGCCACCTCGGCGGCCTTCCCGTCGGGTGGGGCCAGCCGCGCCCGGCCCGTCAAAGGCGCTGGCCGGCGCGCCCAGCAGGCAGAAGAAGCGGCCCAGTTCCTCATTCACTCGCATTCGGTAGAAGCGGTCCTTCACGTCGGTGGCAGCGATGTAGGCGGTGAAAGCGCCCAGCAGCTGGCGCCCCTCCAACGAAGAGGGGGGCGCGCCGGCGGGCAGCGGCACCTCGACGCGCCCGAAGCCTTCGCTGCTGGGGGGCCGCTCCCCCGGCGGGGCCTGAAAGTGGCCGTCGCTCCTTCTCGCGTCGATGATCATCCGCAGGGGGCCGCTCGACTTCGCCGCGAAGAAGATGCCTGCTTACTCGGCGGGCAGAGTCGTCACCCGCAGAAGGCCGCGCTCAGCAAGCTCGCGCGCGAACGAGCGGCGGGCCTTAGGGTTTCTATTCAGCGCCGGGTCCATGCACGACCGCGGCATGCTGTCATAATTGACCGTCTACGGGTCCAACCTCCTGCGCTTATGGTTCTCCGCCAAAAAAAGAACGGCCCTCGATGCTCGCGATGTCCTCGAGGTAGCGGCAGTGATGAACGAACGCTATCGGGCAGCGAGACCAGGCCGGCTCGGTAGGAGACGAGGTTCCTCGGGGCGACGTCCGTCTCGTATACGGACTGCCCTTGGAGCAGCTCTCGCAAGGCTGCCTCCGCCGTCGGCGTCGCCCTCGGAGCTGCGGCTTGACGCCGATGAGCTGCGCGAAGTAGTCGATGCTGAAGGGCTGCGTGCTTGTCTAGGGTTGCGGCTCCCAGACTCGGTGAAGCGGCCGCGCCTCCAGTTCTAGCCGAACAGGGCGCGATCCACCAATTCTGCCTCACGTTGCCGCCGCCGCAGACGGCGTGTCGAACGCCGACCGCAGGCCCGGCCGCCGGCGAGGTCCACGAGCGGCACGGGGAAAAGGTCGCGCTCGTGGTCTGACGGCGGCAACGGCGAGGCGAGGGCGATGCTGCGGTGCCACCCAGGGGAGGCCCAATTCCCTGGGTGGGCCTGTCCGGCTCCGTCGCGCCCGGAGTCGAAGGCGTCGGCGAAACCCGAAGGGTCGCCGTAGGGGCCTGCTGCTCGCCGCGGGTCGGCCCGCCCCCGCGGCCTGGGGCCGTCATGGAGGCGCGCCGCCGGAAGGGCTGGCGGCTCCCCTTGCCGCGCGGCTCCCGACCCCGCTGCCATCGGCCCGCGGGTCGCTGGCCGCGCGCCCGCTGCCCTGCGGATCGTATCCACCTCGTGCGCCTCAGACCCCGACGGGGCCCCGCCGTCGTCTTGCATGGGCGCCGCGCCGCGGGTAGCCGTGACCAGGCTGACGCCCGAGGGGCCCGCTGGGAGCTGCGGCTGCGGGGCGCCCAGCGCCGGACGGTCGAGCGAGAGCTGGGCCACATCGGGCAGGACGCGCTGGATCCACGCCGTGCGAACGGCCGACTCCGCGGAGCGGAGCACCGTCACGAACGTGTCGAAGGCCCACCTGGGCTCCAAGCGCAGAGGCGGTGGGGGCGGCGGCGGCGCCCCAGCCGCTCCGTCAGAGGCCGGGCGCGGCGGGCCGCCGTGGGCCGCCCCGTCGGCGGGGCGCGGAGGGTCGCCGCGGGCCGCCCCGTCGGTTGCCGCGAGGTCGTCCGCGGACACCTGGATGGCCGTGCAGCCGCGTCGGCGACACCATCCCTTCGTCGGCGTCCTCCTCCGTGCCGTCGCCGCTGTCGCCCCCGCCACCAGCCATGACCACATTGCCGGCGGCGTCCACGATGGCCACCGCGACACCCACGTCCTCGGCGGGAGGCGGCAGCGGCAAGAGGTCGTCGGCGTCCACCGGCGTGGGGCCGTCGTCGTGGCCGCTCTGCTCCGACCCCAGAGAGCAGGAACCGTCCCTGGATGGGAGGCCCACGAGGGGCGGGTTCGCCGTGCCGCACTGGAAGCACCCGAGCCCCGCGCGATTCGGAGCCAGGCAGTCCCGGCAAGTCCAGGACGTGGGCGCCTCGTCGTCCGAGGCTGGCTCCGAATTCTCGCCAGACCCCGCCGTCCCGCCACGCACCCAGCGCGTCGCGTTCACGAACGCGCCATCCATGACGCCCTGGGCGCGAAGGCTGGCCCAAATGTCCAGCAGCACCGTGCTGCCGTGGCCAAGGACGACGTCCCCGATGTCCGTGGAGCTGAAGGACGCCGTGAAGCGCCGCAACGGCGCGGCGCCACCGTCGAGGTCCACGTCCACTGGGACCAGGTCCACGGGCGTCTCGAAGAAGTTGCGCACGTACACCGTCGCGTCCTCGTCCGTCGACTCGCCGCCCCCGGACGTCGTCTCAGCCGGTGCCTGTGACGGTCTCGGCGCCGATGCTGCCGCGACCGAGGTGGGTGCTGCAGTCGGCGCCATCGTCGGTGCTGCGCTCACGGCCGCCCTCGAGGCCGCTGCGGGCGGCGAGGGTCGCCTGGCCCGCCAGCCCCACGAGCCAGTCGAGCTGGGTCTCGTTCAGCCCGATGGACGCCGGGCGCGGGCCAGCCCGCCTGATCTCGAGGCAGAGCGGCGTCCCCTCCTCGCTCCAGCGGCTGGTCCAAAGGCCATGCGCGCCGGCACCCGACACGGACCCGCGGTCCCCTGGGGCAGGGCTGCCGCGGCCACGGCCGCCGAAGGCGCCGTGGGGCATGGCGCGGGCGAGGTCGGAGGAGAGTGGTTCCCAAGCGCGCCTCAAGCTGGCTGGCGCGCCGCCAAACGGGGGGGCGTGCATGTGGCGCGTTGTCCGTTCTAGCCGGAGACAGGCTATGGAAAAGGAGGGAGAGGAGAGCAGAGTGAAATGGGCGATTTCCGATGGTGGTAAAAACTGCAGACATCACTATGACTAAACGCTTCAGCCAAACCGTTCAAGAACATGTTTTTTTTTGTGTCGGCGTTTAGGCAGAATAACTACGCTAGCGGAAAGCTAAGTCAAACAAGGCTTAAACAGAAACCTTCGGAATTCCGCGCGGGTTTTCTGGGCATCGGAACTGGGACCTCCTCCGTGACGCGCGCCGAGAGCGCCAAGGGGCGGCACCGGAGGCGCCGTCAGGGGGGGCCCAGCGCCGATCCAGGACATCCGCACGGAGTAAGCGTGGGGGGGGTACCTCCCCGACTGGGGTCAACCTCGCCTCGTCACGCGGCGACGGGGGTCGGAACGCCTTCGGCGCGTGGTGGCTGCCCGCGACGGGGGTCGATGTGGGGCTGTCGGCGGGGGTGACGCCCCCCCGACGCTTATCAAGGAACTCGGGGTATGTTTATGCATGTTTTCTGCCTCGGGGAACCGAGACGCCGTAGGACCAGCGATGGCAAATCCAGGAAGGAGACCAGGGTCGGCCCTCGGCGGCTCCCCGCCACTAACGCCCAGACGATTGGCGCGCTGGCGCATTGCCGCAGCTCGAAGCAGGGCCGAGTTGAGACAACGGGCATCAAAACCCTTCCCCGGACCCCGCCTGGAGCCCAAACGCAAGAGCCTTGCGAGCTGCGCCCAGCCGTGGCGACGAGGGCCCCCGCCGCATGCCTGCTGGTAGAGAAGCCAGGAGCGTTCGGGCCTTCAGCGCCGACGGGTGACGATGGCGACGATGCCCCCCGAGCTGCGGAGCGTGGGCTCGTCGCCGCTGCCTGGGCGGCGCTCCCGTCGGCTCGCGCTCACGTCTGCTAGTTGGTTCGGCTGACGAGGCCTGCTCTGGAGACCGCGGCGGAGCCGACCCCGAAGAGGCTGCCGGCACGGCGGCGCCGTCGCCCTCTGTCGCCGAAGGCGCGGCCTCAACGACGGTCACCGTCTGGGCTTTCCGCGGCCGGCCATGGGCTGCCTGGAGCGCACACGGTGGTCAGCCCTGCGCCTCTCGCCCAGACCCTTTGCTGGCCGCTGCTTCTCTGCGCTTGCCTCCCGCGGTCTGCGGGCTGGCTGCGGGGGGCATGGCTTGGCAGTGGATCTGCTGGGTGGCTGCTCGGGGGAAACGCGGGTGCACCTTTTCAGGTCACGTCACGGTCGGCGACGCCATGAATCAACTCGCGCTGTCAGGAAGTACACTTTGGACGATGTATTGGAGCGCTTCCGCCGAATTGCACTGCGCTGATGCTCATGGCTCTTTCGGCTGGTCGATTTCTTGTTAATTTGACCCCCGCCCTGCGCTTATGTCCTTCATGCGCACACCGGGTGTACTGCAACTCCAAAGCTTCTGTGCCAATCCTGTCTGGGCCTTGCTCCCAATGTTTCAGCTGCGCGTGTGTTTGCTTCCTCCTCTCTCTCTCCCTCTCTCTCGCTTTGGCTGGGCGACGCTCCAGTGGCCCTCAGCCAGCGAGGCTTCCAGCAAATCCCATCTGCGCTTTAGGGCGTGAGTGGTTTAGGGCGTTTCCTCTTCCACCCCCCTTCTTCTCGATCGGGGAGGGGTACACCCCTCCCCCCATCCCATCCCCTGGACCTGGACGGGGGGGTTCGCGACCCATTCGAGCGTCCAACAAGGCATCAGCCAGAAGGCACAACTCATTGATGTTGCTTTGGTCTTAGGCCCATTTTGGCTTCCTGGGGGGGGCCTGCGATCTCCTCCAACATGGCCCCAGGATGTTCCCCAAGGCTCCCAAGAGTGCCCCAAGAGGGCCCCAAGAGGAGCCGCCCAGGAGGCCCCAAGAGGCCCCCAAGAGGTCCCCAAGAGGCCCCCAGGAGACCCCAAAGAGGCCCCAAGAAACTTTCCCGAGGCATCCAATACGCCCAAGAGGCCCCCAAGACGCCCCAAGAGGACTGCAGCTTCCAAGGGACATCCGAAGAGACTCCGAAAGTCATCCAGGCATCCAATAGGCCTCTGGCCTTCATGCTTGCCCTCCCCCTCCTGAGCCTATTCCTCCTCCTCCCTTCTCCCTTTTCCATCTCTCCCTCCCCCTCCCCGCCCTCCCTCCTCCGACAACGACGGCGGCGACAACGACGATTCCTCCTCCAGCCTCCCCCCCCCTCTCAGGGTACGACGGCTTCCCCAGCAGTCCGGCATTCCACTGCAACTCGCCTGGGCGCCGTTTCGGAATGGGCTGGTGGGGTTACTTTTTTTGGTTGGACGGCTCGAAGGACAGATCTAGGGAACGGGATGAACGACTGGACCACAGAGCGAGATAATTGGCTGCAGAGGCACGTAGGCCGCCGTAGCGAGTGCACCTGCCAGGGACAAAGTGACCCTCATTGGGAGACCGTCGCAGGCATCCCAGCGGATGGGGACGCGCGCGGCACCGGCGGCGGACGGACAGGAGCAGCCGCCCTTACGGCGCCAAACTCCAGCCGGACCACACACCAAGAAAAGGCACGGAGCACGGACCGAACTGTAGCAGCACGGGGCGGCCTAGACGGGACGAAACTCCGGCCGAGACACAAGGAAGGCGAGGCAAGAGGGAACAGGAGAGACGCAGCGGACGCCAGACGGGCACCCAACGGCAGGAAAAAGTGGAACGGCACAGGGGGGGCCTCACTCGCGGTGACTCACTGTGGCAGACGTCGGGTCTGCCGCTCTTGAACGCGAAAGCGAAAGATACCCAGTCAGCGAACGTAGCGTCAATTCCCGCCTGTGTCTACAGCGTGCAACTTATCCGACACGGGAAATCGGGGGCACAAAAATGCAAGCGCTGACCGAGGCACCTGCACGAAGGGCCAGCCGGGGGAACCGCGATGACCTGCCAAAGGATGAACCACATGTGCAGGAACACGCCCTTGCCAAGCCCGACGTCGGGTAGTACCAGAAGCGGGTAAGGTGCGCCAGTCTTCACCTTACGCGAAGCCAAGCCCGTGTAGCGCCCTGAGGCGTACCATGTGGACCAGGGCGACCCGCAGGTGGGGGTGGCACTGCTAGCCGCGGTGGCGGTGACCAAGGCAAGGGGTTGATACCACTCCCACGCGTCCTCACGACAGCGTGATCAGCTTGTGACCAGCCGATGCACCACATCATATCCGTCCAGAGAGTCTGGGGGGATCACCGCTGTGGTGTCTGGCGCAAGCAGGCCTTGTGCGCCGAGATGAGCACCCACCTGTCCGCTGGCACGGATGGAAGCCAGATTCCGGGCGAGTGTGTGACCCGCGGGGGTGGCTGAAACTGCCAGCTCCCCTATCATGATGTCCCTTCACAGAGCTGGGGGCGCAGCCAAGAGCCTCAAAGACTTGTGAATGAACGTGGGGGGTGCAACCTAGTGCCGTTGGCACGACCGCAGTGCCCTGGGCCTCCACGCTTGGACCGGGCCAAGGCACTGGCACATCCTCAACCAAGGCGCACTTCGATGGGGGCGCAGCCAAGAGCCGCAGAAACTGGTGAATGAAGAGCGGGGGAAGGGGGAGGAGGAGGGGGGAGCGAATCCATCCCGGCGCTGGGTGTAAGCCCAGTCGCCGTCGCGGCGGCCGGATCGACCTCGGCGATCAGAATGGGGGGACGCAGCCAAGAGCCGCACGGACGTGTCGGAGAGGGGCGCAGCCAAGAGCCGCAGAGACCTTGAATGGTGAGATGCAGGGGGGAAGCCAGAGGCCGCTGGACACGGTAGGCGACCCCCACCTGCTGTCGTACCATATGCTATTGAATGGTGGAGCGCTGGAGGTGGGTTGTTTCAGCCACCAGTCCCTGTCGTCCAAAGTGGGTGCCCCTGAGGGGCGGTACTGACGGCCCCCTGTCCCGTGGGGTGGCCAGATCTATGGGCTGGCGGTGCGGCAGTAGGTTACCCAGTCTTTGCCGTCCTCGGTGCCAGAAGGGGTGGGACGCAGGGGGTGGACTATTTCAGCCACCGGGCACTCCGTCTAGGGTGGATCCACGAGATCAGCGTGGGCTGTCTAGTTCGCGGCGCATGGGTATTGGTGCACCTCTGACCCGAAGGAAGTAGCACGGGGCATTGTGGCCGAAGCCGAGCGCTGCGGTGAAACTTACAAATGCCAATGCCAGGAGCATCCATATAGAGAACTTCGACCATGGGGTTTTGCCCCCGGTGGCCTCAGTCCACGAGCTCAAAGTCGCTGCTCGAGGCAAAGGGCCGGTTGAGGACCATGGGACTGCCAACCCATCGAGCTCCACCAGGCACAGCGGGGTCCCAGATGGCCCACAGGGTCAGCGCAATGGAAACCACCTTGTACAAGGAGGTGGAGGCTGCGCCCAGCTGACCCAGATCGTTGTTGTCCAGGAAGCAAGCGCTGCGATCCATGACGGGCCGCGTCGCGACCCTGAGTACTGACATGGTCCAGAGCACCAGTGATAGACTCGAGCCGCAGACGGGCTGCACGTACGACCCTCATCAGAGAGGACGGGCGAAGGCGGAGGGGGGGGAGAAAAAGCGAGGTGGAGGTGCGACCGAAAGCGTGCACGCGAGAGAGGGCCAAGTCGGCGAGAGCTGCGGCGCCCCCGACGCTTGAGGGGGCTTCGGTTGGTGGGGTTACGCGAAGCGTCTAGAATAGGACATTTGTGACGCGGGTCGCTTTAGCAGGGTCCGCTGTCGTGTGGCTCGCCGCCGTCTTGTTTTTCCCCAGTCAGAGCTTGCCTCTCTAGGGGTCCTGGCGGATTCATTCCCCAATTAGAGCTTGCGCCTCTGTAGGGGTCCTAGCGGATTCAAATGGTTAAGTGAGGTTCGTCGCCGATTTCGGTGGCAGGCCTGGGTGCCCGGGTGCCCGCGTGCCCTGGTGCCCTGGGGCGCCCGGGTGCCCGGGTGCCCGGGAGTGCCCGGAGGTGCCCGGGCGTGCCCGGAGGTGCCGGGGGGTGCCCGTGTGCCAGGGTGCTCTCTCGCCCTTTAGCCCTATAGCCTATAAGCCTAATAGCCCTATAGCCCTATAGTCCTATATAGCCCAATAGCCGTATAGCCCTATGGTCCTATAGACCTATAGCAGCCCTGTAGCCCTGTAGCTCTATAGCCCTATAGCCCTATAGACCTATAGCCTTACAGCCTTATATCCCTATAGCACAATGATTGGGTTTTTCTCCGGTATTATATGGCTATAGGTGAGGTATTCGTCGCCGATTTCGGTGGCCGGCCCGGGTGCCCGGGTGCCCGGGTGCCCTGGTGCCTGGGTGCCCGGGGTTGCCCTGGTGCCCGGCGGGGGTGCCCGGAGGTGCCTCTGGGTGCCCGGAGGTGCCAGGGGTTGCCCAGGTGCCCGGGTGCTCTATCGCCCTATTGCCCTATAGCCCTAATGGCCCTATAGCCCTATAGTCTAATAGCTAGCCTTCTAGCCATATAACCCTACAGCCCCATAGCCCTAGAGCCCTAAAAAATGATGATTCGTTTTTTATCCAACATCATGTGTAACATGACGGCCCCATGATGGAAATTGCCAGCTTCCCAACGGATGGAAAGGGGACTCCACCATGCTAGATCAAGTCGATAAGGAAGAGGAGGACGGGGAGAAGAGAGAGAGAGAGAGAGAGAGAGAGAGAGATGGGGAGGACCGAGAAGCGAGATGCCCAATGCTCGCAGCCGTGCTGAATGCGGCCTGCCTGCTCTAACGTGCTGCCTCCCTGGCTGCTGGCCGTGCTCCTGGTCTGCGGCGCACCGCGCTCCGTGGGTGCACCAAATCGCTTCCTGCCAGTGACGAGGGCACGAGCCGGCGGCGCGGCTCGAGAGGCCGGCGGGAGTGGGGACAGCGGGGGGAAGGTGACCCGCTCCCTCTGTCCGAATGCGCCTCCACGGTTTCCCCGCCTCCATTCCTCTTCCTCCTCCTCCACCTCCTCCTCTTCCCCCCCCCCCCCCCTTCCCACCCTGGGCCGTGGGGACTGCGGCGCGCCCGGCCGGCCTCGAGGGGCAGCCGGCTACGGCACGCGATCTTCGTCGCTGCTGGCAGGGAATCCCCCCGGCTCAGGGTGATTACCGGCATGATTCTGGCATCGGAGGCACCTTGTGTATGTGGGGCTGCTGTGCGCCACCCTGTTGCTCGCCGTTGGTGCGCCACCCTGCTGCTCGCACCCGGCTTGCTTGTATTTCCTAGGACTCGCTTTGGTGCGTATTTGGGCTGCTACCCACATGTCATGAAGTCATCGTAGGAGCATCAGAAAGGTCACGTTCGAAACGCAATAGGCTGGGAAGAGCGAGCAGCAGGAAGGGATGGTCAGCATAGGGACAATGAAGACGATGCAAAGCAGTAGCACGGAGGCCGGAGAAAAGTAGCAACCGTGACGGCGGCGGCTTCCTGAAAGCTCTCTAACTTCTGCGCCAATAAGTTGCAGTAGCTGTCCGGCGTCGACGGGTCCGCTGGCCCTAGGGCCAAAAAGGCGTAGTGGGTGGGAGGTTCTCCGCCTGATCAGATCAACGGGCAAACTGCCACCTGTATTCTCAATGTCACAAGGTCCTCCAAAATCGCTCGTGCTTTCTTCCCTACAATGGCCAAGCTGTTGCTGTACGACGGCCCTTGGTCAGCGCCGCTAATGTCCAACAGACCCCAAGACGGCGCAATACGACTGCGGGCGGCGTCGACAGGGCCCACGGTAACCGCCCCGAGATGTCAATATTCTTGTCATCGTCATCGTTTGAAACATGCATACGACAATGGTATTGTGTTTCCTGCTGACTTCGGCCTGAACCGGCTTCTCGAAACCATCACAACGTCGCGAGGTAGCCCAAGCAACACCATCCAAGAGAATCCCGCCAAGGAGCGTGTCTCGGAACCCCCCCAAGTGCCCCCCACCAGAATTTCTCACGGACCTCACTAGCGACTGCCAGCGTCCCCCACTGGGCTAAGCGAAGGTGAGGCTACGGAAGTTTTCAAGACAACCCCTAAGAACCCCTTCATCAGCTCAACTTTAACTCCAAAACAGTCCCACAAGCGCTACAAGACGGCGCTAAGATGGCCGCGATACCACACTGGCCGTGCAACGGCCCGATCTGTGATTATGCGTCGCTACGAACACTTTCTGGCGGCTCCTTGTCTGGCACGCACTGTGACCGATCCCCGTGTAGAATGGTACGCAGAGCTGCTGCGGCGTGGGCGGAGCCTCTCATATTCTTGCTGCCCCAGAACGTGAACAGCTTGGCCTGGTCTTCCTGGCCTTGCTTTGGCTTGCCGCCGCGACAGAAATCCGCCACCATGCCGCTGGGCATTGCGTGGAATGCCCTCAGGTCCCTCCGGGTTCTTTGCGTTGAGTGCTGTCACTGCAGTGTGAAGGGCCAGGGCACTCTTGCGCGCTCGACCTTTCCCGAAGTCAAAAATCTTTGCAACACATGTCTCCGTTTGTTCGATATCTGCTTCGGCCCTGGAATGGGGGGGGGGATCCGAACTTGCCCCAGGAACGGAAAACTGGCAGAATGGGCCGACGGCCACTGGATGCGCCGCTCCCGGTGCCTTGCCACAAAAATGCAAACGTGCACGTCTGGGGTTTTGGTACTATTCTGAAGGACTCCTACTGGGGCTTCGGCCCAACCCACCGGCCACCCCGAATTTACAGAAAACCCAACTCCATTAGCCCGATCGCCTCCAAGACGGCCAAGATGGTCTTCAAGACGGCCAAGATGACCCAAGATCGCTTCCAAGGCGGTCCCAACATGCCTCCACAACGGCCAAGTGGGGCTGAAGAGAATCCAGGATGGACCCAAGAATGCCCGAATAGCCTTAATATTCCTCAAGAGGCCACCAAGACGTCCCAAGATCCCCCCCAAGAGGCCCAAAACAATGGTTTTACATAAGTGTTTGAAGGATTTGAGCATTTGCTTCTTTTCGGCCTTCCGACGTCCCCAAACGGCCCCCAAGATCGCCCGCAGAGCTCCCGAGTGCCCTTCACGGTGGCCTCCGCACGGGCCAAAGGGCCCCCAAGACAGCCCCAAAAGGCCTCCAAGGCGCGCAAGATGACCTCCAAGAAGGTCCTGAAACGCCCCAAGGAGGGACCCAAGACGGCCCAGAGTGGCCCCCAGGACGGCGTCCGACGACACCAGAGGGGCCAGGAACGCCCTCAGACGGTCCTCAAGGAGCCCCCAAAGGCCCTCAAGAGGCCCAAGGAGGACCCTAAGAAGCCTCCAAGAGGTCCCCAGGAAGCTTCCAAGAGGCCCCATGAGCGCCCCAAGAGGCCTCCTCCTCCTCCTCCTCCTCCTCCTCCTCCTCCTCCTCCTCCTACCTCTCCTGATCCGCACTCTTACCCTCCCCCAAATGCTCCCCGATGAGCTTCCAGAGCGGCTGGGGGAATACATAGTCCGATAGGTTGGCCAAGCGGGGGCCCAACGATTAGCCACAGAGGTCCGCCGCCTCTTGTGGCTTGCCACAAGGGTGCACGGCACGCCAGATGTTAGATGTTTTTTCTGTTCCGAGAGATTCTCAGTGGGCCTTCGGCCCAACCCGCCGGCCACCCGGAGAGCCGCCCGCGCAAAGAGCTCAACATGCACAACGAATCGTCCCACCACGGCCAGGCAGATGACCCAAGATGGCCGTTAAGATGCCTCCGAGACGGCCCAAATGGTCTCCAAAACTTTCCCGAGACGCCTCCAAGACTGCCAAGATGGCCCCAAGACGGCACAAGATGCCCTCCAGACGGCCCAAGAGGCCCCTAAGTCGCCCCAAGAGAGCTCCAAGAGGGCCTCCAGGAGCCCCAAATCATTAATTTCCGTTGGGGTTTTCAATGATTTTAATGTTCTCGCTTCTTCGGGCTCCCGACGCTCTGAGACGGGCTCGGTGGCCCCCAAGATCGCCCCAAGAGGCTCCCAAGAGGCCCGCAAGACGGCCCAAGAAGGCCCCAAGACGGCCCAAGAGGCCCCAAAGACGCCCCCACCTACAAGACGGCCCTTAAGCGCCAGATAGGGTACCCAAGACTGCCCAGAGAGGGCCCCTAGACGGCCCCAGAGAGGATCCATAGATGCCCTCTGGGGCCCCAAAGAGGTCCCCAAGAGGACCCAAGAGATCCCCAAGAGGCCCAGGAGGTCACCAAGAGGCCTCTTCGAGCCCCCCAAAAAGGCTCCCAGGAAGCCCCCAGGAGGCCCAAGAGGGCCTCAAGCCCAAAGAGGCCTCCTCTTCCTCTTCCTGATTCTCTTCGTCCTTTCTCTTCCTCTCCCAAATGTTCCCCTGAGGGGCTGGACAACGGCTTGGGGAACACATAGTCCAATAGCTTGGCCAGACTTCGGCCCAACGTTTGGCGGCATGCATGGTAGTGTACAAAAAGACAGGGGGCGGCGGTGATTCGCCGTAGGCGTCTTCGACCCGCCGCCAAGGGTTCCTGGCGTACTGGACGTTGGGCTGCGTTGGCCCTTCCGCAACATTCCGACAAACCTCTGGCCAAGCCAGCTGGCCACCTGGAACGCCCAGAAATTCTGGGACAATGTTCGATCCATCGGTTCTCTCGCTCAAGACGGCCCAAGGATGGCGCCCAACACAACAAAATGGCCTCCAAGACGGTTCATATGAATCCGAGAGCGCCCAAGATGGCCCCAAGATGTCGCTACGACGGCCTTAAATGGCCCCTCGACAGCCCGATGTCCTCTAGACGGCCCAAGAGGCCCCCAAGACGCCCCAAGAGAGTTCCAAGAGGACCTCAGGGAAGCCGACGCCACTTGCTTCAAGTTTTTGAAAAATGGTTTTAACGTTATCACCTTTTCGGGCTTCCGACGCTGCAAGAAAGCCCAAGAGGACCCCAAGATTGTCCAAGTGGCCCCAACGACGGCCCCAAGACGGCCCCGTTGACTTCAAAGACGGCCCTACAGGCCCCCTGAGAGGCTCCTCAGGGGCCCCCAAGAGGCTCCCATGTAGTCCCCAGGAGGCCCCAAGAGGGCCCCAAGAGGCTTCATTTCTTGCTCATTCTCCTTCTCGTCCTCCTCCTCGTCCTCCTTCTCCTCCCTCTACTCTCTTTCTCTCCCAAGTGTTCCCCCCAAAGGGGTTCCACAACAATTGGAAGAACACATGGTCTTTTAGCTTGGCCAGATTTCGAACCACAATTTGGCCGCATGGGCTTTTCCAAAAGGCAGGAGGGGGGCGGTGACTTGCCGCATGCGTCGTCGATGAGGAAAAACTACAATTGGACTGAACAAGATGATGCCAGCAACCGGTTTGGGGAGCAACTTGTTCACGAGGGCGTTTAGTGCAATGCCACCACCTTTACCAAATCCAACGAGCACGAGCGCGTCCCAATCCAAGTTGCTCTCGCTTAACCTCGGCTGGTGCGCGGTCGCCACATCAAAACTCTCCGTTCCCGTCCGAATGTATACTTTCTCCCGTCGCCACTCCCAACCTTGTAATCACTCTCGACCTTCGGTTCTTCGAGTCTTCATTTTGGCGGCTTGCTGACCTTCGTGTATGCCTTATCTCTCTGCCACCTCGCTTCCATACCATCTCATTTCCTTGCTGGTCTCCTCTGACCCTCCGTTCGATTCCATATTCCATAAATTATCCGAATATATTGCTTCCCGTTCCGCCCCGCACCATGATTCCCCAACGCTGCGAATACTAAGATCGTGTGTAATGGCGGTGGAAAATGCAGCCTTTGGCATTTTGTGGCCGATCGCCTGGTCCCCACTCGATTCCCCCAATCGCGCTGCTAAGCGCCCGATCCAATCCATCATCCATTTGCGCGATCTGACCGATAGCCTTTCCGATTGCCCAATCGCCTGGCCATCAAACTTGCCTCCCCGAATTGCGGATCACACCATGCAATCAAGCACAACAACCACGATGAATCATCACACGATCCGCAAGCACCCAGCCAATGTCAGTCCCAAAAACAGAAGCGCCCGTTGCGAAGGAACTCGTCGCAACCCGAACGAATCCCAATCCCACAGGCGCACCGGCCTAACGCGGCCCCCTGATATTTTAGCAGGGACAAGCCGTCCCAGCATTTCTCTAAGCCTACCACGACATGTTCTTAGAACAGAGCAATGTTCTTAGAACATAAGCCCGATGTGTTAAACAAGAGAGACTCAGCCAGACATGTTCTAAGAACATTTCGTGCAAACCAAAAAGGTTTGTACAACATTATTCGGCAGGCCTATAGGCGAGCCAAGACGCTTCGCCACTGCTTGAGATATCTGAGCCGCGAGCTTGCGGCTGATCGCTGAAAGCGCTGTTTCCCTCACCAGTCGCAGTCCCGAGCGGCATCTCCGTGGGCCCCCACGACGCTACGCCTCTCTCCTGGCCAGGCCTCACCGCCACCTCCCTGGCCAGAAAGAGAAGAGGACGATGAACGGAGTGATTCCCCGAATCAGACATCGCGGGCGATTTGAATGGACTCGCGTGGGCGGACCTCCATGACTCTGACAATACTTTTGACACCTCGCCACTGGGAGGGAATACCTCAGCTTGCAATGTCGAGGCTCTTCGTACAGTTGACGGGATGACGGGAGCGTCCACCCGTGGATTCGTAACTCCCTCTTCCTTGACGTGTCACCTCTTACAATCTTTTGGAATGAACCTTCAGGGATGGTCCATCCGCCTGCGATGCCTGGCACGACTACAATGCACATGTAGGCCTGAAGTACGCTGCGTGTGAGATGTGCGTGACATGATGCTCGATCGAAAGCCTCTCCACGATCACACGCAGAAGGGCGTTACGCTCTGTAAGCGACCCAAGAAACGCATCAACCAGATCGCATCTTTTGCCTCTGACACGCAGCGGCGCTCACAATACTGTCGCTTGGACAGAGGCCACAACCACTCTTCGGGAAGCGCTAGATGCAATAACTTCACTGCAACGAATGATAAATCCGTCACCTCTCGTATAACCTCGCAGGCCACCAACGCACAAAGCAGACACTTCTTCGCTGGCCTTTCACATAATACCCTGCCAATGCTGGGCTTATCGGGCATGACGTTTGTTTGTGCAACCAACCTGATCGCAACAACAAATGGATCCGACACGGTCGGCTCAATAATGCATCAATGTTCCAGCGAACAGCGGGTGCCATGCGACCTACGTGTATGTACACACATGCACATGTGTATGTGTTTATGTAAATGTATGCGCATGTGTATATTTACACTATAAACATCGCGCGCTTCACGCGCGCTCAATTTCTAGCTAGGGTCATGACCATCGTCATCATTGACATCCTCATCCCCGTCACCTTCATCGTCATCGTCATGGTCACCATCACCATCACAACAATCATCATTATCACCATTATCATCAGCATCGTGATCACCATCGCCATCATCGTCATCGTACTTTTCAGCATCACCATCCACATCATCAACATATTGTTGCTCTTCGTCGGCGTCGTCGTCGGCATAATCATCGTCATCATCAACGTCATCGCCGTCACCATCCCCGGTCTACTGCAGTCCTCTTACCCTCCTCCTCTTCCCGTTCTCTCTCTTCCCATCATCTTATACTCATTATTTTCCTCGTCGGCGTCTCCCTGAAAGGGATCCCTGTTCCTTCACCTCCTCCTCCTCTTCTTCCTCCTCCTTCTCCTCCTCCTCCTCCTCCCTGTCTTCCCCGCTCTTCGGTGTGTCCCTCCTTGTGTTCCTTCACCTAAATCACCTCCTTCCTCGTCTCGAGCCCTCTTCATCCTGCGCTCCCCTTCCCTCCTTGTCCTCAGCATCCCTCCCCGAGCCAGAGAATCAGAGAACAAGCTAATCTTTCAAGAACAATGGCCCTCCTCCTCTTCCCCCTCCTCTTCCCCTTCTTCGTCCTCCTGATCTTCCTCCCCCTCCTCCTACTCCTCCTCCTCCTCCTCCTGCTCCTCCTCCTCCTGCTCCTCCTCCTCCTCCTCCTCCTCCTCCTCCTCCTTGTCCTCCTCCTTCTCTCTTCTCTCAAAGCACCCAGTACACGGGTGCCTACTGGAACGCGTGCCGGGAGCCTTTTTGGAAGCATTGTGGCAGTCTCTGGAGCTTCTCTGGGCCTTCCTTTGGAGTCCTTAGGGGCCTTTGTTGGCCCGTCTGAGGGCCCATTTCGGCCGTTCCGGGTCCCTCTTGGCTCGTCGTGGGGAGCTCAGCCCGTCTTGGGGCCCTCCTGGGGCCCCCTCTGACCATGTAGGAATCCTCTGGTGGCCCCCTCGGGCTTCGTGGGGGCTCTCTTGGGCCGTCTTGTAGCTCTTCTGTGCTCCTTGAAGCTCTCTTCAGCCCATCTTGGAACCCTCTTTGGGGCCTCTGGGGCCGTCTGGGGCCCATTTTGGTAACCTCTTGGGCCGTCGCGATCGCAGGTAGAAGTAAAAAACGAAGCTCCCAGAAATATACGTTTTTCCATCGGAAATGCTTGATCTGTGCCTTTGGAGGGCCTTCTCAGCGGCCTCTTGGACAGTCGTGGGGGGGTCATTTTGGGCCTTTTGTGGCCCGTCTGGGAACCCATTTCGGCTGTCCCAAGCCCCTCTTGGCATGTCATGGGTAGCTGAGCCGCCTGGGGACCCTCATGGAGCCCTCTCCGACCATGTAGGGATCCTCCTGTGGCTCCCTCGGGGCCCCATGGGGACTCTCTCGGGCTGTTTTGGAGTTCTCTTGTGCTGCTCGACGCTCTCTTGAGGCTGTTTTGGAACTCTCTTGGGGGCCTCGTGGACCGTGTGGCGCCGATTTGGGGAGCCTTTGGTGCCGACGTGGCCGCCGATGGAACATAAGAAGCGACTATCGTAGAAATGTGCGTTTTTAATTGGGAAGTGCTCGTTTTTTGCACCCGGGAGCCTTCTCAGCGGCCTCCTGGACCGTCTTCAGGGAGTCCTGGTAAGCTTTTTTTTCTCTCCCTCAGGGAGCCTAGTTCGGCCGTTCTGGGTCCCTCTTCGCCCGTCATGCGGACCTGAGCCCGTCTTGGAGCCCTCGGGGGGCCCTCTCCGACCATGTAGGGATCCTCCGGTGGCCCCCATCGGGGTTCCTTGGGGCTCTCTTCGGCCGTGTTGGGGCTCTCTTGTGCTGCTTGAAGTTCTCTTCAGACCGTCTGGGGGCACTCTTGGGGGCCTCTTGGGCCGTCTGGAGCTCATTTTGGGAGCCTCTGGGGCCGTCGCGGCCGCTGGTAGGACTGAAAAGCAAATATCCAAGACACATGCGCTGTCCCATGGGAAATGCTTGATTTTCGCCCTTGGAAGGCCTTCTCGGCGGCCTCTTGGACCGTCTTGGCTGCCTTTGTGGCCGTGTAGGAGCAGTCTTGGGCTGTCTTCGAGCGCTCGTGGCCCGTCCAGAAGCCATCTCAGTGCGCTCGTCAGCCCTTCCACACAATCTGGGGCGCTTTGGGCGACTCTAGGACCAGCTTGGGAGCCTCTATGGGGGCCCAGGGCCCCTTCTGAACCCCCTTGGTGCCCCCCCGGCCCCCGCGGCCCACCATGCGAACCAGAGGCAGCAGTTCTGGGCCCTCCCCCGGCCTACTCCGATATATATATATATATATATATATATATATATATATATATGTGTGTATATATATATATATATATACATGTATCGCCACCTTTCCCCACGCCGTGGCCACCCCTCGCAAAAAGTTAATCTGTGTGTAAGTGGAAAGGCTACTCGCTAGCAGAGAGACACTTGCGCACAACGACAGACAGGATGAATTCATACACGGTCAACTCCACTGTCGAGTCGAAGCCTGGGCGGGCCTGAAGGGCAACACAGAGCAGACACAGGAAAAAGGGTGGGAGCTTGAGCGAAGACAGTTGCGGATAAACACAACAAGACTCGGCCAACTTCGTTCGGGGAGGGGCCAAGATCAATGTACAAGTGCAGACAGATCTCTCGCCACCTTTCCTCACGCCGTGGCCACCCCTCGCAGAGGGCCAATCTGTGTGTGAGTGGAAAAGCTACTCGCTAGCAGAGAGACACTTGCGCACAAAGACAGACATGATGAACTCATACACAGTCAACTCCAAGCTGAGACAATCCCAAAGTCTTGCAATGGCACGCCGATCAAACCACTCTCTTGCTTAGACTCCACACGGCACGAGAAATCATACAAGCACGCTGCTAGCTGACGAGCCGCCTGCACACCGGGCGCGGGCAAGGCTCTGCCGTCTTGGTGAGCCATCGACCGTCGGGGCCCTTTCCGTGCAACACTACATGCTTTCTACCCGTGCGATCACACTTGTGCTCGTTCTTTGCACTATGACGCACGCGCGCAGCAACACTCAAACCGAGACGCACAAACATGATTCTCGTTCGCTTCCGCCAGGGAGCTACATCCATGAAGAAAGCAATCGCGAGGCCCCTTGCTCCTGGGCGGCGCCAGGCGGCCTGCGCGTTAGGCGTCATCCGCAAGCGCGACGACGCTGGGTTCTCCAGGCAGCGCGCGAGGGCCTTGGCGGAGAAGCGGCAGAGCTCGTTCGCCACCAGCACCTTCACCCCGTCGCCCTCGGACAGTCCGTCCAGGCCCAGCGGCTGCTCGTCCGAGCGCAAGCGCGGCGGCACTGCTCCAGAGTCGCGCGCTCGAGAGAAAGTCGGGCACGGCGCCCCCAGCCCGATCGCCTTGCAGCGGCCCGAGCGGATCCCCCCCAGGATGCGCCGCTGGGCTGCCCTGCGACTGAGGTCGCGCGAGCTGTGGTAGCTGACGTCGACCTAAAAAATGGGCAGGCCCCACGGCGCCTGCTGCCTCCGGCATTGGCTGAAGCGCCCGCTCCCCGCGAAGAGCTCCAGCGCGAAGCCCCGCGGCCCAGCTAGCTGCGGTGTGTCCGCGAGAGGCGCTCGCCAAGGGTGCGCTCTGCCTCCAGCGCGGCATTCAGCTCCTCTGACGTCAGCGACCGCAGCGCCTGGTTGACGCGCACTCCTTTCTCGTGCCGCTTCACCTACCGCAGGCTTTGACACCTGCCTCTTCGCGCGAGGCCCTCGGTGCCGCGGAACTCGACGAGGGCCTCGCGCGACGCCCCTCCGCGCCGCAGCTGACGCAGCGTCGGCTCGGCCAGATTGGGGAAAGGCCGCCTCGCAGCTGCCCTCGGCGCCTACTGCCACTGGGCCGCGCTCCGCGGGAAGTAGGGCCGTCCCTCCGGCACGGTCTTCTGCATTGATGCCAGCAGCGGCACGATTAGCTCGAACTCGGGGTTGTCGAACGCCATGCGCTCGTCTTGCGCTCCCACCTTCGAGGACACTCCTCTCTCGTGGGGGTGGGGCACCACAGGCCACTTGCGGCGGTTCTGCGCCCCTCCGCTCACCGGCGCCACCAAGCAGTGGCCCGCCAGCCTCAGCGCCTCCGCCGGCCGCAGCAGCAGCAGCACGAGCGCCGCGAGGGTCGCCCCCGCGGCCGACAGTTGCCGCCGCGCCAGCAGCTCCTTCACCAAGGCAGCATCGAATAACTGGTCGTTCAGCCACGCGACTAGCTCCTCGTCGGCCTCGGCGGGGGTCTTCAAGCTCAGCCCCTATGCCGAAGCCCAGCGCGTGAAGCAGCTGAATCGGCTGTGGTAGTCCTTCTGCGTCAGCGGGCCCACCGCCTCGTCCTCCAGCACCGTCGGCGCCCGCGCGCCCAGCGGCGCCCCGCGCTCCAGCCGCGTCAGCCCTGGCCCCAGCAACGCCTGCTGCCTCCACGCGGCGGCCAGCGCGCGACTGGCGCCCGCGCGACGGTGCGCCGCGGCCCTCGCGCTGGCCGCCGAGCTCGCGCTCAACCGGCGGCGCTGGCGCCTCGCGCCCTGCGGGCTCTCGCTCGCTCCCCTTCTCCGCCCTGCTCGGCCCGCTTGGGCGGGCGATCCCAGGCGGCGGACGGAGGGCGAAGGACTCGGCCCCCTTGGAGCCGATGAAGCCGCCGGTGACTGGATCCACGAACTCGAAGCCTCCCGAGCCCTGGCAGTCGAAAGGCCTCCGAGCCGCCGCCCCGTCGGACCGCGGCTCAGCGTGGCGGGCCGCGGCAGCGCGGCGCTCGCTGGAGCCGCGCGAGGCCCCGTCTGCAGCGTTCCTCTTGGAGGATATCCAGCGCGCGCGCACGAAAGCGAAGCTGGCCAAGCACGGGGCGGCCCACTGCCTAACGCAGCGCGCCATCGCCCGGCTTGAACTTCGGCCCTTCGCTATTCCGAGCACAACGGCCATGGCGTCGCTGAGCATGAGGTGTCGACGACACGCGGCCTTACTGTCTCGAAGTATGTGACGGAGCGCCCAAGCACCAGCGCGAGCCTCCAAGATCACCTGATCCCCCGAGACGTTCCGATGCCTACTTATTCCTCGCCTCCAGCAGCCGCCCCAGACAGACCTGGGCACCGCGGGCGCCCCTCGAAGATCTCCTTGTTCTTGTCCCCGGACTCCCTCGTCATCACGTGGTCGTGCCCGTTGCTCCCCCGACTTCGTAAGCCTCCACCTATCAGAATATCGCCCAGCTCACTTGATCGCTCCGATGCCGCATCGTCGCTCCATGACCCCATAGCCCCACTCGCTCGCGTCGGACACGGTGACCTTTGGGTTCAACTCCATGTTGAGCTCTCTGGAGGCCAAGGGCGAAATATGACTAACCCACTCCAGCTCCTGCTTCGCGAAATCCCAGGGTGGTGAGACACGAACAGGATGACGATCGTTAAAGGCGTAGACTGTGTGAAGCACTGAAAGAGTGGGGCGGCGCAGCAATGCGCGAAACGCGATGTGACCAACGATGCTTCTCAACTGGGGGCCGCTCGCTCGACCCCGTCGCAATATCTCTCGCGGGCCAAAGGCGAGGCGCCATGCGGTGCGAGGGGCAGCGCCAACGGCAGGCCGCCACTCATCGAAGTGCCAGCCGAGCGCGTCGCCCCCGCGACTGCACGTGACGGGGCGGGCGCCGGGCCCGTCGGCCTCCAGCGCCGAGCCGACTTCCGTCGCCAGGCGGCGACCTTCTTCTCGTCCACCCCGAGCGCCACGAAGCTGTCCACGTACTCCGTGTGCGCCGAGCCCGTGGGCACCGAGGGGGCGGGCCCCCCGTCCACCGGCCTGTTGCCCACCTCGACGCCGGCGACCCTCTCGGCCACAGCCTCGTGAAGGGCCTGGCAGACGTACAGCGCCCCCTTGAAGCCCGTGGGCAGCGCGCTCGGCACCGGCACGACCAAGATGCAGGCGCGCCCCGCCCAGCTTGCCGACGCCGACCGCGCCCGCGCACGCAGGCTCCATCCCGAAGTACTCCCGCAGCTCCTCGGGCAGCCCAATGGAGTAGAAGGCCACCTCAATGTCGACCCCAGAGAGGTGAACCGGCTCGGCCCCCTCGATCTCGAGCCGCCCAAAACTGTCGCCTGTAGCCAAGCTCGCTCCAGGGGCATCCTTGAACCAGCAATTGCCTGCGCGGCAATCAAGGATGAGACGTTGTTCCCCCCCTTCTTCCAGACGCCAAACGTGCCGACACTCTTCTTGCAGCTCCGCCTGTGCTCGATGATCCCCCGCTCGTGCAGCTTCCTCAGGAGCTTCGCGTCCTCCTTCGGCTTCTGGCGATCGATCGGGTCGTTTTAGGCTCAGCGTAGCTGCTGACGCTCCTCCTCGGCCTCGCCCTCCTCGGGCGTCCGAACCAAACGCTGGGGGGCCTCGAGAACCCTCGCGCCCGCCGAGCCGCCGACATCCTGGATGCGCGCGGATCGGCGCTGGATACCGGGCAAGGCTGCCCGCTCCACCTCGAGGGGGGCATCGGCTCCAGCGGCGCCGCCGTAGCTCTGCTTCGACAGGAGCTCCTCCAGGGCTTCCTGCCCATGCCAGTCTGCAGGTGGCGGACCAAGCTCGCGGTGGGCGAGCTCGATCCGGCCCAGGCAGGCCAACTGCGCCGCGCTGGGCAGCAAATTGCGGCTGCTAGGGGCCTCAGAGGCCCCGTGCAGCTCGTTGAGGGCGGCGATGGTTCCAGACACTCCATCCCCCCGATGGCGTCTCCGAAGTCCCCGCCGGCGGACTGCGCGGCGCATAATTTTGCCACCGCCACCAGGCTCGCCCACCAGCTCCGAGAGAGGCGATCGGCAAACGGGCAGCGGAAGCGGAAGTAGCTCTCGAGCAACGCGCCGCTCTCGGCCAGAACTGTAAAACTGTGGAGGCTGACCGCCGCCCCTGCCGCGAGCGGGCCCAGCTCGCGGCCGGGGCAAGGGGGGGGGCTACCCCCCCGTCGCTCGCCATCCTTCTTCTAGTTGTTGGTGAGGGCTCGGCGCTCTTCCCGCGCCTTCCTCACCTGCTTCATGACGTTCGCGTCCCTCTCCACCTCGCGCGCCGCGAAGTTCATCAACTCGGGCGCCAGGAGGGCGCCGCTGGCGCCCCGGCGCTGACCGGTGAGCACCAGCGACTCGTCGAGCATGCCGCCCCCCTTGCCGGCGCCCTTCTTGCCCTTGCCGCCCGCCGTCAGCTTCGCGGCCCGCTCCTGCTCGTACGCGTACTCCAGCAGATGCGCCTGCCCGAACAGCACCTCGAAGCTCGCGAGGTTGCACGGCTCCAGGTGGTCGTAGCTGCCAGCCTCCTCCACCGCCTTAAATCACATGCGAAAGGTCTCCACGCCCCAGTCGCCCGCCTCGACGCCGTGCGCCATGAGGAAATAACTGTGGTGATCCATGGGGCCGCCTCCGCGCCGATTCAAGAACAGCATGCACCTCTCGGCCGTCCGTGGGCCCACCTCTGGCCAATCAGCGAATTCTATCACACTAGATTTCGCCACGATGTCCCGCCACTGGGTCCCTGACGTCCTGCTTCGCCGATCTCCACGCCCAGGATCCCCGCGTCGCCTGCCGCCTCGGCGCCCACCCAGCCTCGCACCTCGCAGCGCTTCAGCCGGCGCAGGCACAGCGCCGAGCCGTCAGCAAACGCAGCGAGAGCGTTTCCTCCGACGACCGTGGCGCCGGCGGGCAACGGCACCTCCTCTCCTCGGCGGTAGTGCTCGCTCGTCTCCACCATCATCCAAATCAGCGCCTGATCGCCTCCTCGAGCTTCGCCGTCTCCAGCGACTCCTGCTCCTCCACCTCCTGGCGGCACTCCCCCGCGCTGAGGCCCCCCGGCCGCAGCGGCCACGCCTCCACCTCTGGCGGCGAGACCGGCACCCGCTGCGTCTCCCGGGGGAAGAGCCGGCGCCGCGGAAGCCGCCGGCGGCTTCGGCAATCGCTCGGTGCAGCCTCCAGGCGGCACCACCGCAGGGCCTCGCCCAGCTGCGACCTCGCGCGCGCGATGGTCCAACCTCTCCAGTGCCTCCGCCTGGTCCGCCGCGTCGTCCAGCTCCTGCTGAGCTGAGTCGGCGCGGCCCGAGATCTGTACACGCTGCCCCGGGCCAGCCCAGGCCGAGGCGGCCAGCGAGCCTCGGCGTAACGCACCGCCGAAATGCTCTGCTCGTCCAGGTCGTACTCCTCCGGGTAGCAATCCCCAATTGGGGTGAATATGTAGTTAGGCGCCCAAGGCACCCTTGACCTCGCGACGCGTCGCCTGTGGTGCCACAGCTCCTCCTCCCCATTGTAGAGCACGTACACCCAGGCGCAGGTCGGCTCCTCTGGCTGGTTCAGCGGCATCTTCTTCTCGACGCCTCCGGCACGCGCAGCCGCGCCAGAGGCCCGGCAACACCTCCGCGCCGCAGGCGCCCGCCAGGCCGCCGATCGCCAGCAACCCCAGCGCCCAGCTCCGCGGAAGCCCGAACTCGACCTGCACCTCCGCCGCTTCGGCCGGCGCTGCTGGCGCGCCAGGGCACGCCAGGCAAACAGGAATCGAGGGGCACCGACCGCACCTGCAGTCTGGGCAGTGTCACTCGGGGCTCCGCGGGCAGCTCGTCAGGTAGCTCTGCTCAATCCAATAGCCCCGCCGCGAGCTCTCCCCACATCCACCGCGAGAGCGAACCAAAGGGGATGTGGTGGCCTCTCCGCGAATAAAGCTTGAGCGAAGACAGTTGCGGATAAACGCAACAAGACTCGGCCAACTTCGTTCGGGGAGGGGCCCAAGATCAATGTACAAGTACATATATATGTATATATATACACATACATATATACATACGTATATCGGAGGTGAGAGGATGAGATCGGAGTGGAACGGAGCGCCCCCCTACCGGGAAATCGGTTTCGGTTTCGTGTTTGTGCGTGCCGTGCGTGGTGGCGGGGCGAAGCTGCGTGGGCGGGCGAGAAGAAAGTCTCCTCCGGCTGAGGCGCGGCCGGACCAAATGATTCCTTTTCCGGGGGCCGGTGGCCCGCGGTGTCCCGCCGGTGTCCCGCCTCCGGCTAAGGCGCGGCCAAACCAAATGTTTCCTTTCCGGGGGCCGGTGGCCCGCGGTGTCCCGCCGGTGTCCCGCCGGTGCCCCGTCGGTGTCCCGATGATGATGATGATGATGATGATGATGGTGATGATGATGATGTTGATGCTGATGAAGTCGATGATGTTGATAATGGTGATGATGGTGGTGATGATGGTGGTGTCCCGGTGCTGATGATGATGGCGACGCTGCTGATGATGCTGATAATGGTGATGGCGGTGATGATGCTGGTGTCCCAATGATGGTGATGTTGTTGTTGATGATGATGATGTTGACGATGATGATAATGATGATGGTGGTGTCCCGATGATGAAGATGTTGAAGACCCTGGCGATGGTGATGCTGATGATGATATGATGATGATGGTGTCCTAATGATGATGATGTTGATGGTGATAATGCTATTGATGATGGTGATGAGGATGATGGAAAATGATGGTAATGGTGCCCCGATGATGATGTTGATGATGACGATGACGATGACGGTGTCACGCTGATGATGATGATGTTGCGGATGAGGATGAGGAGGAGGTGATGATGATGGTTTGATGATGGTGGTCAGATGACGGTGATGATGATGCTGATGCTGTTGATGATGATGGTGTCTCGATGATGGTGATTATGGTGATGATGGTGATGATGAAGATGGTGTCCCGATGATGATGGTGTCCCGGTGATGATAGTGATGTTGATGATGTTGTTGATGATGGTGATGGGATGGTGATGATGATGATGGTGATGGTGGTGTTCCGGTGATGATGATGATGTTGTCCCGATGATGATGGGGTTGGTGATGATGATGGTGACGACGATGGTGTCTCGATGATGATGATGCTGGTGATGGTGATGTTTCATGATGATGGTGACGAGGTGGTGCTGGTGATGATGAAGATGGTGTCCCGATGATGATGATGATGATGATGATGATGATGTTGATGACGGTGATGACGATGATGTTGATGATGACGGCGTTGATTGTGAGATCGACTGATTGTGATATCGATAATGAGATCGATAGCGGTACCGAATGTGAGATCGATTGTGGGGTCGATAATGAGAACGATCGTGAGATCGATAGTCAGATCGATTGTGAAAGAAATATATCGAGTGAGATCGATCGAGTGCAATCGATCGAGCGAGACCGATCGTATGATCGATCGTGAAATCGATAGTGATCCCGATCGAGTAAGACGTTGGTTCCTCCCCCCCCGAACCTCCTTATCATTCGAATGGTGGTCGTATAGGTACATATATATATATATACTAGAACCTTCGCGCGCGCTTCGCGCGCTTAGGGTCTAGCCAACCCCAGCCTTGGACAAGGTCAAAGCTGCACGTATGGAAGGCCCGCAGATCGTGCGAACACGAGTTCAGGAAGTGGCAAGCACGCGACCAGACCAAATACGTTATATGTATGCATGTATGTACGCTTGTATCCACAGACGCACACATATATATATATATATATATATAGATGTCTGTATCTATATATATGTGTATATATACACATACGTGTGTGTATATGTACATGCACACATACATACATCCATGCATACATGGATGCAGAGATGAATACACACGGACACCAAACACATACATACGTTCATACAAGCATACGTTGGACAGAGAGGCGGCAATGTGCTCCGGCAGCGCGTTTCCGGAGCGGCGTCGTACCAGAATACGCCCAGAGTGGCCGGCAGACGGCCCAAGAACCTTTGGAAACCGCTTCTGAGGGGATCCCCTGGGAGCGCCTTGGGGGCCTCTGGGCGGCCTTGTGGGGCCTCCTGGCGGCCTCTTGAGGTAGAAGGCTGGAGCTTTGGGTGCACGGTTGTCCACTGAAGTCTTCATTAGGCACCGAACGCTGGAAGGAGAGGCGGCAACGTGCTCCGGCAGCGCGTTTCCGGAGCATGTTTGGGGGACCTCGGTAGGCAGTTTTGAAGCCTCTCGGAAGCCGTTTTGGGGCCTCTCGAGGCCTCTTTTGGGCCTCTTGGGGGTCTCTTAGTTGCCTTCTGTGCTGTCTTCGGGGCCTCTGGGGGCTTCCTGGGGGCATCTTGGGGCGGAGAGCTCGACTGTTCGGTGCGTGTTCCCTCTCTTGGGCCGCTCTTGGCGCCTTCTTGGGGCTCTCCTGGGCTGTCTTGGGCGGGCCTGGGGACAGTCTTGAGGCTCTCTTGGGCCGTCTTCGGCCTATCTTGGGGGTCTTTTGGGCTGCCTTGGAGCGGTCTGGGAACCTCTGGGCTGGTCTAGGAGCGTCGGAAAGCAGAAACAGCGAGGAAACAAAAAACATGGGAAAACTACATGAAAATCAACTATTTACGCCTCTCTGGCCGCTCGTCGGCGGCATCTTCACGCCTCTTGGGGCGTCTCGGGGGACGTCCTCGGCAGCTTAAGACGCATCGCGGGCCGCTGGAGACACCTGGAGACGGTCTTCGGAGCGTCTCGAAACCGTCTGGGGCCGCCGGGACGGCTGTCCGAGGGCTCCTGGAGCCTTCTTGGGCTCTCTTGGGCCGTCTTGGGCGAGTCTGGGGGCAGTCTTGGGGCTCTCTTGGGCCGTCTTGGGGCTCTCTTGGGAGCCTCTGGGGCCGTCTTCGAGCGGTCTCGGGAGCCTCTTGGGCGGTCTCGGAGCGTCGGAAAGCCGAAACAGGGATAATGTCAAAAACATTTAAAAAAAAAAAACAAATGACAATCAGCGATTTGGGCCTCTCGGGCCGCTCTAGGGCGGCATCTTGAAGCGTCTTGGGACGTCTTGGGGGGGCTTCCTGGGTAGTTTAAAACGTATCGTGGGCGGATGGAGACGCCTGGAGGCGGTCTGGGGAACGTCTCGAAACCGTCCAGGGCTTCCGGGACGGCTGTCTGAGGGCTCCAGACGGCGATTTCAACCCTCTCAGAGGCGGCCCGGGCCCCGGGCTCCACATGTGTGGTCGAGGTTCGGGCCCCTGGGAGCGTCCTGGAGCCCCCCCCGCGGCCCCCATGGGGGTCCGAGGCACCAATCTGGCGGCCCCAGGTCCCGTTCCCCGGTGTGTATATATATATATATATATATATATATATATACCTACCTACCTACCTACCTACCTACCTACCTACCTACCTACCTACCTACCTACCTACCTACCTACATCCATGCGGATTTCGTCCTCTGCCGCCGGCCTCCTCTCTATCACAATGAGACATGCCATGGCTATGTCGGGATGCCTGGGCGCCGACTTGAACCAATGTCGCAATGTCGGAACCTCATGCGAGGACGGCTGGTAATCGTGACGTCATTTACAAGGGAACGTGGCCTCAGAGGCGCGAGTCTGGCATAACTTGCCAGGGATTGCTCGGGGGCGCGAATTTGGCGCATCTTTCGAGGATTGTGGTTTCGGGGGCGCGAATCAGGTGTAGTTTTCATGGGATTCTGATTCCGTGAGAGCGAATCTGGCGTACGTTACGAAGGATTCTGGCCTCGGTAACGCAACTTTGGTTGAATCCCACCAGCCCTTCAGGGCGGAGGCGGTTCAGAATGCTTCCTCTTCCAACCTCTCTTCTTTCTTCCCCTTGTGGGAGTTCCCTATACCTATGCTCACTCCCCAAACCACCCCTGTCAAACAACAACACAGAACAAACTCTGCCTTCAAAGTCGGCGCTTGTGCAACTAACCCGATGCGCCCCCCCCCCCCCCCCACACCCAATCAAAAAATAACACAAACCACACTTTGGGCAAAGTCATGAGCCATGTTTGCGAGGCCCGCGGGCACTCTGCATTGTTTCTTTACAGCGTCGTCGGGGGTGTCAGCATATTGCCTGCTGTGCGCAGGGCCACCATCACTGTCAAAAACAATAAAACATGCACCTCGCAGCTAAATCTGGACCATGCGCGGCCACCCCGCGATCACTGTCAAGTGGTCCTTGACAGGGACGGCGGGGGTGGTGGCGTATGGCCTGCTGTGCGCAAGCGCATTGGTTTTCGGTAAGGATGATGGGAGCCGACATTTTTCCCGATGCGTGCTGTCACGTGAGCAGGCGCACCTGACACACTCTGCGCGTGCCCTGAACGTGGTGTACCTGGCCCGGCTGGCATATGCGGCACACCTGGCGCACGTGGCGCCTCTTGCGCACCCGGCGTGCCTGGCACACTCGGGCCCCAGGGGTGCCTGGCGCGCGTTACGCGCCTGTCACGCGTGGCGTACCTCGCCCCAGCGTCGAGCACATGAGGTCGGCTTGGTTCCCAGTAGCTGCTCATCCAAAGACGACCGCTGAACATGCGAAGGCTCGGGTGTTACTTACGTGTTGGGATGGCAAGTGGGAGTGAGCTAGACGGCTTGCTATCTAGGAGCGCATCCAACGATGCCTCTGGCCATTCTGCTCGCCCTTCTCCTCTTCCTCCGCGTGTTCCTCTGCCTCTCTCCTCCTTTTGCCCACTCCCTTTTTCTCCTCCCCCTTCCCCTCCCCCTCTTCCTCCGATTCCTTCTGAATCCTCCCCCCTCTTGGGGTATGACGGCTTCCCCAGTCCGTTGTTTCACAGCGTACTCTTCCACATCCATCCCTGATCAGGGAAACTCGCCTGGGCATCGCTTCTGGATGGGATGGGATGGTGGGGTTACGCGAAGCGCTGAAACTTTGGTAATGATTCTGGCCTCGGGAGCGTGGCGCTGGAGTAATGCGTGAAGGTTGTGATTGGGGCTCGAATCTCATGTATTTCTGCCCCAGGCCCACCAGAAATTCAGGCAGCGCGGTTCGGGGGTTGTACACGGCTGGCTGTCGGTCCCCCCCCCCCCCCTCTCGCGGACAATAGCACCTTACAGTAGTACCATAAAGGGGAAACTACACAGCTGGAAAATGGACACCATGACTGCAGCAGGCCGCAGGAAGCCTCATCACCGCGCAGCCTGCAAGTCCCACAGAGGGAGCCGGCGGATATAAATGTTGCCGAGCGTGGGAGCTTCTTGCAGCAGTGGCAGGCCGCCGCTGGCGCCGCTGACCTCTGCTATGCGCTTCGCTACGCAGAAAGCATCTATACACCACCACCGTGTCACGCCAAGGCCTGGCACGGTGGTGGTGTGTAGATGCCTTCGCTGGAGTCACGCCGGCTCATGGCTTGGTGTTGCTGGAGCGGGTAAGAAGGTGAGCACCAAGGCAGGAGGCCGCCAAGGTGCTTTCACATTCGATCCTGTGTGCCATAGCCTTGGATGCACGCGCCTGGGAAGCGCAAAAATCAGGAGTCACGTTGCAGCTCCCTTTCCCCGACACCCCTTTTTGGGGCTCGCGAGGTGGAGTCTCGCTATGACCCTTCCGCAGCGTCTGTCGTGGATGCCACATTTGTCGACGACGAGTGTCTAGTTCTTCTTTCCTCCTCCCGTGCCTCCCTTGATGCTGCCATCGACACTTTGCTAGGCAATCTCTTGAGGATTTTCGAAGACCTGCACTTGGCGATCACCACTGCCCCCGGGAAGACGGAGGCCGTGCTACGGTACAAAGGGAAAGGAGCGGGTGCGCACCGTGAAACACGTCGGTGTGCTGATGGCCAGTTGCGGCTCCGTGTCCCCGATCGTTCTCTCAGCATCGATGTGGTAAGGCATGATCAGCATCTTGGCACTTGCGCGAGCCTTGATGGCGGGTGTTTTTCTAACGTCGTGCACCCAGGTTCCAGCGCTATGGCGGTGTACGCCCCTTTCGCCACCAAAGTGTTTGGATCTGCGTCAGTGCCGCACCCCCACACATTCTGTTTCATGCAGTCGCTGGTGCTGTCCAAATTGCTGTTTGGAGTGTTCCTCACGCTTCCGCGCCCGAAGGAGCTACAGCGCCTCAATCGTGTATACATACATGTATGTGTATGTATGTATGTATGCAGAGGTGTATGTATGTACGCATGCATGCATGCATGTATGTACGCATGCACCTGTGTGCATGGATGCATGCATGTATGAATATAGATATACATATATATACACATTAAATTATACACATATATATACATATATATATGGATCCTTGTATGTGTGTGGTCACGTATGCATGTATGTGTGTATGGATGCATGTATGTATATATGAATGTATGTACGTATGCATGTATACATAAACTTATGAATGTCTGAATGACTGTATGTATGTATACATGGATGCACGTATGACTGTATGTGTGTATGCATGCATGCACGTATGTATGCATGCATGTGTTTACTTATGCATGCATGCATGTATGTATGTATGCCTGTCTGTCTGTCTGTCTGTATGTCTGTATGTCTTTCTGTCTGTCTGTCTGTATGTATGTATGTATGTCTCTATGTATGTGGCCGCTTGCTCGTCTGGGGAATGAACGTCCGAGCGCGATCGCGTGCTCTTCTTGCTCTCCTCCACGTGCGCGTAACTGGCGTTCCATTGCCGTGGGGGCGGCAGCTGCTCCAGGATGCGGAGCATCTTCGCTCCCTCGCTTTACCTCCTGAATTTCCTTCTCCCGTTGATGCCCCAGCTCAGTGGGACGACCTTCTCCGGGACAAGGCAGGGTGGAGCACCATCGTGTCCCAGTTGTTCTACTTGGAGTCTGTATGTGATTCACACAAATGCCCCACCCAAGCGGCAGTCTTGCGACCAATGCGAGAAACCTCTGGCGACCGAGAAGGCTCTGCTGAGCCACCGGCGCGCGTTGCATGGAGAACGGCTGCAAATTCGGAAGTACATCAACTCGTCTGTTTGCCTTGCCTGTAAATCCGAGTTCGGTCAGCGCTTAAGACTGTTGGCCCATTTGTCTGACTCGAGGCGTCCTCGGCGCAGGGACTGGATTGTACAGCGCTGTCCCCAGCTCTCGCCCCACCAGTTCGCCCTACTGGATGACGAAGGCCGTCGTCTCCAGAGGGAGGCCCAACGTGCCGGCCGTTCCCACCACATTGCTCTTGGGCCTGTTCGCCGTGCCGCCGGAAAGGTCGTTGGCAGAGTCGCTCAGTAATGGATCCTGCTTTGTGTGTATTTTGAGCTAGCCTTTTCACGCTCTGCTGGAATTCTTTGTTTGCTAACCTGAGGCTGCCATCCTTGCACAATGCATGTTATACATGCACATATATGTGTACATATCACACACACATATATATATATACATATACATATATATATATATATATATATATATATATATGCATAAATACACATACTGTTTAGTTCGATCTCTACATCTATACATACATATATGTATTGATTTTCTGACCGTCGGCGCACTAATGTTAGGTCCCGAATGGGCCCTCTTTTTTGGGGTCTCTTGAAGCCGTTTTCAGGCCCTCTTGGGGGCCTCCTGTGCCGTCTTGGGGCCTTCTGGGGCCGTCTTGGTCCCTCAGGACAACTTGGGAGCCTCTTGGGGCTGTTCTGGATCGGTCTGGGGGCCCAATTGGCTGTCTTGGGGCCCTCTTGGGCCGCCTGTAGCCCATCTGGGGACCCTCTTGGAGCGTCTTAGGCCCGTCTTGGGCCCCTCTTGGGCCATCTTGGGCTTGTCTTGGGGCCCTCTTGGAGCACAGAAAATGCACGAAGGGGCTAGGAGTGGCTATTTCACGCAGTCAAGACGGCTGAGGAATTTGCCCAAATCGCGGGCGAAACCTATCAAGGGCCACTTACGGGAACAGGCACTGGCATTATATGGCAGGTTCTGAAGACCCTGAACCCAATGTTTGCCAGAGTGGGCCCCCACCAATAATTTCTGTCACTTTGGATGGCGAACCCTCTGGACACCCCCACAAGCGGCAACGGGCGGAATAGGCCGGAACGTGGCGAACCCCTTGACTGACTCGTTTCCGGAGGGGACGCCAACGAAAGGGACTTCCGAGACAGCGCAGTTGCACTTGAGACTTCGAAAAGCGCGAGTGAAATCGTCATGCGGCGACCTTGTGGGCGAAGCCGAGAGAACTTGAGATATCGGCATCGCCTGTTTTTTAAGTCTCTTTCCCTGGGGTCCCTTGTGGAACCACATGGTTGACATCCCCCCAGGCGGCAACAGCAGGCAACTGGCCAGAGCGTGGCGAATCCCCAAGACACCCCCACAAGCGGATCGGCCGGCAACAGGCGGCAACGGGCCAGAACGTGGCGAATCTCTGGGACACCCCCGCAGGCGGAAACGGGCGGCACCTGGGCGGCAACAAGCACGAAAATGGCGAATCCTCGGGACACCCATCCAATTCCTAAGATACGCAAATAAGAAGCCCAAAGAGCAAACACGGTTTGAGGAACATGTTGCCTCCTCTTCGGGCCACATTTGCTGTTTCCGCTGGCTTGCGCCGGCCTTCCGCTGGCGAAGCCGCCCCCGTTGTACTTCTGCGGCCTTCCGCCGATGAAGAGATGCCAACTCCTCCGTTCCTCGAAGGCGAGGCCCTTCCTGGAGCGCCCCTGCCCTAACTGGGACTTGACAGAAGTAGCACAAGGGCTGGAAAGGGTTGATTGGCGGGGGCAAGCACTGGCACCAAAGACGGTCACTGTGACCTGCGAGAGCTCTGCTGAATGCCACAGACGTAGCAAGTCCTTGGCGTCACCAGCGGGCCAGTGGGACCACTTGGACGGTAGCAGGGGCCGGAAGGGGGTAGAGTTGGCACATGCTTTGAGACATCTTGTTAAAAGACATCTACGGGCATATCCTTCGTCGACTCTGGGTTTCGTAAGGTGCCAGCTGTGGGAGTAGCTGGGCGAACGGAAACTTGCCCCCGAGAGAGCTCTGGTGGCTTGTCAGAAGGCTTCCAGGGGAAAGCCGGGGCCTCTTCTCTTGGCGGGAAGAAGCGCCCCAGAGAGCTTGCGGATCGAGTCAAGACAGAGCACTGTCAGGGGCAATTAGGGTCTGGTTTCCAATGTCGTGTTCCTCACAATTGTCCAATTAAACAACTTTTGCTTGTTCAAGAAACGAGCCCTCCTTCAATCATGGAACGTGCAATCCGTTCCGCGTCTTGTAGCAAATTGTAATCAGCGTTCACGAAATCAACCACCTGCTTGGCGTACCTGGAGCCGGGGGGGAGCACTCCTCCGCACAATCTAAACATCTGAAAACACATCAAAGACACACGTGTTGACACAAACAGGCGTTAATCACTCCCGGTGTCCGGGGCCAAATAAATCTGCTCCATACCCGCGCCATCCATTCACTTCAGGCATGACTTGTGGGCCCCGCGCATGACGCTGGCAGGGAAAACAAGAAATCGAAGGCGAGAAAGAGAGAGAGAGAGAGAGAGAGGACAATAACGATAAGTCCCTCGTCTCATTTTTTTAACAAGCCCAGACGGGGGGAAAACCCGTCCCCCCCCCCAAAAAAAAACCGGACTCCCGGGATTTGGGGCTTGTGGACCCTCCAGGCGGGCCTCGAAGCGGTCACCGGGCCTCGCAGGGCGTTTTGCCAAGCCTTCCCAGCTCACCTAGGGAGATCAGAGGGGTCATCGGAGACGTCTCCAAGACAGCACAAGAGGGCTCCGAGAGTGACCGACGTGACCTCAAGATGGCCCAAGAGGCCTCCAGGACGGCCCCAAAGAGGCCTCCAAGAGCACTCCCAAGAAGGCCCCCGAGGCAAAAATCATTGATTTTCTTATGGTTTTTGGTGAATTGTGGGGTTCTTCTCTTTTCGGTTTCCCGACGCTCCAAGACGGCGGTCTTCTGGGCGTCCGAAGCCTCCTGGGAGGCTCCAAAATCGCCCCACAACCATCCGAAAGGGCTTCAAGGCAGTCCAAGAAAGCCCCAAAACGGCACAACATGAGTCCGAGATGGCCCTCAGAGAGCCCCATGGCCGCCCAAGATGGCCCAACAACACCCTCCGAATAATTCCAAATCGTGATTCGGTCGTTCAGGGAGACCGCGGTTGGAGGCAGGGTGGCCCGAGGAAGCCCCCGGAGGCCCCCAGAATACGCCCAGGAGTCCTCCAGAAGGCCTTAAGCCTGAAACAACTTGTGTGAGGCCCCTAGAGGCTCTCCAAGGAGGAGCCTGCGCAGAAAAGAGCTGAGGAGGATGGGGAGAATGCGCAAGGTATGGCGAAAAGGATGAAAACGAAGCATGGAGGAAAGATAACTAATACTATCATTATAGCGGCGTTGCCGGAAACGGCAACCAGGACATATCGTTAAATTGTCGGCTTGACCTTTCTGCTATTCCGCCTGCGCACCAAACTTCAAGGACCAAGGTGCATGGCGCGAAGCGCCACTGCAGTCTTGTATATATTTATATATATATATATATATATATATATATATATATAGATACCCTGCATCAAACCTCACAATCCCGCGAAGAAGGGCAGCGCAACCAGTCCGCGAATGGAGGATGAATAAGCGCAGCAGTGGACAGATCAGAGGTGTAGTAAATGAGAAAGAGCCACAGGGCAAATGAGGAGCAGGATTGAAGAGGGAACCCAACCCAGTCATCAATCAAAATGAAGGCCTTTGCCCACCAACAAGAACCTCTCTTCGAGGTGATTGTGCAAAGTGCATTCGGACGCAGTCACTGCACCACCGTGATGACGTTCACGCGCATCCCTCATGCCAACGTAGGATGGCCTACCATGGATCCATTGATGGAGCGGTCCCGAGCGCAACTCTGCGGATCTCATGGCCGCTTTCCCAATGGTGCGCGGCCGTGCGAGAGGCCAAGTAGGAGGAGGAGGAGGAGGAGGAGGAGGAGGATGAGGAGGAGGAGGAGGAGGACGAGGAAGAGGAGGAGGAGGAGGAAGAGGAGGAAAGGAGGGGGGATGACGAGGAGGAGGGATAGGAGAAGGAGGAGGAGGGGGAGGAGGAGGAGGAGGAGGAGGAGGAGGAGGAGGAGGAGGAGGAGGAGGACGAGGAGGAGGAGGAGGAGGAGCTGACGACGGCCGGGCTTACGTTGAACCCCGACAAGACCCAGGTGTGGACGCCAACACAGGGCACGTCGTTGCCGCAACAGCTGGAGGCTCGCCGGGTCCAAGCCCTCACGGTGCTGGGGAACCCGGTTCCATGGTACGATCGTGACGAAGACGACGACGACGGGCGACTCCCAGTCCACGGCACGACCGGCGGACGGGAAGTTCTCGACAAGACACGGTGCTTCCTACGACACTGGCGGCAGCTGCGGGACAACGGGTTGACGGCTGAGGGGGCCCATGCTCTTTTGCGTACGTATGCGTTGAGCTGCGCTACCCATTTGCTGCGAGCTAACTACGAGACCACCTGGGCGGCGCCTACGAAGAGTTCGCCGGATTTGCCTTCGACGCCTCGCAGCGCGAACAAGCCAAGCTGGGCTTATCCGACGGAGGATGCGCCTTTCCGTCTGCTCGAGACGCGGCCGCGCGCGCCTACTTGGGCAGCTGGGCCCTCGTCCTCCCCAGCGTCGCCAGTTGCCTCGGGGTCACTTCCCTGGCGGGCTTCCGATCCAGGTGCCCCCGTATTGCCCGGGATATGAGGAGCGCCGAAACCGAGCTGGACGCCCAGGGGGCGAAGGAGGCGCCGATTGAGTGGGGGAGCTACTTAGCGGAGCCACGAACCAAGCTCCAAGGTCACTGGGGCAAGTGCATCTCAGGGCACAAGCGGGGGCGGCTGCTACAGACTATGGGTGAAGACGACCGGCTTGCCCTGCGCGAGAGTAGCGGCACCTCGGCGGGAAGCTGGCTTCTCCCGCGCCAGGGGGACCCGCCCCTCCCGGACGCTCAGTTTTGGGTGGGGCTGCGCAAGCGCCTGCGGGCTGACGTCTGCACACCAAGGGCGCCCTGCCAGCACTGCAAGCGAAACGGCTCATTCTGTGGTGCTCCCCTGGACGCCAAGGGCTGGCACCCCTTTAAGTGCGATTGCGGAGGCTCTCGCGGCCACCGACACTACAACCTCCGCGATTGGAATGTGCGTTTCCACCAGGCGCAGACCGGCCACATGGCGGTCACCGAAAAACGCGTCCCCGCTTGGGACCGTTTGGACCCCGGCACCGGGGAGCTGGAAGAGGCCCGCCTGGACGTGGCGACCCGCGACGCGGCCACCGGACAGCCTATTTACGTTTACTGGTCTGTCACCTGCGCACATTCTGACAACCTCGAACGGAGGAGGGCACGATCCAACAACGACGGGCTGGCCGCGTCGTACGCTGTGGGCGTCAAGCGGAACCGTTAACCCCCCTCGGGTGGCGAGCTGGTCCAGGCCGATCCTTAGCGCCTGCTAAACGGCCACGGCGCAGGCCCACGCGTCGCCGGAGAGGTGGCCGCAGGGCGCCGCCGTCTCGATTCCATCGGCGGTTCCCACTAGTGCAATAGCCCCGTGGCCGGCGGGAGGCGACCGCCGCCGGCCACTCCGCGACTGGCGGCGCTAGTGTCGCCCACGGCGGCGGCCACCAGGGCCAGGGCCACCACCAGCGCGACCGCCAGCGGCGCGACCACCCCTGGCACGGCCACCACTTCCACCACCAGGACCACCACGACAACCACCACGCCCACCACAACCACGGCGACCACCACGACCACCACGACCACCACAGCAGTGGCAACCGCCACGACACCCACCTCCGATGGTCGGTACCGCCTCGGCGTCCACGACGCTCCGACAACTGCCCCCCGCCCCCCGCCTCTTCCCTCCCCTCCCCCGCCTCTTCCCTCCCCCCCGCCTGGCCGCCTTTGCATGCTGCCCCCTGTCTGCCCTGTCGTGTGCCGGTCTAGTTAATCTGCATTGCCGGAAGCTGGTCTCCGAAGGGCGACCGGCTGTAGTGTACAGGTGGCAGACTGAGTGGACCACCGCTCAGGGCAGCCCCCTCAGTGCTGGCGGGGGCGCCAGACCCGCGGCCAGCCGAGGGGAAGGAGGAGGAGGAGGAGGAGGAGGAGGAGGAGGAGGAGGAGGAGGAGGATGAGGGCGGAGGAGGAGGACGAGAAGGAGGAGGATTACCAGGATTACCGCCTTCACAAGAGTGAAATCAAAGCTACATGCTAAGGCCGCCCCCTGAGCTCACCCGCCAACGAGACGAACCAGAAGGAGGAACCCAGCGAGAGGTACAAGTAGAACGCGACACCGAAGTTCATGATAACATACCATGGCGAATCCCTCCAAACTGACTGGCGCCCTCGACAAACGAAACTTGATAAGCTAAGCTGAAATGAACTCGGCTCGATTCGGCCCTACCGTAGATAATCGGGCAACCTCGCACGTATATCATAAAGATCGCCTCATCCACAGACAGCCTCGCAAAACAGTAACGCAATCGAGAATAACCAGCCAAAGTGTTCATTCCTTCCAGCCGAGAACACTGCACCCACAAACCAAAAATTGAATTGAAATAGCTCCCAGAACCACGCCCCAGCGAAAAAGCCGCCGCCCGAGTGGGTCTTAGACGGGCTCGAAGCCCCCGTGGCCCCCGGTTGCGGACGGGATGCCGATGAAGAGGTCCAAGGAGAGCACCGCGACGAACACCGCCGCGCTCCGCCGCCCGAGTGGGACTTAGATGGGCTCGAAGCCCCCGTGCCCCTCGGTGCGGACGGGATGCCGAGGAAGATGTTCGGGAAAATGTTGAAACACGAATTCGCTTCCCTTCGTCACCAGGAGGGGCTGAACGATGCCGTTGCGAGCAAAAGACTCCCAACACTGTCCAGACGCCCTGGTGTCCCCCAAACGCCGACGAGGAGGCGGGGAGCTAGGCTAGCGCGAGCGAGTGCGAGCCAAAAGATGGCACTACGCGTTCCGCCCACCTTGAGCCCAAATGGCTACGGACCAGAAGGAGGAGGAGTAGGAAGAGGAAGAGTAGGAGGAGAAGGAGGAGGAGGAAGAAAAGGAGGAGGAGGAGAAGGAGGAGGAGGAGGAGGAGGTTGAGAGGAGGAGGAGGAGGAGGAGAGGAGGAGGAGGAGGAGGAGGAGGAGGATCGCGCTCCACGAGGGGAGGAGGAGGAGGAGGAGGAGGAGGAGGAGGAGGAGGAGGAGGAGGAGGAGGAGGAGGAGGAGGAGAAGGAGGAGGAGGAGGAGGAGGAGGAGGAGGACGAGGAGGATCGCGCTTCACGGGAGCGCGGGTCTGCAGCCGCCGCAAGCGCCGGCCACCCACCCGCGGCCGCGCATGGGCGCCGCCCGACAGGCCTCTCAGGCCACCGAGCGGCAAGGGCACGGGCCTGCCCGTACCCGCGGGGCCAGGACACTCCTGCCGTGCCTGGGCCCCGACCATGCCACCGACTCGTCAAGGTCGATGGCGCCGCCAATGCACAGTGCACAGTCCCACAATCTGCCCACTGCCACCCAAATCGGTTTAGGAAGCTTACTGCAATCCAGCCGCTGATGTACAAGACCCAGCAGCAACCACCAATACAAACTCCCATGCAGATGCCCACATACAACACCAGAAGGCAATCGAAGTCCTTGGCCCAGTCCCCCGCAGAAAGCAAGCGCACTTGTCGCCGACAGGTGGCCAGCACACCTTCACGGGTCGCTGCCGCAGGGGGCCTGACCCACAGGGAGGCAACCGCAGCCGTCACCAACGGCTGGCCAGAGCACCCTCACTGGTCGCTCCCTGCGGGCAGATGGGCATCTGCAGCTGAATGGGCACTGGTGCATCAGAAGAAAGTACCCACCAACCACCGCCCCAGCAGACGCCAGTAGTAGAGACCACCACAACGGAAGGCAAGCACAGTACCCAAAGGGTAACTGGCCAGTCCCTAAAGCCCCGGAAGGCATTCCGAAGGGCTGGCACTGCTGCCTAGCCCCTCGCCGCGCTGGGGTGGGTTGATGCCGAGCACGAGGTAGTCCTGGCTCCCAAAAACTCGCCACTACGTGGATGCTTTTGGTTTATGGCCCGCTTGATCGCCGCCTTCTACCCAGCTCTCGCACTTGGATCATCAGCTGGGCCAGGGCACTCCGCGTTTAGGCCTAGGACTCTGCCTCCGCTGATACAATACCTGGCGCACCGCTTGCATATCGTAATGGACCCGAACACGCGCGGAGCATGCCCGAGCCCTCTGAAGTGCTTGAGGGCGCCTGGCACGGATGGCCTCGCCGACAGCTCCTCCTCGCTGAACTGCTCGTTCACAGGCGCATATTGTGGATTGTCACGAAAAAAACAATCGACCGTCCAGCCCATCACCGCCGTCGGCTCGCAGAACTTGAACCTGACCTTGGTGCGCAGACTCCGAAGTGCATGATCTGTCCTCGCCGTAGCATTGCACTTCCTGCATCACCAGCACCTCGGTGCACCAGGAGTAGGGTCGTGCCAGAAATCATGGTACTCTATCACCACAGCAGGCACCCTCGTCGTCGTAACCTTTGGCACCTCGCTCTTATCCAGCTTGTAGGCCCATTCTGCTTGCCTCTGCGCCAGCTGTCCAAGCATAACGATCGCGTCCGCTGCGCTCGCGAACATGTACTTGCAGCCACGAACGAAGCTGCCTGAGAGTGCGACATCATCTCCACCTAAGCCCGCTAAGCAATCAGCCCACTGGTTGCCGATCCCGTCGAGCAAGTGACAGCCCTTCTTCACCGCCGGGTCATATAAGAGGTGAGACCCCTGCCAGAAGAAAGAAGGGGCCCGCTCGCCTTTGGTCGTCTCAGCCATCTTCCGCCACAGCCCCGCGTGCTTGGCTCTCGCCCCCGCGTTGACCATCCAGTCGCGCCTCGACTCCTTGACGAGCGAGACGTGGTCCGTTTCTGCCGTCGCAGGTACCGCCGCAACCTTCAGCGCCTGCGCCGCCGCATACCTCTTTGCATAGGGGACTGACTGATCAGGACCTGGAACACCTCCGTATCTCGCTCTGCGCGGCCATCCTTGACTATCGAGCTCCACCACTGACCAGCCGCTTCTTCTGCGCACTGGGAAATTAGAATGAGTCGCCGCCCCGTCTGCGTATACCAGATGGCCCGAACACGTGGCCCTCGTCGGCACAAACGTCGAAGCCCAGCCTGGTGCACCATGGTCTCTGGGTCCACTATGCTGGACATCTTGCCGAATTTTTTCACCATCCCGCGACGCAGTAAATGGGCGCAAGGGGGACATCCACATCGGGCCCTCGAGGTCGCTGGCGAGGTGCGCTGCCCCCTAGGAGCGATCTGAACATGGCCCTCACATCGGCCAGCTCCGTCCAATGCCTGACTTCCCGAGCATACCTTCCCTGTCTACGTGAACTGGCTACGCCCGAGGTGAAGCCCCCCCCTCGAAGCAGCCGCATCCTGTCTCCACGCGCTTGAGCACAGCAGCTCGATGATATGCGGCAAAGTAGCCCCAGGGAGACAACGAAGTTGTAGTCGCTGCAGGGGGTTGTTGCCTCTGCCTTGGAACATAACCTCAAGAAAAGGCTGGCCACATACCATTCAGTACTCATCGGACACTGGCACGTGGTCGGTGTCGTCGGCCTAAATCCCAGCCCAATCCCGAAGATCAGCACGCATGTCCTGGTAGTCCTGCAACGTCGCAACCCTCTGCGCAGCAGGGTCGCCAGGCTGGGGGCCCATGCCGCTTGGGCCAATACTCTTGCCTTCCTCGATCTTGATCGTACCATTGACCTCCTCGTCCAGGCCCCAGTGGAAGGTGGGTGGATTGGCCAGAGGAGGCGGCACCTCCGGCGTCAGCGGTAGCAGCGTCACGTACTCGAAGAAGGCACACCTGCCCTATGCCAACATCCGTGGCTGCTTGTGACAGCCTTCGCCTTTGCAACTTCGCCTGATCGGACAGGTCCTCGTCTTCGTTCTGCACCGGCTTGTCGCGCTCATACCACAGGTGGCCAAGGTCAGCCCCCCCAGGCTCCGCGCCAAGGGCAATCTGCCGTGTCCTGGATCCCGCGCAGGTAGCGAGGTGTTGGCGCCAGCGGGGCCCCCGGCCAAACTGCGCGAACCGCTCCTTGTTGCGTGACTTCCAACCCCAAGATTCCTTTGCGCATCGCCCTGCGCCAAAGATATTCCGATCACGTCGCTTCAGGGGCATGATCGATCATGCGACTGCGCTGCTATTGCCGAACACCTTCCAAGTCTAATGCGCGCGCATATGTTGGGGGAGTCGTCAACGGCGAGACCCACTTGCCTCCCCGCGTCTTGTAATGCGCGGGGCCGGCGAACTCCCAGTCAATCCTGTCGAGGGCGAGAGTCAGCGCAGCCAAAGGCCCAGTGCGCAACGCCCAGCTCGGATTGCGTTGAAGCCGCCCTCGCACTGCTGCCCACGTTCTCCACAAAGTCGCCCCATGAAGGCGTCCGCCCCACTGCCGGGCCGCTTCCCTCTCAGCCAGGTCCGCCGTCCCATCGGACATCGGATCCATGAACTCCTGCTTCGGCGTCGCCACGCAGCACGTGAGCGACCTGCCTCTCTGGGGGTAGCCTCTGAGCGACGTTCACCATCGTCGTATCAGATATCCCGGAGAGCAACTTCTGAAAATGCTTCTCAGAGCGTGCTGCGTTTCCACTGACGTGGCCACAAAGTGCGACTTCTTGGCCCGCGCAGACACCCCCAGCTCCTTTGTCCCCTTTGCACAGGTAAGCTGTTGCATTCTAGAGACCCCCTGCGCGACGTTAAGTTGTTGCCAACCCACTGGAGGTGGTGGTGTGTGGGGGGGGGGGGGGCCGGCCATCCACCAAACCGCGCGGTGTGATTGATCGGTGTATCCTTCTCATGTCCTTCAAATTGCGGAACGAGAGGACACTGGGCAACGTCGTCGCGTGGCTGCAAACCTCCTGGATGCCTGGGTAAACCTGCGCGATGCTCGACTGGCTGCCCAACGCTCTGATGAACCCCGGCTGCGAGCACTGCGTGCTGAGGGGCCGAGCCAGACGCAGAGGATATCCCACTACACGTGCATCGCGTAGAAGGGCTCCATGTCGGATCGTTTTGGAACACTTCGCCATATCCATGAGCACCGAGATCTCATGTTGATCCGTCATCCGGGCAATCTCCGCCGTAATGTCTAACTCGAAAGCGCTGTCTGACGAAGCTCTGCCACTGCCACTGCCCCAGAACACAACGTCCTTGTGCTTCTGCTCCCACTGCGCAGATACTGCACGTCTGGCTCTGCCCCACCACCTGGACATCGCACGAAGAAGCGCGATGAGCCGATGCCCTCCATCAGGCTTGCCCAGGCGCACCATTTCTGAGACCAGGCGATTCGTCGGCCAAGCCCCCTGCTGCTCGCACTCGTTGAAAGCCTCCGCCACGCGCTGAAGGACGATCCACGGGAGCCTCTGAAACTCTCGGGGGTACACTCGAAAAGGGCCTAACCCCGTCTTCTCAGGGAACGCGCCTGCAGTTGCCCATCGGTCTTCGGCCGAGAGTGGAGGTGGCGCCTCCTATTCAGCGAAATCTGCAGGACCTCGTCGCCATGCTCACGCCATATGTCCAATCAGCCTTGGGGGCGCGCTCCCACGCGTGCAGAAGGTCGGGCGCCATCTCCACCATCCACGCGCTCTTGGACCTCACCAACATTGGACATGCGAAAAGCTGCGCTGGCGCCACCGCTGAAAGCCATCTACAACCGTTGCTTCCAGCCATCTCTCGCCCTCGTCTGCCTCTTGAGCTCCTGCGACCGCGCCTGCTCCAAGACCCTGTCGACCTTGTCCTCGAAGCCTGGCGTCGCGAACATCATGTAGCCTTGCCCGGTGATACTGCGCGCTTCCAACGATAAGAAGCTCCATGTTCTGCGAGCCTTGCTCATCGCATTGACGAGGGACGTGTGATCCACGAGCCAGTTGGCAACCCTCTCGACGTTCCCTTCAGAGCACTTGCCCAACGCACAGGTAACCTGCGTTCTCATCGAGCGAAGATGCCGCGTCCACCTCGCACGCTTCATCCAAGCCGCGTCCTCCTCCACCCCTTGCCCCGAGTGTGGCTCCACCCCGGGTAAAACCAGCTTCTGCTTGGCGCTCTTCGGGGAAGGGTCGGTCTGGGCGTAGCCTGCCTTTCCAGCTCCCGCCATCATCGTGCAGTCCTAGAACTTCATCTTGCAGGGCCCCCATCATGGCGCCCCACTGCCAGGTGGGCCCCTCGACGTTTGTCACCTTCCTCATTTCCTCCAGTCGCGCCCCTCAAGCTTCTGGCGGCCGCGCGCGACCCTTCTTGGCCCGCTTCGGTAAAGCTTTGGGCTCCACCAGCTTGTAGCGCCAGAGGTCCTCCACCTCGCCCTTCAGAGGAATCGATGCAGGTAAGCGAGGGAAGGTCGTGGTCATCCAACTTGAGCTTGCACCGCCTGTCCGATTGACCAGCGACGACGAGACGACGAAGAAGTCAATGGCACTGCCTGGCGTGGCCGTTAAGCACGTTGGGCTCGCTGGTTCGCGCACCGCGCCCCTGACGAAGGGGGGGGGGGCGTCTTCGCGCAGCTCAGCCCGCGACATGTTGGAATCCCCCATCACCGCCCATGGGAGACCTCGCTCTTCCGCTTCATATACGTACTCGGCAACCTTTTTTAGCGTGGGGATGTTCGCCTCAGACAACGTCTCGGTGCGCCTGAGGTAAATGGGGGCCACGATGATGCCGCCAGGGGCGGCCCCCATCACGTGGCCGGCGATCGCGCGCCCAGGCTCAATAACGTAGCCCCCAATCGTCGGTGTCATCGTCTCCGCGCCTCTGGGGGCTAGCGCCGCTACCCCGCCGGTTGACCCCGCTCCCTGTCCAGGTAAAGCTGGAGCCCACAGACCATGTCAACCCAGCCTGGCCGTCTGCTTTTGTATCTTCGCCAACTTGGATTCCACGACGTGATGCTCCTGCGCCGCCAGCACCATCGCTTCGCACCCAACTAAGTATTCATGTAGTGCCGAGACGCCCATCACATTGAGCGTCGTAATAGTTTGTACTTTCTTCTTCGTTTCGCCAGAACCACAGACCAACTTGGCATCGTGCCGTCCAGGGCTCTCACGCAGTACTGTCAGTGACCACCTTCCACCGCTTGAGACTTGGTACGATGTCTTCCAACCCGCTAAGAAGCATCTTAACATACTCGAGCAGTTCGTCATCGTCAGCAGGGACAGCGTGATGTACACCCCCACCCTGAGCAAATAATTCACGCCACTACTTCGGATCGTACTTCTCCTTCGCGAAGCAGTGCTCCGTGTCATCATGCTCTGCTTCAGCCGTGCTCTTACGTTCTCCTTCTTCAGCAAGTTCTTGCTTGGCTGCCAGGGCTGCCTTTGCGTCCACTTTTGCCTTATAGCTCGCCACATTCGCTTCCGGAACCTCCGTAGGCCCTCCCAAGCCCGCAACACTCGCCCAGCGCCCCAACCGACTATTCAGTATCCGCAAGGTTGCCGTCGAAGATTTAAGAGCATCCTTGCCACCATCATTCCCGCCAGGAGGCCGAGCCGCATGACCCACGACTTGATGCCTTTGCTGTTCCAGCTCCAGCAACTCCTTTCCCTTAGCCACGTAGTTATCGTGCGCCTCCTTTGCATGCATCTCGAGCTCCGCGATCTTGGCTTTGATGCCCTCCTCCTTTTGCTGTCGATGTAGCTGACTGTGTTGGCACGCCTTGATCTTATGTTCGACGCGGGTGATGCGGACCTGCAACGGCTTCTGCTCCAGGTCTATACCCCGCCATTCTTCGCGTTCTTTGATGGCTTCCTCCCTACGTGCACGGATGACTTCGTCTTCCACCCCGTTGGTCGATTCGATGAGCTTCGTGAGCCTCTGGATCTCCATCTTCGGGTCTTTGTCACCACCTGCTGTCCCATTCGGTAAATTCCCCTCCATACTGCTTGAGCCCCCGCCCTCCAGCTGCTGCACCTTGGCGTCGGACTCCTTGAGCCTCTTTTCCAACATGCTTAGCTGCTGCTGCAACACCTTCTTTTTTCTGTGCGAAGGGGTTGCCTGAAGCGACACACTCGGCGCAGTTAAAGATGACGTAGGGGGACCCGCACACGCACTGCCTTTTGTCACCCCGCATCTGAAGCAGCTTTTCCGATGCGCATGGCTGACAAACTTACCGCCCGTCCACTTGTCAGTGCACCACTTACATTGCAACTCTCCTGCGCCCTCTGCGCGTACCTTCGGCGCCATCTTTCGCACTGCCGAGCACCACGACCACACGACGCTTCCCTAAGAAGGCAGAAAACATAGAGTAAGCAGTGAAGGGTCAAAAGGGTGAGCACTGGCCACGGACTAGCGGTGGCCCTTCTGCCTGGAGGCTAAACAGCCCCCCTCGGTGGACATCTTGAGCCAACATGGCTACGGATGATGATGATGATGATGATGATGATGATGATGATGAGGAGGAGGAGGAGGAGGAGGAGGAGGAGGAGGAGGAGGAGGAGGGGGAGGAGGAGGAGGAGGAGGAGGAGGAGGAGGAGGAGGAGGGGGAGGAGGGGGAGAGGAGAGGAGGAGGGAAGAGGAAGAGGAGGAGGAGGGGGAGGAGACCAACGCACCCCGAGAGCCGACAAATGTGGCCGGCCGTCTCCATCCCCCCTCGGTCGGATGTGGACTGGCAACGGCCGGGCTCGGCCCTCAGTGGACTCCGGGGTGCCCACCGTGCTGCTACGAAGCACGCCCAAGAAGGAGCGAACAATTATCCCGGCAAAGCAACCTAACAGCGATGTGTAGAAGCATATCTGAAAGCATTCCCCTTAAGATTCAGATGAAAATCCAGTTGTAGAATTCTGCTGTTATCTGCTGTGTCTACGAAGCACGCCCAAGAAGGAGCGAACAAAAAGGCTTTCCTGGCCACGGCGCGCCTGGGCCACGAAGCGGCTCCCCGATCCGGACCCAAGAAGCGGCCCGAAAGCCAGAGCCCCGCTTGAGCCCACAGGGTCCTCATTCTTCCGCCGTCCTGACTGCAACGCTTTGCGCCGATGTGCGGGGATTCATCGCGAGAGTGGCCTCGGACGGCTGGGGGGGAGGAGGAGGGATCGGGAAAGAGAAGGGAGGAGGAGGAGGAGGAGGAGGAGGAGGAGGAGGAGGAGGAGGAGGAGGAGGAGGAGGAGGAGGAGGAGGAGGAGGAGGAGGAGGAGGGGGGAAGAAGGAGAAGAAGAGGAGGATGAGGATGATGATGATGGCGAGGAGGATGATGAGGAGGAGGAATGTTCGGGAATGTTCGCTTAGAGGACGACGAAAGTCCATGCTCATTTGGCAATTCTACACACCTCAACCTCACGGACCGCTTTCGGGGGCCCCGAGGGGTGGGGATACTTACCCGCGCTAATTCGAACTAAGTTATGTCTCCCTGTGGGCGTGTGGGCACGTTCCTTAACCAACTGCCGAGGGTCGGTGGTGCAACAAAAACCGCATTTGCTACAGAACATGAGGCAGTATTTGCTCCAATACTGCAACGAATGCGACGGGTGGGGGACCTTGCCGGTCACTCTCTGGGGTCCACGCAGAGGCTCGAACTCCCGGAAGTGCTTGCACGAGCACTGGGTCACACCCGCTTGGGAAATCGAATCGTGATTCGAAAACTGCGAACACTGCGTGCAATGAAACTTCGCACCCGCACGACACCATCGATGGTCGGAGTCCCTCAAAACACGCGCCAACTTTGGGAGGGGATCAGGACCACAGCTTTTCGGCCGTTCCACGGACCACGGGTCCGACAAAATCGCACATCCCAGGGCCCGCCGAGCACGCCGTCAGATCAAGGCGGCCCCCGAATCCCTCCTGTCAGTACGAGGGTCAAAAACAACAAAACTGGTCCACGCAATCTCGGCGGCCATCGCTGACGCCATCGCGTCAGCACACTCATTGCCGAACGTTCGGCGTCGGATCGGGGTGTCGCCTGCTCTTGGCGGGAGGCAACCCATTCGAGCAGCACGTCGTCAGGCTCTCTGGCCTGGAGTGCTGAAGCTGCCCTGGACCAGAGGTCGGCATTGGCTCCCCCAGCGTTCTCAAACCCGAAACGCCTTCCTCTGGACCAGGTCGACAGGATCGGAAGATGATCGGCGATGAAACGCAATCGGCCTGGGAGGAGCTCCAGGGCGGAGGCGAGGGCAGTGATCTATGCGCGAGACACCGTCTGCCTCCTCCCCTGGATGGTGGTTCCGAAACCCCAGGCCGACTTCCAAAAGAATCCGTCTGGCGCGAGCGCCACTGCGCCGGCGCCAACCCTGCGACGCCGAGGGTCATCCGAAAAACGACTCCCCGATCCGTCCCCGAAAACGGTAGCATAACTCTCGGCGTCGCGCGGGATAGAATTGATGTCCCCGAAGCTCCTGGTCTCTGGGGGCCCGTTATTGAAACTGGGAATCGTTTCCCCTCTCCCCGGGGCCCCTCCGAGCCAAAAACTCGGGTAGCTCTCGTGGTTCGCTCGGGCCTGGTCGCATAAAACATCTGACTTCGTGAAATCTTCGCGGCCAGCATTGGCCTCGCAGGCCCACATTCTGTGAGGGGGGGCGCAGCAAAAACGCCACCGAGGACCGTCGTCGCCGAAGGGCCGCCCTTGGCGCCAGGGTCGGTCTTGAACCGTTCCCCGCGGGCGGGGGCCTTGAACCCTGACCACGAAGGGTCTTGAACCCGTGCCTCACGTGGCCGTGTTTTTGTGTGCACACTGTGTGTTTTGAGTCGGCATTGCGCGTGTGTGGCCCGGGACACAGCAGCAGCGCCGCTGAGGACCGTCGTCGCCGAAAGGCCGCCCTTTGCGCCGGGGTTCGGTCTTGCGCCGTTCCTCTCGGGCGGGGGTCTTGCACCCTGACGACGCGGGGTCTTGCGCCTGTTGCCTCAGGTTGGCGCGGTGCCGTGTTTGCGGGGGCTGTGCGCGTGCCGTGCAAGGGTCCGTGCGGTGCCGATGCTGCAGTTGTGCTTGTGCCGAGTGGTGTTGCTGGTTTGATGAGCAGGTGAGTGTGCGTGGTGGAAGTGTGTTCGTGTGAGTGTGTTACGGGCGGAACACGCGTGGTGTTTGTAAGCACGCGGCGTGTTGGGCGAAGGTGAGTGTGCGTGGTGGAAGTGTGTTCGTGTGAGTGTGTTGCGGGCGGAACACGTGTGGAGTTTGTGTGCGCGCGGCGTGTTGGGCTTACCAGTCTCTGCGCGTGTGCGTCTGTCTTAAGCGTGCCAATATTCGGCCTTTCGCTGGCGCCCCAATCATCGGCATGTTCTTCCAGGAAGGGCGTTTCAAGGCTTGACATGCCGATGGTGCGCTGAACCAGTTCGTCCCCCTGTCGGCCTCTCTCTCTCGTTCTCCCTGCTACTCCGTTGAGTCGCGTGGCCTGGGGGGGGGTCCGCTGTGGTGGGGGGGTGTCTTGGGCTCCCCCGTGCCCCTCTTCCTCCTCCTCCTCCTCCCCCTCCTCCTCCTGCCCCGCCTCCTCCTCCTCCTTCCCCTCCTCCTCCCCCTCGGGCACGGGGTCCAAGACGCCGCCCCGTCTTGGCGCGCCCCCCCCCTCGCGCTCGGGGCGCGGGGGTGAGGGTTCCGGCCCGGGCTTCGGGGGGAGGGCGCGGGCAGGCCCTCGAGGCCCACGCGCCCGCCAACACCAATACCAATACCAATGCCATGCCGTGCCAGAAGCCTACGCGACTCCAGTCCACGAACAAGGAGTTTGTACACCGCGTGAACATGAAGCGCCGCTGCACCGAGGAGCACGTGGTCTCACGCGGCAAGCTTGCCCAGCAGGCTCATAACTACCCGAGACCGATGGCGCGAAGGATGGCCCACTTGATCGCCTATCAGGGCATGGCCGACGACATTGAGGATATCAACACCGCCGAGGAGGTCTCCAAGGACATCGACGCCATCGAGTGCACCGACGTGATGCAGGAACTGATGAAGCGTTCGAACGTGTCGACGATCAGGGCGGTCAAGCGTGCTCATATCAGCCTGGGCCACCCCTCCAACGCGGCAGTGGCGACCGCCATGAAGCACGCGAAGGCCTCGGCAGAGTGGCTTCAGTGCGCCGAGCTCTTCCAGTGTGAAATTTGCCTGAGCAGGCAGCGACCTCGAGCAGTACGCGCAACGGTACTGCCGAAAGCTAAACGGTTCAACGAGGTCATGAATACCGACGTCTACTACGTCACCTGGAAGAACAAGGAGCGAAATATCTTGGCCATGGTGGATGAGTGCACGCGCTACGAAGTGGATTACCCGATCGCGAAGGAGACTTTGAAGAAGGAGGTGAAGCTGTTTCAGAAGTTGTGGATCAGCTGGGCTGGCAAGCCCGACGCCATGAGGATGGGCATGGCAGGCTCGCACACGGCAAGAAGGATGCACCAGTGAATGAGCAAGCACAACATCACACTCGACCTGATCCCGAAGGGCGCGCACCACAAGCTCGGACTCATGGAGCGCAACCATGCGGTCAGGAGGGAGCAGCTCAGCAAGTACCATCTGCAGTTTCCCGACGACTCGCTCAAGACCGCGCTCAGGATGACCGCCAGCCGGCGGAACATCTCACGCAACGTGCACGGGTATTCGCCCGCGACGTTGGTGCTGGGCACACAGCCCAAGGTACCTGGCGCTCTATGCGACGAGGACATCGGCCTGGCGGAGCAGGCCGCGCTGGTCGACCCCAAGAGCGAGGTGCACAAGGTGATGGTCAGGCGCGCTGCGGCAGGGACAGCTTTCATCGAGGCCAACTGCTCTCGTGCCGTGCGAGCTGCGCTGTTGGCGCGCAGCAGGCCGACGCGCCGCGAGTGTCAGATCGGCGAGTGGGTCTACTTCTGGCGACCCGAGATGTCGACGGGCCTGGAGAAGTGCCACTGGCATGGCCCGGCGCTGGTGGTGGCGGTGGAGTCGAAGGTCATCGAGGGCGACGTGTTTTACGCGTCCGTGGTGTGGGTCACGCACGGGCGCGCGATCTACCGATGCACGGTGGAGCAGCTCCGCCCCGAGCTGTCAAGTGAGACCCGAGAGCGAGAAGGATGGCGCGAGGATCCCGACAGCCCACTCAGCACCGTCGAGAAGCTGAGGAGGGCGCTCAGGCGGACCAAGGGAACCTGCAGCTTCAGTGACCTCGCCGAGGGGGGCCAGCGGCCCCAGTACGACGACGCCCTGGACGACGTGGGCGCGCAGCAGCCCGGCGCCCAGGGACACCGCGATGGAGATCGAGATGGACAAGAACGAGAGGGGCCGAGTGGAGCGGCTGCCGCGGCAGCTCCCGAGGCCCACCAGCCAGCCGAGGCTGGCGAGGAGGCGGCTCCAGACCCTGCGCCTTCGGGGGCCAGCGCTGCGCGAGGGCGCGGCAACGCTGCGAGGGGGCCGAGCAGAGCCCACATCGAGGCGATGGCCAAGAGGAGCATCGAGGGGGCTGAGAAGCTGGACGGCATCCCCTTGGCAAAACGCGCCCGCATGTCGTGGGCCAGGCTCGCGCCGCAGCAGGAGGGGTCGTGTCTCATCGAGGAGGTGGGCGACGAGATGACGTTGTTGGAGGAGTCCACCGAGACGATCTACATGCTGGCTTTCAAGGGGAAGGCCCCCGCCATCGTGGGGGGGGGGCTCACGCCCGAAGAGCGGGGGCAGTTCTACGCAGCCAAGCTGGAGGCCCTCGAGGTGTTCAACAAGAACGACGGCTGGGAGCCCATCGACGAGGCGGAGGTAGACCCAGCGGCGCGCTGCCCGCTACGCTTCCTGCTGAAGTGGCAGGTGAAGGACGGGCAGCGAGTGGCCAACGCGCGAGTGCTCTACCAGGGCTTCAAGCACCGCAACCTGGCCGAGGGCCAGCTCGACAAGGAGGCGCCCGCTTTGAGCAGGCTTGGCCGACACACGGTCATGCTTTGGGCGGCCTTGGGGAAGTGGAGGCTGTTCGCTGCGGATGTGAAATCCACGTTCCTGCAGGCCGAGGGCGTCGGCGCTCACGGCATCAAGCTGTGCGCGAGCCCAACGAAGGAGATGAGGGGAATGCTTGCGCGCCAGATCGGCCTGCAACCAGGACAGTTGCTCAAGGTGATTAAGCCTTGCCTTGGGGGCCCACGGTCGCCCAAGCTCTGGCGCTACCGCTCCGACGAAGTCACGGGGGAGGTCGGGTTCAAGAACCGCTGGCTCAAGAATTGCTTGCTGCTGCCCTTGCGGGCCGCGCGACCCTCGGACGACCCGTTCGACGCGCGCAGCTTCGACGGCCAGACGTTCGCGGTGGACGGGCTGATCGGCGAGCGCGTGGACGACTTCACCGGCTGCGGCGAGAACGTGAGTTGCGAGGAGTGCTTCCAGGCGCGGTTGGGCATGCTCAACGAGAAGTTCAAGTTTGGCAAGTGGGAGTTCGGGCCGAGCCTAGTCTTCACCGGCGGCGAGGTGGAGCAGCCCCTGAGCACCCGCGCGATCACCATCAAGTTCGAGAAGTACCTGCACGCGGTGAAGCCCATCACCGCGGAGAAGCACCGGCGGGCAGATCCCACCAGCGCGCTGTCGCCGAAGGAGCTCACCAGTTTCAGGGCCCTGAACGGCCAGCTGCAGTGGCCGGCAGCCCAGGGAGTTATCATCGCGGCGGCGACCGTATCGTTCAGAGCCGCGGCGACTGGACATGCGACGGTGCAGGACTTGCTGGGCGCGAACAAAAAAATACGGCTCCTGAAGGCCCACGCGGACGTGGGATTGCACTTCGGCTTTGACAGGCCGTGGAGCGAATTGCGCGTTGGAGGCTACTCAGATGCGGGCCGGGCCAGCCGACCTGACGGAAGTTCCCAAGGAGGCTATCAGATCTTCGTCGGACCCGCGGATGAGCTCAACGCCGGCACCCCGACACCGTTCGTGGCCATGGAGTGGGCCTCGAAGAAGCTGGCGCGGTTGTGCAGGAGCTCACTGTCCGCCGAGGCGCAAGCCGCGGCGATGGGAGCCGACTCGCTGATGTGGGTGAAGGTCTTTTTGGCCCTGAGTCTGAGGCCCGACCTCGGACGCGACGCCGCCATGACATACCTCGGAGAGCCGCCGTTCATCACAGACGCGAAGTGCCTCTACGACGCCTCGCGGTCAGCTACGGCGGGGTTGGGCATCGCGGAGAAGAGGGCGGCCATCGAGGTGACGATCGTGAACGAGCAGCTGGCGGAGGTCAACGCTGGTGGAAGTGGGTGAACACCCAGCAGCAGATGGCGGACGGACTCGCCGAGCTTTCGGCGCGCCAGATGATGGCGGATGTGTTACGCCGTGGAGTTCATGCCTTGCGCTACGACCCCGACTTCGTGGCCGGCAAGAAGCCCGCCAAGCGCGCGATGGAGCAACGCGAGAAGAAGCTGGACCAGGCAGGAGAGGAGTTGCTCGATACCTTCGAGAAGGAGCCCGTGGCGAAGGCGAAGGCTAAGGCCAGGACGCGTCATTTTGGCGCGAGTGGAGCTCGTTTGGCAGCTACGTTGGCGGCTACGAAAGCGACTGGCTCTGGAGCTGAGGTGGTGCAGTATACGCCCAGCGGCGTCGAGCTGTTCCACCCACCGACCAACGACGACTGGAACAACCTGCTGGTGAAGCTGGCCATGTTCGGATTCGTGTTGGCGATGCTCGTGGGTTTCGGCTGTGGGTTCTGGGTCGGCACCTGCTGGACACGCTGGACTACGACGGGCGCTGAGCAGAAGAGCATCAGGCCGCGGGAGCCAGAGACCGAACCGAACCCCAGCAATACGGAGAAGCACTACGTCGAGGGGACCGAGATGATGACGACAGGTGTGAACACCAAGCAGCCACGCCAGAAGAAAGTGCGCCACATGATGTGCCAGGCTCAGTGCCGCTACAACCAGGATGCGCAGACGCCGAGGTTCCAGCCGCTGCCCGAGTACGCACACGGAGCTTTTGTCGGATAGAGGACGACGACGGGGACCCAGCCTATGGCAACGTGGCGGCGATGCCGCAGGAGCTGATGTGCATTGAGATGCACACCCTGATGAGCGCCCACGAGGCGCGGACTTGCTTGCCTGGCGAGATCGACCGATCGCCCGGCGTGCTGTAATAATTAAGGAGATGTATGTCGCTGACGCGACCGCCGGTATGTTTGACATTCGAGTTTGACTGGTTTGCGCAGGGGACCTGCGGTGACACTGGTGTTTATCTGTGGTTTTGTTTCGGTCTCGTTCCCAAAAGCTTAGTGGTTTCAGCTTTAGTCTGAGTTTGCCGTTTGAGTCTCCTGGTAAACGTCCGGGGAACCCTGAGCTTAGGCAGTGTGATTTGTAATGTATATGTGCTAACTCTTTGTTTTTCCGCCCGTGTCAATATCACCCATGTTTCATTGAGTTTCCATTTGTGTATGCAGTGTCAGTTGGATTGTTTATTAACACAATTTATGATTATCGTTGTACCGCTGCCGTTTGATGTTCAGGGGCCCCAGAGTCACAGGAACCGGTTGCGTATTCTTTCCCAGGTTATCAAGATAATCAGATCACTTACGCTCCCGAGACAGACTTAGTGTGCTGCCATCGGTTGAGAGCCTCGACCTCAGCCTCCGCCTTGGTGGCCCGATGCGTCGCCTCCTCATTAGACTTGAGCTCCTTGGCGGTCTGCGCGTACCTCTCCTGAGCAGTCGGGACTCGCACCTGGCTCTCCTGAAACCGCTGTGCGCGCTGCAGTGGGGCGAGCTCCTTGGCGAACTGCGGTAGCTGCGCCAGCTGCTCCAGCAACGCCTGTGGATCAGGAGTGGCCTCCGCACGAGCGGACCAGGAACTCCACGACCGAGCTGATGAACGCGGGGCGCGCCACGGTGGAGCCCTCTGATAGACCGCCACCTCACGCCCGCACTTTGCTCACATACCGCTGTTGCGTATCATACGGAAAGTGTACGCCCAATTCCCGTACGCGCAAACACTGAAATCGCCTTTCCTCGCCATCTCGGTGGGAGAGGAATGCTTCCTGGTGCAGGGCGGGCGAACGCCCCGCAGGAAACGGGAAAACAGATGGGGCCGCGCGTCCCCTGCCAGCTCATACTTGAGCCAAAATGGATACGGAGGAGGAGGAGGAGGAAGAGGAGGAGGAGGAGGAGGAGGAGGGGGAGGAGGAGGAAGAGGAGGAGGACGAGGAGGAGGAGGAGATCATGAACGGGAGAAAGAGGATAATGAAAAGGGCAACGGGGGAGGGGGCGGCGGTGAAAAAATGACAGAGCCGTTCTCCCACCCTCTCCTTCCACAAAGTGCTCTTTTCACCCTGATGCCACTGTGCCGCGGCTGCGCCGTGGCCCCGCACCAAGAGCCGTCGATCTTGTCCGGGGACGCCACGTTGAGCTCGTTCAGGGCCTTCGCCACGGCGTGCTCGCTGGGATGCCGGTCTTTCGGGGCCGAACGGCTCTCTGGAGCCCTGCAACTCCACAGCTGCAGCAAAGACCTCTGATTTTACTCCTCTCTGTCGAGCGGAACCAAAACGCATCGATATCGCTGCTCCCCGGACCTCTCCCGGGATGCGCCCTGACCAAATTTTCGAGGAGAACCCTGCGGTGGCGACGAGGGCCACCCTAGAGGCCCAACACGAAGAAAATTATGCAAGGGTAGCAGTATCGGTGCCTTTCCCCCCAATGGGTCTCGTCCTCCGTCCTCCTCCTGCTGCTCCTCCTCGCTCTCCTCCCCCTCCTCCTGCTCCTGCTCCTGCTCCTGCTCCTCCTCCTCCTCCTTTCCCTCAATTCCTTTTCCTTCTGAATAACTTCTCCCTGCCGCGCCCCGAAGCCAGTTTTTAGGGCGGGCCGGGCGCTTCGCTTGAGACTTCCTCACCACTCGTGACTCTGAAGCCTAAAACTTGACAACTGATTCACACATAGAGGGTGGGTCGTTTTCAAAATGTGGTTCTCTCCTTAGCGCGGCGTACACTCGTTTTCAACACTTGCAATAGTTTCACGGATTGAAAGCGGGTGGTTTTCAAAATGTGGCTCTCGCCTCAGCGCGGCGCACACTCGCTGTAACAAATTGCAAGAGCTTCGCGGGTTGAGGGCGGGTGGTTTTCAAAATGTTGCTCTCGCATTGACGCCGCGCGCACACTCGTTTTCAACATTTTGAAGAATTTCTCGGATTCCAATCATCAACGTGCCAGAAATTGTGTTTTGGGAAATGAACGGTTGTAGGGGCCTATGAAGAGGGAGCTTGGAGGGAGGGTTTACTCCAACATCGTTGATGACTCGTGGGTTTCGTGGGTTTGCACTAGACATTGTCCTCCTCCTCCTCCTCCTCCTCCTCCTCCTCCTCCTCCTCCCCATCCCCCTCGCCCTCCCTCCTGCGGGCCGCGGGTCTTCGCCGCCGAGCACTTTGAATTGGTGCCGGCGCGCACCACCAACGCTCAGCGCCGGCTCCTTCAGGACGGCCTTTCACCATTCAACAACCATCCTCAAGGGGGTGGGACGCGCCGGTCGGGGCCTATACCTGGCGCTACCCGGGAGCGCGACGCCGATCGCGACGATGGCGTAATCGCGCGCCCTGGGCCTCCCCGCCAGTGCGCCTTCCAGCGCGGCCCCCGCCAGTGCGCCAGGCGCCCCCAGCGCCCCCCAGCCCGCCGCGCCGCGCCCAGCCCCGTCGGCGTCGCCAGCAGCGTGGCCAGCCGCCAAGAGCGCGCCCAGCCGTCGCCAGGCGCTGGCCTGCACCAGGGCCAATTCAGTTCGGCCGACAGGCTCTGTCTCTCCCTGGTCAAGCTCCATGAGCGCCAGCCTGGGCGGCGTCCCGCGGCCGCCCCCGCTGGGCCAGCAGAGCCGCTCAGGCGAGGCCCGCTGCCCAGCGGCGCTGCAGGGCGAGTTGAGCTTGCACCGCGCAGCTGACCACCCTGTAGGCTCGGGCCAGGTGCGCGGGCTGCTGGTCGGCAGGGAGCGCGCGCACCTGCCTCAGGAGCCACTGCCGGGTTTCTCCGCCTACTCCCCCTCCCCCTCCCCCTCCCCTTCCCCCTCCCCTCCCCCTCCCCTCCCGCTCCCCTTCTCCCTCCCCCTCCCCCTCCCCTCCCCCTCCCCATCCCCATCCCCCCCCCCATCCTCCTCCTCCTCCTCCTCCTCCTCCTCCTCCTCCTCCTCCTCCTCCTCCTCCTCCTCCTCCTCCTCTCCTCCTCCTCCTCCTCCTCCTCCTCCTCCTCCTTCTCCTCCTCCTCCTCCTCCTCCTCCACAGGTGTAGGAGCCTCCGCCCCCCATCTGTCGTTCCCCTACCCCTCTGCAGACATCTCATTCCCCGTCCTACTCGATCGAGCGACGCAGCGGTCACAGCTGAGACTAAATTGGAACCTCTTGCCGAATGTTGCTGTCTTCTGATCGTGGTGCCGTAGGGTCGTCATCACAGTAGCTTGCAACATGTCGGCCTGGGTGGCCGCCTCGCGAGCAGGCGGCAAGGGGCGCGCGCGCGGCAGACGAAATGCTCGCGGGAACCCCCCAGGCCTCGCACCCGGGAAAAAGACGTGGTGATTGTGCAGGCCTTGCGCATCATTCGCTGGTCGGTGATCCTCCTCCTCCTCCTCTTCCTCCTCCTCCTCCTCCTCCTCCTGCTCCTGCTCCTTCTCCTCCTCCTCCTCCTCCTCCTCCTCCTCCTCCTCCTCCTCCTCCTCCTCCTCCTCCTCCTCCTCCTCCTCCTCCTCATGTCGTCCCCACAGTAACGCGGGACATGTGATGGCCCTCCCCCGCTCGCCCCCCTCCCCCGTATTATCCCTAATGGGTGGGAAGTGGAGGAGGTGGAGGAGGAGGAGGAAAGGAGGAAAGGAGGAGGAGGATAACGAACGCATGAAAGACTCTGCAAAGGCGCGCCAGCTGATCCTGCACCAACTCGGGGCATTTGAAACCTAAAGGAGACGATTTCAGGGCTGGTTCGCTTCTAGAGGGCGCTGCGATGTGCGTCATAATCATCGCGCATGGCAATCGGTACACTTGTGCTCCCGCCCACCCCTTGCCTCGGCTGATAGCCCCCGTGCTTTGAAGGCGAGGCGTGGCAATGGGAAGTGGTGCGCGAAGAGGGGTTAAAAAGCTGCGCGGCCAAAAATCAGGCGACCCCCCCCCCCCGCGCTCGAAACATATATGTAATAACGAATGAAACTCAGGCCATCTACGGCCCACTCAGGGCCAGTTCAGAATGCTTGAAGCCGAGATTCATCTGGGAGACCTGCTGATCCCGAGAAGTCCCAGGATGCTACTGGGCGGAAGAGGGGGCGACGAGGAGGAAGGGGGGCCGTGGATGCGGGCTCGGCCGCGGCGGCAGCGTGTCTAGGCCTAGACGAAGTGGCCGAGGCAAGGGGTAGCTGCGCAGCTATTTCTGGGCCCGTCTGGAGAGAGAGCGATGACCTCTGAGCCCCCGTCGTTCCCGAAGCCACCGCCGTCGATGCCGTCGAGGGAAAGGAGAGGCCGTCTGTGATCCAGGCAAGGGTAAATGTGTAGATGGCGGAGCGTTCTGTGACGTTCTGGTAGCAATCGTCGGGTGAGGCTCCGTTCTCTGCGGAGGGTGTGTAGCAATCTGCAACTCTGAATCAAAATGCGTTCTAACTCCAGCTAGACTCTGGACGGCACCTACTAGAGGGGACGGCTCAGAGAATTCTAAGGCCCCCGTACCACTAACGTGGGCACTGTCGTCGGCAGGACTGGGGACCATCTCATCATAGCCTACCGGGCCTACCGTCGAGTCGAGCTGGCAGTTTTCCAGATCATGCGAGGCCAAAGAATCATCATGCAAAGGTCGCGTCGCTGCTGCTAATAATCAGGTCGCTGATTTGCGTCGAGATGCAACTGTACAGGCCTCGAGTTGCGACTGCTTTGCGGGGCCCCGTGCTTGTGGCCCCCCCCCCCGACTTGCGCCAGGGCCTGCGCTGCTTTGTCATCCATGCCCGTCGCTTTGGCTTCGATCCAGATCTTGCCTTTGTCCTGCGCATGAGTTGTCCAGGGCCTGCAGTGCCGAACGAGATCTGCCAACGCGCCGCTGGAAAGCTTCTCATGTTTGAGCATGTCCTGGTACTCTGTGTTTGAGCTTATCCTGGTACTCTTTGGGCGCTATGTCGCTCGCGTGGCCGACCCTGTCGCCTTGGGCCACCGGCGCCCCGATGAGCGTCGCCCGCGCGTGCGGGCGCAGGATCCCGAGCTCTTCCAACTCTGCCTCCTGGTGGTGTTCGCGCAACCACTTGGCCTCCTGCCCGTAGCGTCTCGCTGAGAGCATCGTCGATTGTGGCGCGTCGCGGGCGACCGGGAGCTGGGCGTGGCGAAAGAAGGCCGACTCCACGAGGCCGAGTCGATGTTCGTGACCGAGCGCCATCCTCATCAAGATGGGCGTCGTCGCCTGGGCCCGCTGGATGGGCGTCAGCTGCGCGTCGGTGACGTCGCCTTCGCGCGAGCCGTAAAGGTTGTCGGTGGCCGCCCGCGCGTCGTTGAGAGCGCGGGCTGGCTGCGCCCTCTGTGCCGGGTGCGTGCCCTGCGGGGGCTGCTGCTGCTGCTGCTGCTGCTGCTGCTGCCTCGGACCTCCGCGGCGGCCTCGATCTCCGCTTGGAGCCCGATCTCCGCGCCCGCTGGCGTGATCTCGTCGCCGCTGCTCCGTCCCGGTCGCGAGTGCCCTGTCGGCCAGGTTCGACGGCAATCGCTAAATCTGGTGGCGGGGCGTGTGCTTCTCGAATGTGCGTCTGAAGAGCTTGGAGACTACCGAACTCACCGTGAGCCACTGCGGATCTAGACAGGGACTCTCGAAAGGACTCGCGAGCTGTCTCGGGGCCCACGCGGATCGCGCAATGCAAGTCGTCGGGCGCGACCATGGGAGGTGAATGCGCGCTGGAGTATGTCACGCATCGGCGCCGCTTCGACAATTGCACGACATGCCTCTTGGCAAGCGCCGCCGGCGAAAAGGTAGAAGAGCAATAACAACATTGACTCGTCGCCACGAGCTGATGCATGGGGGCCCTGATCTCGAGGGAAGGGTGGTGGCGCTGGCGCGCTGTCAGGGCTGCTCTCGAGTAGAATTCCCGGCCACAGGGGTTCCGATCTTCGCCTGGAAGCTGGCAGAGGACCTCTCGAGGGCGACCTTCTGGGACTGGGGGTGCTTCAGGGACGCCCGACGCTTGAAATTCAGAGGGTGGCTGAAAGGGGTCCATTGCGAGCCTGTTCTCAATGGGCCTCGCGGAAGCCCATGATGTCTATGCTCTGAAAGTGCGCTGCAACCCTTGGGTTCGTGAATGTATCTTTGATGCTGTAGCCTTTGCCAAGAAAGAGCTTCCCATGAGGTAACACCTCGAGGAGCTTCGCGTCTCCCTAGAGCTGAAGGGCCCACGAGTCAGCTCCTGGTCGGATCCAGCCTTCGGGGGTAATCGTCCGAGGTTCGCCGAGTGAAATGAATTGCCCAAAGAGGGCGGCGAGGACCTGCGCGGAGCCAGCAGGATTGAAAGCAAGACGCTGCCAATAGCCAAGACGCCGAATCAGCAACTCGGTCCTGGCGTCTGCGATCCTCAACCGTGTGTGCATCGCCTAAGCGGTGGGGGTCCGCGCACGGTCCCCTCCTGGTCCTACATGCCGAGCGACCCCTCCCAGAGCTACTTTCGCGAACCCTAAGATGACCGAGTCGAGTTTCGCGAAGTCCCGCTCCCCCAAGAGATCCGCCTCAAGACCCGAATAGGTTGCGCTGTGAATGATCCCAGGAAGGCCATGCGCTTGAGTTTCGAGGACGAGTGCTGATTTCAGAAATCTACCTAGTTTGGTCCAAGCCGATCGTGTAGCGTCTACTCGAAGCCGAACCTCTGCTCCTGCTCCTCTGGTCAGATGCTCGAGGCCTCCAAGACGCACCGTCTCGGCTTTTACTTGTCCAGGAAGCTGCACGAGTCCAGAAAAGACGGCACGGGTGGCCGTGTATCCCCCAGGGCCTACAAAAACAGGAAGGGTGATAACCCTTATCCACATTCTGGCTAAAACCTCCTAGCTCCCCCAGCTGATCGGACAAGATGCGAGACGACAGTTTTGCTCTCTGAGCCGATCGGAATGGGTTGCCGTCAGGAAGCGGCAGCGTCTGCGAAACGTCGCCTGCATAGTCTCGCATGGACATCGCTATCTGCTATCTGCTCATCGTGGATGGGCGAGTCAATCAGCGTCGCCGGCTCCATCAGTGGGGTTTCACTCCGCTCGGGACCTCCCGAACGAAATGACCCCCCACCCCCTTAGGAATCGTGGGGGGGTGGGGGGGGGTAGGGTTCACATGTGGCCACCGCGAGATTATGATGACACGGTTGGAGATCTTGAACCACAAGTCAGGCGGTAACCCAGAGCAACTGCATATCTTCTCTTCGTCGCAGTATCAACATGTTGCTAGCTTGCTCGCGTGCCGTTCGCATCACGGGCCAAACGAAAGGAGATCGCGAAACAGATCCGCAAGCAGATCCGCAACCCCAGCCGATAGGGGTGAAGACCGCTGCTGCACTATGCAGCGCTGCACCCCCCTTACCGAAGCAGCGACCCCAAAGCACTGTCGCAGCATGTCCCTAGCTGGGACGTCAACTGCACGCGACGTCTAGCCATCGTCGGACAGAACCCGCTTCAGCAAAGCACCCTTTCGTGAAAACGGCCTGGGGACCAAACGCCGCGGGCGCAGACCCGTAGAACGGGCGGCCGCACCACCCCCTGACTCTCCAGAAGCCAGAGAGGGCACACCACGGACGGACTCGAAAATCGACTTGGCAGGGCGGGGGTTTGATCAACACGCGATCCCTGGTGGAGCAAGCGGTACTGATTGGGATCTGTGGGCTGTGGCAGCGTCTCTCGGGAAGGTCCCGCGTCAGAACCATGAGACTCTGAGCCCCTAGCGCTCCGCCCCGTCCGCCTCGTGACGTTCGGAGCGGCCACTGGGGTTTCTGAGGTGATGGCCGAGCTTGCACTTTGGAAGCTCCGCCGCCCGACCCCATCGCTTGGGCCCTGGGCCGCGAACAAGAAGGTCACGACTTAAGCATCGCCCTCGCCGTGCTGAAGGTCGGCGGCAAGACTGGCCGTTTCGCGCCAGAGCTGCGGCAGGGTTGCCGCTGGGCGGCGGCAGCCCCAGGGCGCGCGTGAGCTATCGGCAGGCGTGTGCGGACAGCAGAATACCAACACATACAAGCACCACACAAGACACAACAAACAGCAACAACAAAACACTGAAGCAGGAAGCCTAGCGGGCGAGCGCTGCAGCCATGCCTGGGAAACAACGTTTCCAGCAGAGCTGGAGGGGAAGAACACGCGGGCCATGACCAAGACTGGACTGAACGCGGAAACGACTTACCTTTATCACCATCCGTCCTGATCAGCGTCGATTCGTGGATCATCCTCGCGAATCGGCAACGGCTGGCATGGACCATGACCAAGATCGGCGTCGACAAGACCCGGCGACATCTTGGTAACAGTCAGCGTGCTTCTTCCCTCAATGCAGCCATGCCCCAGAAACAGCGCTTCCAGCAGAGCGTTCGTAATGCGAGCAGCCAGAGCTTCAGCGGGTGGCGGCTGCGGGATCAGAGTCTCAGAATCAGGAGTTACAGCATCCTGCCGACAAGACCCTGATGAGGAAGGCGCGGGCGGCCTCCACGGCCGAGTCTGATTGTTCTCGGCTTCGGCAGCCGGCGCTGAGGAGCAAGGCTTACGTGGCGCTGGGCCTCATGCTGTATCGCACACATGCTGGCCTGGAGATCAATGGCCTCGAAGGTGCAGGAGAAGCAGGCTCCCGCGGAGGCTTCGAGTGAGCAGCAGTCCACGGGGCACTCGCTGGCGCAATGCTCTGCAGAAGACGGGCTTCGCTCTGGACCTCAGTCGCCGATCCTCCACAGATCCTCCGCAGTCGGCGTGCCGACTATGGAGGCTGCGTGAAGAGGACTGCTGGTGGTCGGCGCCCCCATCCAAGCATACGCAGAAAGAGAAAGCGGAGAATCGCCCTCTGACTGGATGAGTAGATACCATCGCCAGCCTTGGTCAAACAATGCTTGCTCGTGGGGTGCTTGCCTGCGCTGCGAAGAGCTGGCCCTGCGTGTCGTACGTTCTCAGGTGGCCGCTCGGCCTCCCGCGGCCTCAGACTGCTTGGCCTCCCGTGCCTCCCCCCCCCTGCGGCTTCCCGCCCCACTGGCCCTGCGCGTCGCGCGCTGTTTGGTAGCCGATTCAAGCAATCACCAGAAAGCGTGCTACCACCAAAGCCCAAAACAACCAAGATCTGATCCAGAAGGGGAGGGGGTGACCGGGGGCCCGCGCCGATTAGCGAACAAATTGATAAACGGCTACTCAGCCTCCTGTGGCTGCTTGGCTTTCTATGGCTACTTGGCCTCCCATGGCTTGGTCACCTGTGGCTGCTTGGCCATGAGCCCTACGTCTTCGCAAACGCACATTGCTCCAATGAGCAGTTGCTTCGGTCCACGCGCTTACATCATCAAAAAGTTCCTCCTCCTCCTCGCCCCAAGCCGCCTACCAAGAAGAATTACGGGGGGTCAAGCCGTGCTGGGTCAAACCGTGCTGCACTTCTTCCTGCTGTCCGACAAGCAACACATGTAATCATCCCAGCCAAAAGATACTCCTTCAGGTGCGGGGTCGGTGCGATGCCTGCCTCCCCGCCCTCCCTTCTCCCTCCCGTCTGCCCCCTCGTCCCCTCCGCTCTCCCCTTGTTCTCCCTCCCCGCCCCCCTCCCGTTCCTCTCCCTCCCCTCTCCACTCCTTCTCTTCCCGTCCCTCCTCTCGCTCCTCGTTCCTTCCCCCCGGTCGGCGTCCGGTTTTCGGGTCATGGCTCGGCTCTCAAGCGGGACGATCGGGGACCACCGGAAGCCTCTCGGCGAGGCGCGGTTGCTGGAAGGCATCTCGAGGCTGGAAAGCCGCCAAGAACCGGCGAGAACGTCCGAAAACCTCAATCTTACCCTTCGCGTTGTCCCGCCCTTCCCTTCCTTCTTTCCTTCCCCCTTCCCGCCGCTTCTCGAATTCATAAGCGATCGCAGAAAGCAACATGTGCGCGGAACACACGCTCGAAGTTGGCGCACGGAAGCGGCGCAAGCGGGGAGACATGAGAGGGCTTCTGGCCCCTCTGGGGCCCCAGCGTCTGACCGAAATCGGCGCCTTCCCCCAAAACGCTGGCCACGGTTGGAAAGTACAGGGTCCATACGAGGAGGCACGTGCATCGACGGTGCGCGACCTTCTTTGATCGAGAAAGCATCGCCTCCATGAGAGGAACACCACCTTGCTACTCGAGGGCGGCTTCCACTCCTTCAGGGACTTCTGCTCCTCCTGGGGCTGCGCTGCGTTTGTTGTCGGGAGCGGCGCTGTGTGGCGGTGGCTGAAGACAGGTGGCCAAGTAGATCACGAGCTGTGTGAATTCCCATAAAGCAAAAGGCCAAACAGAACGCAAGACACTGTTGTTAGAACGTCACCAGCTCAGTCATATGATCTGAACGAGCGCGCTCCTAATAGAAACGTCACGCCTGAATCGTATAATACCACCAGGCCTACGGTTGCTTACCGCAGTACTACTTCTTCCAGTATCATATTTCCTCTGCGGGGGAAGTTTTTCCACTCCCCCCCCCCCCTCTCGCTAGGTATGGAGAGGAGGAAGGACCGCGAGGGGGTAGAGCATCCAAGATGGTCCCAAAAGAACCACAGATAGTCCAAGGTGGCCTCCAAGATGGCGGAAGATAGCCCGAGATAGTTTAAGATAGTCTCTCACATGCCTCCAGGAGGCCCAGGCTACCTCAAGACGGCTCTAAGCGGCCACGGAGCCGCCCGAGAAGATACCACCATGGACTCAAAACAAAAACGCAATTGGTCATTGTCGTATCGACTTTTCGCTTCCAGTGGGATCTTGGAGCATCAGAGTGGCTCCCAGATCGCCCAAGAGAAATCAAGGAGAGGCCCCAGAAGGCTCCCAGATGGCCCCAATAACGCCTCAAGAGATGCCCCGACGGGGAGCGGAGCGGAGCGGAGCGCGCTGAGTCCGCCGGCCGGCCGGCGGGCCCCTTAGGAGCAGCGCGGGTGGGCCGGAGCCCGCTTACTGAATGTGGTGGAGGAAGTCGTCTTCCCAACTGTCCCAAAGTATCTGAACACATGCGTAATCCAGCCAATGTTGAGTGATTCCCCCAATTCGACTTTGTACTAATTGGGATATGTCGTCGCAACACCGTTTGCGTGGTCTTCCATGCCTGCGCTGTGCTATTCGAGTGTCGTGAACTTCTGGCTCCCACGCTGCCGCAAGTCTTGTCCATCTGTGGCGAGATTGCGTTGCCACTCGTTTTGCCCAACGCCATTAACGTTTGTGGTATATGGTTGTCCACTCGACCACATGAAATCGGCCAGCGAGATCTGTAGCCGCATGCGTGGCTTTGCGGATGAACGCTTCCCACGGCTCGAGGTCTGCGTCGTCTTCGACGTCGTCGACATCAAGTTTCCGTCTTGCGTCGCTCGTGCTGTCGCTGGTGCTGTCGTCTGCTCGGTCAGGGTTGGAGTGGGCGTCGTCGCCAGATGCTGCAATCTGTTGGGTGTTCTCCCGGCGCCTCGGCGTGTTCACAATGAGTCGTAGCATGCGTCGCTGTGCGCGTCGTATTGTCAAGAGCATGTCTTTGGTAAGAGTCCACGAAGCGCAGCCGTACATATCTGTCGGCGTTACGGTGCCACTGAATAGCCCGATCCTGCTGTGGAGGGGGTACCGTTCGCTCGTTAATTCGCCGCGTAATTGGTTAAATTTGCGCCATCCCAGTGCGATCCTGTTGGCGAGCTCGGCGTGGCGATAGTCGTGGAATGTGAGCTTCCGGCCGAGGTACTTCGTGTTTCGTTCATCGCTGAAGATTTCCATTCTGCCGTCCTGGATGTTCACGCGAGTGATCGTTCGCCCTTGTCTCCGGCTTATGTTGGTGAGGATCTGCGTCTTGTCTGGGTGTAGCTCGAGCCCGCATTGCGAGGCTGCTTGTTTGAGATCGCGAAGAATACACTTCAATTGTCTTAAGTTGGGCGCGAGTAGAAGCACGTCGTCTGCAAAACGCAAGTTGGTAAGAAGGGTTGATTTGGCACGCCCCACTTTAATGCCAAAGCCCTTCCGGGCCCAAGACGGCTTGAGTTTCCGGAACACGTGCTCGAGCAGCGCGTTGAATAAGTAAGAACTTAGAGGGTCGCCTTGCTTCACGCCCCGTTCAATACTGAATACCCTGCTGTTCACGTCGGTCCGCACCGTCGCAGCCTGCTCGTCGTAAAACATCTGGATCAGGGCGATGTAGAGGGCTGGCACACCTTGGTCGCGCAGCGCTTCCCAAAAGCAGCGGTGATAGACGGAATCGAACGCCTTCTTGAAATTTATCGCGGCTGTCCACATATTCATGTGCCATTCGTTGGACTGTTCAAACAAAGACGTCATAGTGAATAACTGGTCTTCAATGCAAGAGTTTTTCCGGAATCCAGCTTGGTCAGGTGATTGTTGTGAGTCGAACTGCGCCTCGAGTCTGTTGCAAAGCAGTCGGGCCATTAGCTTGTACAGTAACGGTGTGATGGCGATTGGCCTATAACTGTCAGGAAGCTGTGGGTCCCCAGACTTGTGTGTGACGCTGATTGTGGTGCGTCTCCATTGTCTGCTCTACTGTCAAGATGTCGTTAAAGAGTTTCAACACATGCTGTTCGATGGTGCGGCCTCCTGCTTTCAAAAATTCTGCGGTAAGACCTGTCGTGTCTTTGCACCTGCCGTTTCTGAGTTGCTTCGCTGCTTGATGTAATTCGTCGTCTGTGAAAGGTGGCATACTCTGTGTCATGTGAGTCGTGGTGCTGTTGTTTGCATGGGAGGTTGTGCCCTCCTGCGCGGGCGGATGAGCTTCCGGGGGGCACCGGTGCAGTTTCTCGTAGATTCCGCGAAGACGTCTGCAATCCCTCGTCGGTATGTCTCGTGGTTGCCGTCCGCCGTCGTCATGGCTGGTATGAGGTCCCTCTTCTTGCTGGATTTGATGCCAGATATCTTGTTGAGGCCCCGGAACTTGATTATGATCTCGTTCAGCGCCGCTTGTCGTTGAGCTCTCTCAATAGCCCGGTGCTGTCGTAGAATACGTTTGCTGAGCGTTGTCCTTGTAGCTGTGTCCCTGTGCGGCGTGTTCTGGCGTTGTGAGATGAGAGCTTGTCGGTGCCGTCGGGCTTCGTCGACGACGTAGGTCGCATCTGGTTGCTGCTACGATTCATGCTGGTGTTGATCCTCTTTCTGTTGTTGATGGTCTTTGTAGGCGGATCTGAGTGCGTCTTCGGTTCGCGTGCAAGCGTTTTGGGGGGAGGTTGTGGGGTCGATGCTCGTCAAGTGTTTCATTAAATGGTGCTGGAAATCGGGGTCGTTTGGTCGCAGTATCTGGGGAGTGTGGTTGTGTCGTGGTCGTCGTTTCCGTCGTCGTGGTCGGAATGCTGGGCCGCCCAGCGCTAGTCGGAGGTGCACAGCCTGGTGGTCGGAACCAAAGTCGGGGCACGTAACAGCGAATGCATCGAACACGAGGTCTCGGGTCTTCCGGTCCACGAGTACATAGTCTATCTGTGTGTTGTGCATGCATGGAGCCAGCGTGCGCGTACGTGAAGATATTTTCTGGACACTTGCAGAACATCGTGTTCGCGATGGTGAATTTCCGCACGCAGGCCCACGATCGTAGCCAAGTCCCACGCTGGTTGCACATGTCCAAACCGTATTTCCCGAGAGTGTGCTGGTTTAGGTCGTTGGCGTTAGTGTTGCCGTCGTCGTCATTGCCGCATGTTCTGCCGACTTTTGCATTGAAGTCTCCTGTGAGTGCGGTCGTCAATTTCTGCTGTTGGGCATCGGTGTGGATCTCTGTGAGCACGTCATACACGGTCTGCACGTGCTGGTCTCCGTAACCCCCATGTGGAAAGTAAGCTGTGATGATCCGTAGTGAGTGCTGCCCGATGTCGAGGTCGATGTATGCGATCCGCTCGTTCACTGGTTTGAATATTCGTACTCCTCGTGCGTGCCTTATGTGAGCAAGAAAAGCAACTCCACGAGTTGGAGAGTCATGCCCTGAAGCTGAAAATATATGTGCGCCAGGCTCCGTGACCCAATACTCCCGTTTTGCTGTCCTCCATGTTTCATTGAGCGCCACAACGTCCCAGTGTACGTCCGAGAGTTCGTGCATAAATAGGTCAACCGCTGAGTCGTTAGTGAGGCTCCGGGCATTCTTATGTATGATTGTGAAATTACTGTGCTGTGGAGTAACCGTTGTTGTTGCGACTGCTGGTTGGAGGTACGTATTGTCGGATGGAGGTGAAAGGGAGGAGTCCGATGATGGAAGTTGGATGTCGGAATGCTGAGGCAGTGGAGGTTGGAGGTCGATAGGTGGTGGAAAAGGAATGTCGAAAGCCGTAGGCTGAGGTGGAAAAACGGATTGTGGACCCTGGATGTTGGAGCGCTGAACTGGTGAAGGTTGGACGTCGACAGGCGGAGGTTGAGGTGGGGGTGGAAGGTGGGATGCTGGAGGGTGGAGGTCGTAGTGCCGAGTGGGTGGTCGCTGGGGGTCGAACGGTGGGCTTGGAATGCGTTGTGTAATTGTCGTTGTCGGAGACTGTGTGTCCACCGTCGGGCGCAGCTGAGAACAGTGCGTCTGTCGCAGGAACGTAGGTCCGTCACCCTCTGTAGAGCTGTATCGTCCGCGTCCTCCGCCAATACTGCGTCGAGATGCTCGCTGCTGTTGCAATTGCATATGCTGTTCTGGCCGCATTCGCAAAAAAACATGTCCTCCAAGGTCTTTGACCGCATGCCGTCCGACCCCGGGTCGCAAGGTTGAGCGCCATATAGGCCAGGATCTTGCTGATGATGTAGGGTCCTCTCTGGTGCCTCATGGGCTTGCCTGGGTGCATCAGGAAAGTTATCATATACGACATATACGACCCCCCTTGTGTAAACGATGGCACCCAAGATGGTCTCAAGAGGGCTGCCCAGGGGGGCCCAAGAGAGCCACAAGAGGGTCCCAAGAGAGCTCAACATCCTGCCAAACTGGGTCCAGTATGGCTCCAAGAGGCTCCCCGAAATCTACTCTCACCTATGTTGGCCTCCTTGCTTCACTATATGCTTACCTATGCCTCTCCTCCATAGAACTCCCGTGGGTATCGGTTTTGGACGGGCTGGCGGGAATACGCGAAGCATCAATAACGTAGCATGACAACAACAACTTTATCGGTTTCGATCCAAGTAGTCAGCTGTTTGATTCCCCCAGCGCAAAGGCCCACTATTTTCCCCAATCAGAGCTTGCATATGTAGGGGCCCTAGCGGATTCATATGGTTAGGTTAGGTTTGCCGCCGATTTTCGCCGCACGCCCGGGTGCCCGGGTGCCCGGGGGTGCCCAGGTGCCCAGGTGCCCGGGCGTGCCCGGGTGCCCGGGCGTGCCCGGGGGTGCCCGGATGCCCGGGGGTGCCCTATAGCCCTATAGCCCAATAGCCCTATAGCCCCATAGCCCTACAGCTCTATAGCTCTATAGCCCTATAGATAGCTCAATAGCCCTATGGCCTTTAGCCGTATAGCCCTAGCTCTATAGCCCTATACCGCTCTACCCTATAGCCCTATAGCCCTGTAGCTCTATTACCCTATAGGCCAATAGCCCATATAGCCCTATAGCCCTACAACCCTAAAAATATTATGATTGGTTTTTTTTCCGGTATCATTCACATACTGCTCACCACAATTTTGACAGTGAGATCATGAAGCGAACCTTGATAGGGAGTGAAGTGGCTCATCGTCTACAGCAGCTTAGTGTGGATTGAATCTCACGGTGCCGAGAGACAGACACTTGGACTTTTTTGGGAGCCCATCACATTAAGCACGCACGTGCAGGGACAAAGTAGTGCGTCGCCCATATGAGGCCAACCGCACGATACATGAAACGGGGTCACCGTCACTCGTCGTTATCACGGTCGTCGCCGTTGTAATCGTCATCCTACTTTTAGTTGCAATCGTACCCCATCGTATGTCATACACGTTGTCGCTGTCGTTGCTGCCATCTTCCCCCTGCGCCGTCCTCGCACACATAATTTGCAATCTTGGCCATACGCCAGAAAACTGCTGCCACAACCTCTCCTCGTCTTCATTCTAACAGTCGCTGCTGCTGCAAACCTTGCCAGCGTTGCTCTGCCTCTTGCTGCTGTCGGCGATCTTGCCTGACTCGATCGTCTGGCACTCTTTGTGTAGCGTATGCCTACTGTAGTGCCACCTCCCGCGTGCGAACTTCCCAGGGATGCTACCACTTCCGCGGGGCGTGTCTTCCATCGGCGCGTCGAATCCTCCACGGAAGACACGTACCATTGTCAATGTTGCTCCGTAATTCTGGAACGAAGGGCCATGCGACATACGAGGCGACCCTACTAGCAGAAGGCTGTTGCGAAGGAGACGCCCGCCAGGACACCCTGGAGGCAAGCAGGATGTTTCCTGGCACGGGTCTCTACTGTAGTAATGTTGTGCACCCTGACCCCAAGAGACACGCACTGTTACATGCGTCACTGTTCAAACGCAAGGGCGGAGTCCAATCCGTTCTCACCACTTGTCACTTGTACGGATATGGACGTTACGCGCGAAACTCTCCTGGGTAGTAGGTGCTGCTGCGCTGTGCTGCCATTGCGAGCCTGATGCTTTGTGCGGCCATGGGTGCACTGAAACTGATGAGACGGAGAACTTCCTTGTCGATCCCGTCGCCACTGCTGTGCCGTTGCTGCCTTCCTGCTGGCAAGCATCCTTCATCGTGCCATAAGCACTGGGTGTAATGATTTCAAGTCCCTTCGAATGCGCTGAGTCGAGTACTGTGAAACTCTGCAGTGTGTCGCGCCCTCTTGGGAATCCCCGCGTGCCTTTTCTGTTTGTTCAGAAGCCTCGGGAACGAGGTTGTGATTCCGCGTTTCCAGCATTTTCCTAATTTTCTCCAACTAAGGCGCGTCCTGGAGCCCTCTCGGGCGCCTCTTTGGCCGCCTTGAAATCCCTGGAGACCTGGACAAGAAGCCCCTAACTTTGAATCAAGTTCAGCCCCCCGATGCCCCCAAGAAAGGCCACGACAAGAACCCCACGACGGCCCCAAGAGGGGCCCAAGATTGGGAACCCGAACTGACATTTGAAGTCCAACAGGCGCCCACGAGGACCCAAGAGTCGAAGGAGCCCCGAAGAGGCCTCCCAAGACATCCCAAAAGACCTCTAAGAAAACCATGTTCACGACCCAGGCACGGTGCCAAGTTGCGCCGAACGCCGCGAATTAGATGTTACGGACATGGGCTAGCAACATCGCGATAGCCCCTGCCTGTCCTAGACAATCTTGAATTTCGTGTTGCCGACGTTACCTTGGCTACTGCGATGGTTGAGGTGCGATGCCATCTATACTTCAAAGGGTGCTGCCGTAATGCGATCGTGCTCGACGCTGTCATCTTAGGACGGCTCTTCTTCACGGCGGCAACATGATTGCCATGATGTCTGCGATTCTGAATGAATATGTGCCATCGACCCGACCGTCGCTCTGGGCGCTCTTCTTCTGCTTCTACTACTGCCGCTCCACCTGCTGCTGCTGTTGCTGTTGCTACTGCTGCCGTGTCAAAACGAGTGTGATGACCGTGCTGCTTCAGCAACGGTGTCTGCTCCCTCGCGCGCTGCTCCTTGGAGCCGTCCCCGATCCAAACCACAAGGGAAGTTGGATTCTTTGAGTTGCCGCCATCGGACGTGACCTCAGAGCACGCGCGGCACAACAGTGAAGCGCCGACTGCCTTGGCCGCACGAAGACGCAGCAGAGAGGGCTTGAGAAGACTCATCATGTGATAATTCGCTGGTGAAGGAGGTCTTGGGGGAAAGACCAGAAACGAAACAACTTTGGGCCCTCGAGGGCCGTTCTGACGTGACTGAACGAGACACGCGTCGCAACTTCCTCGAGCGAAGGCGGGCCTTGAAAGCCGAGGGCGAGACGGCTCGCCCGATGCGGGTTCAGAGCAGGACGGGGACGAGGAGGACGAGGAGCAGCTGGAGGACGAGGACGAGGACGGTTCGAGGACAAGGACGAAGAGGAAGAGGAGGACGAGGAGCAGCTCGAGCAGCAACAGCAGGCAGAAGCAGCGCGCCGCCTTGGCCAGCCTCCTCCTGGCCCAGCGCAGGCCAGCCGTCACAGCCGCAAAAACGACAAAAAGCCGTGTGCTGAATATTAGGACGTGTCATCTTCGGGGGCGTGCATACATGGATTAGCGATCCATGGATTTGGCGCGCGGTCGTCAAATCCATGGATCGGGGGAAGCGCCCTCCCCAAAATGCGGCCGGTGCAGCCTGGTTCGGAGGCGGAAACCCGCGATTCCCCATGGAGACGGGACCCGTCGCTAATCCACGTCCCCTTGATCCATGTTTGCGAACGCCTGACATCTTGGCTCACCGACACACCCGCCCCGGCCCTTCTCTTTCAAATTATTCCGATTTCTATTTTTCTGTCTCCCTTTAATCAGATCCGGCCCGGATGAATCGTACCAAATGAATTAGCCTTGGCCTTCCTGGTGATTCCTTCTCGGAGGATCGGCCTTGCACTGAAACCTCGCTTTGGATGCAGAGGACTTCTGGGATGACTGCTCCGCGCGAGTCGCCCCGTGGGCGCCGATCCGATTGCAGTGTCCTGGTGGGGTAGCTACATGTGAGCCGATCTGGGTGAGGTGCCGCGACGGGTGAGTCATCCCAAGTGCACTGGCTGGTTGCATGCAACTGTTGGACCCTACTACGTGAATCTTACGAGGGCAATCTGGTTAGGGGGAACTTGAAACAGAAAAGGAATGAGCGTGGCCAAAATGCATCGCGCAAGCCTGGCAGGCAATGCCAAGCTCTGCTACGCGCTTGCTTTCACGACTTATTATCAACCGTTATTGTGTGGCCGACCAGATCGCCCGCTATCTCGGGGGGGACGTTCGGGGTGGCGGAGAGCCCTGCCTTGGGACCATCGTGCGATTTCGTCTTCT
>CAUYUJ010020804.1:459987-467487 GCA_963575745.1 Prorocentrum cordatum | reverse complement strand
AGAAGTGGGTTCTTCATTGGGACTGCATTCGGAGGAGGGGAACAAGTAACCATACCTCTACCCTTCCGTCGTTTTCTCCTTTTTGGGGCCTCCTGGGAGGCCCTCGTCGCCACTGCTGGATTTGCCTCGAAATCCTGGTCAGAACGCACCCCGGGAGAGGTCGGGGGAGTAGCCGTACCGATACCTTTTGGTTTCCCCATGCATGCCGACGTAATGACTTGAGCCCTCTGCGACCCAAAAACAAGCATGGTGGCTCGCAGTACCAACACCACCGGAACAATATAGACAGCGTCACCGCCATCACCACGACGCTTGCTACTACCAGCCCACGATGCTGTTCTTGCGGCAGCATGCCAGTCCACAAGGGCACATGACATCCAAAAAACATGGCAACAGCACAACTTATGTTCAACATGCACTCTTGCACTCACGACATTCGGCTCGGAACCCGTTCCCCCTCCTCCTCCCCTCCGTCCTCTCTTGAGGGATGGTGTCAGAACTCCTCCCGTACAAGACGGAATGGCCAGATCCACTGGGTCTGTGGAGCACCACTGTGGATCCAGGAGGGCGAGGGAGCAGAGGAAGTGGGCGAATAGGGAGGAGGTGGAGGGGAAGGATTCCCCCTCCTCCTGCTCCTTCTCCTCCTCCTCCTTCTCCTCCTCCTCCTCCTCCTCTTCTGGACATTCCCCAACGCCAATTGGTGTGAACGATGTACGTTAAAATCCACCTACCCTGTCGGCGTGTGGAAGACGCTGTTCTACTGCTGCTCTGTTTGACTCGTCGTCATCGTCGTCGTGGTTATCGGTCGTCGTGGTCGTGCTCGTGGTCGTCGTCGTCGTCGTCGCCGTCGCCGTCGCCGGCGTCGTCGTCGTCGTTGTCAGGCTTGACCCCCCTTTTATCCCGTCGCCGCTGCCTCACCTTCCACTGGGCCCTTCTCCTCAAGTAAACCAGCCAAAGAGAAACCAAAGCGAAATGGAGCAACGCCGTAGTTGAGTCGAAAGGCACCCAAAAGGCCTCCAAACTGGCCCGCAATGACCTACGATCGGGCTCCGAAGAGGACCCACGACGCATTCCTGAGGACTCTGCCCCACGTCAACGTCGTCGTCGCCGCCGACGCCGCCGTGGTCGTCGTCCCCCCGCAGGGTCGGCGGCACCGGCCGTACGGCCTTCTCAATACCGTGACATCCAACACACATGTGACCCCGAACTGGTCTTGGAATTAGTGGTAAGTGGGCTTCAGAGTGCCACGTTTGAACTTTCTTCGCTCGCTGTCAGGTACATGAGATGTCACTTCAACCCAGCAGTAGATCTGGATTGTGCAGCAACTTAGAATGAGAAAGGTTAAACGGGCGACTGCGCAGAGGGTACGTGAGCGCGTACAACGCGTGCCAGAATGGCAACCAATACTTGAGAAAATAGGGAGGACACGTAAACTCAACCGAAACATAGACACACTTTGAACGAACATGTGCCGAACTGATTTCCACGATGACCGATGACGGGGCAGATAACACAGCAGACCACGCCAAGGGGGGAGGGAAAGTACAGGACAAACGATAACATTGAAAGAACACGCAGAAACGGGAGGAGGACGATTAATCAAACAATGAAGCCCGTTTAGCACACTCGATAGACCCCGCCCTTGAAACGGCATAACAAAGACCTTTGCTTGCCAATCGTGCGCGTCCGTCAATGCCCAATCGAACAATACACCGTGGACGCCTCTTCCGTGGGGCCAAACCGATCAACGTCATATCACCATGAACATGTGCATTGCTTATTTTTTATATGGGCGCTTCGGTGTATTGAACATGACAACGTCGTCATGCCTGCGGGAGACGGCGCGATATGGTCAAACGTTCAAACCATTGTGCTGGCCCTACGCGCGAAGGTCGCCATGTGATCTTATTCGAGATAACGGCGGCCCGGAGAAAATTAATGCAAGTGTGTAGTGAACGGAAAAAAAACAACGGCAATGAACACGGCAATCCAGAGGCGGCCCGAGAGCGCGAACGCAATTACCATACCCACAGAGCTCTCACTCATCAACAAGCGCGGGACCTCCAAGGGCTCAGCCGCACTGAGAGCTGCTTCGCTTCCGGGGGTGAACAGCAGGGACGCCCACTCCATCAGTCGCGCCGCTAATATCTGAAGATGGCGGATGACTGCTCTCTCGTAATTGGCCCCCGCAATCAAACACAACAAAACACTGCTCCGCTTGCGTGTGCATGGCAACCCTATCCATATCCATACCTACCGCCCTGCACGGCCTACGCTATTCTATGATTCTGGCAGAGACATGCAGCACGACCAAGGACCAACACACGTGCCTATTGCCCACAGCATGTGCAACATGGTTGGAGAGCATCATACCTACTGGCCGCACTCGGCCACCAAATTTGGCAACACCCTACGGCATCTCACCGCGTATGTCATTTGATGGGCCTGTTGTCCACCACCACCACCATAAGGTGGAGGGGGAAGGAGGTGGAGGAAGAGGATGAGGATGAAGAGGAGGAAGAGGAGGAGGATGAGGACCACCCCTCCAACTCATGGTGGTCGTGGTGGAAGACAAGCCCATCATCATTTCTGCCCCTGGAAACAACCCAAACAACCCAAAACAACCTCCTTGGACAAGTCGGCGTTCCGTCGACCCCCCGTGGGGCCCGGGAGGGCACACGGCAATTCTACGCATACAGTCACCGAACCGGGAGGCCAGCTTTAATCTGGGCTCACGCAGAAAGCCCCCCCCAAACAAAAAACCCTGAACAAACCCAGAACAAACAACATGAACAACATGTTTTTGTAACAAAAAGCGTTTGTTACGTATTGTAGTTGTTTCTTCTGGAGATCGGACATCCCAGCGACGTGTCCGCCAAGCTGTGCGTGAAACATGCTGCGCGAGACAAGCGGGAGTACGCACGGGGCGGACGACCAACAATCCGACTGCTGCTCGGAGAGAGTAGATCGTGCCAGTCCGGAGTTATCACGTAAATGGGCACTCCGCTGGACTCTGCAGGGGCTGAGAGAGCGAGGGCAGAGGCCCCTTTGGTACCAACACCAGGTTGACGTCGAGGGCTCATCTGTGACCCCGTAAAGCTGCGGTCCAACCCCGCCCTCCCTGCCATATCATACGAATCAAAACTGGCGCAACTGAACAAAAAAAGTGCGCGTGGCCCCACTTGGCGAATCGAAGGCGCTCGCGCGCGCGACCGCGCTTCCAATTTGGCCAAGAGAACAGATGTGCCGCGACCAAACGGGAGCGCAACCTGCTGGGAGAGTCTGGGATTCGATCGCTGGCGTACGGCCAAGCCCCTATAAGACTAGACACCGACAGACATAGACCGCGCCCACGCAATAATCAACTTCCAAGATAAACCTATAACGACATTTCGTTCCCGCTTGTGGTTCCGATCCGGGTAATCTGGTAAGCAAAACAAACGAGCCACGCCAACGTGGGAACTTTTTCCCCCAATCATCCTGTGGTGTTGGGTCCTCGTTTTGAAGAGACAGCGCTCCGCGTCCTCCTCCTTCCTTCCTTCTCCTCCTCCTCCTCCGCCGCCTCCCTCCTCCCATTCGTGCCTCTGCCCTCCGCATGCCATCCACTTCGGTACATCCCTGAAGCGTTTCGTGGTCCCATAGGAATATCCACCGAAGGCTCCAACGGCGACGTTCGCACGCGCCCCCGCCGCACGTTACGCACACTCCTCACAAGTTTCGTGGTCCCATGAAGAGCTCTACCGAACGTTCCAGTGGCGACGTTCTCATGCGTACCGCCGCACATTTCGGTACACCCCTCAGACGTTTCGTGGCCCCATATGGAGGCCCATCAAAGGCCCCAATGGCACCATGCGCCTGCGTCCCCGCAGTTCACTTCGGCACACCCCTCTCACACGTTTTCGTGGCCCAAGAGGGAGCTGCAACGAACGCCCCAGTGGCGACGTTTGCACGCGTCTCCGCCGCACATTCCGGCATACCCCTCACACGTTTCATGAAAGCCCTTTGCGGCGACGATCGCATGCGTCCCCGCCGCACATGTCGGCACACCCCTCACGCGTTTCGTGGCCCCATGGGGAGCTCCACCGAAAGCCTCAATGGCACCATTCGCATGCGTCCCCGCCGCACATGCTGGCGCACCCCTCACACGTTTCGTGGCACCATGGGAAGCTCCACCGAAGGCCCCAGTGGTGGCGACGTTCACTTGCGTCCGCGCCGCGCACTTTCGGCACACCCCTCGCCCCGTATCGAGCTCCGACGACGGCCTCAGTGGCGACAATCGCATGCGTCCCCTCCGCAAATTTCGGCACGCCCCACACAGGTTTCGTGGCCTCATAGGGGCCTTCACGGAAGGGTCCAGTGGCAACGTTCGCATGCGTAGTCGACGTATATTTGCCCTCCCCCCTTCCCCCCTCACACGTTTCGTGGCCCCATAAGGGCTTTCCACCAAACGCCCCAGTGGCAACGTTCGCATGCGTCACCGCTGCTCATTCCAGCACACCCCTCACACGTTTCGTGGCCCCATAGGGAGCTCTGCGGAAGGCCCCAGTGGAACTGTTCACATGCGTCCCCGCCGCACATGCCAGCACACCGCTCACACGTTTCGTGGCATCATGGGGAGTTCTACTGAACGCCCCAATGGCGACGTTCGCGTCTGTTCCCCCCCGCACATCTTGGCACACCCCTCACACGCTTCTTGGCCCCATCCATGGGGAGCTCCACCGAAGGCCCCAGTGGCAACGTTCGCACTCGTCCACGGCGCGCATTTTCGGCATACCCCTTGCTATATATGGCGCTCCACGGAAGGCCACAACGGCGACGTTCGCATGCGTCCGCACCGCGCATTCTCGGCACACCCCTTGCCATATATGGCGCTCCACGGAAGGCCACAACGGCGACGTTCGCATCCGTCCGCGCCGCGCATTTTCGGCACACCCCTTGCCATACATGGCGCTCCACGGAATGCCCCAACGGCGACGTTCGCATGCGTCCGCGCCGCGCATTTTCGGCACACCCCTTGCCACATGGCGCTCCACGGAATGCCCCAACGGCGACGTTCGCATGCGTCCGCGCCGCGCATTTTCGGCACACCCCTTGCCATATGGCGCTCCACGGAAGGCCCCAACGGCGACGTTCGCATGCGTCCGCGCCGCGCATTTTCGGCACACCCCTTGCCACATATGGCGCTCCACGGACGGCCCAAACGGCGACGTTCGCTGGCGTCCCTGCCGCCCGTTTCGGCACACCACTCTCACACGCTTCGTGGACCCAGCAAGGAGCGCCGCCGCACGCCCCAGCGGCACCGTTCGCATGCGCTCCCGCCGCACATTTCGGCGGCACACCTCCACACGTTCCGTGGCCGCGTAGGGAGCTCCTCCGAAGGCCCTAGTGCCGACGTCCGCATGCGCATGCGCCGCACATTCCCCCCCCCCTCCGCCTCACCCATTTCGTGGCCCCATACGGAGTGCCACCGGAGCCTCCAGTGGCACTGTTCGCGTGCGTCCGCGCCGCGCACTTCGGCACACCTCTCATACGGTTCGTGGCCCCATAGGGAGCTCCACTGAACGCCCTAGCGGCGCTGTTCGCATGCGCCCCCACCGCACATTTCAGGACACCCCTCGCACGGTTCGTGGCCACAGAAGGAGCCTCACCGAAGGCCACAGAAGCACAGTTCCTATGCGACCGGTGCCGCACATTTCAGCACACCCCTCACACGGTCGTTGCCACACAGGGAACTCAACTGAGGGCCCCAATGGCACCGCTCTCATGCGTCTCTTCCGCCCATTACGGACCACCCCTTGCACGGTTCGTGGCCGCACAGGGAGCTTATCCGAAAGCCTCAATGGAACTGTTTGCATGCGCCTCCCCCGCCCATTTCGGCACACCCCTCACGCGTGTAGTGGCCCCATAAAGGAGCTACACAAACGGCTCCTGTGTCAGGGTTCGCATGCGCCCCCCCGGCCATTTCGGCACCTCTGTGGCCCCACATTGAACCACTTTCCTTGCTCCACTCAAACTTCCACATGGTTGGGTCTTCCACCAAGATAGTTTCAGCCAGCGTGAAAGCGGCGCCTGGGCGAGAGCAACATCTCGCTCTTTCGCACGCGAAGTACAGTGCGCCCCCTTCCCGCTACGCCTTTTGCAACGTCGACGACAAAACGTCGCTATCCAAAGGAGGCGCATCGACTTCATTTTTTTGTTAAGGTCGGCGGGGTGGAATTGATTGAGGCGCCCTCGGCTGGCTAGGGTGGCAGCGTGAGGTTATGTGCGAATGCCGGGTAAGGATAAATATAATGATAAGGATCAGGATGCGGATGATGTTGCTGATAATGATAATGACGATGACGATGACGCTGCTGATGATGATGCTGCTGATGATGACGATGGCGAGGATGGGGAGGATGAGAAGAGGAGAATGAGGGATACGAGGAAACACGGCGGCATGATGGACAGAACCGAGCAGCGCCGCTGCCCAAATGGGTGCCATCCTGGGCGATCGCCAAGGCAGTGTCCTTGGGCTTTGGCGAAAAGAACGCCGCAAACACGACGTCCTGCGAGCGCTGGCTAGCACCGCCTGGGGGCGCCCGCGAGTGGCTGCCTCGAGGCGACGAGCAGCGGGGCTCCGAACCTTGGGTCGGGCAGCCCTTGGGCTGCCAGGGCGGAGAAGCCCATTCTCCTGGATGTCTCGACGTATCCCACAGGCTCCGCGCCGCGCGCCCTTAACGTTAGGTCGGGCATGTCCCCCCTCCAGGCGGATTTTGGACGAAAAATGAAAACTACTCAAGCATATCCCAAACTAACCAACTGATAATAGAAACATGGTCCCTAGACTTATCCATATATATATATATATATATATATATAAACGTTGTGTCCGACTTAACCTTAACCACAACCTGCTGACAATCCGAGCCAAACCTCTGGGCAAAAGCCCACGCCATCCCTGCGCCGGGTGCTCGCTCCTTCAGGCCACGCCTCTCCTGCCCTCCTCCGCCTCCTCCTCTTCCTCTTCCTCCTCCTTCCCTGCCTGTCCGCACGCTCGCGCCAGAGCACGGGGCTCCTTCTCGCCGCCGAGCTGTGAGCAAACGCCAACGCCAGAGATGCTGGGCGAACCCAGGCTCCTCGCGGGTGCACGGCTTCCCCTGGGGCCGAAGGCGACCCGAGGAGGAGGAGGAGCGGGCGGAGGAGGAGGAGGAGGAGGCGGAGGAGGAGGAGGAGGAGGAGGAGGAGGAGGAGTAGGAGGCGGCGGAGGAGGAGGAGGGGGAGGAGGCGAAGGAGGGACAAAAAAAGAAGAGTCGGCGGAGAAAGAAGGACGGAGGGGAGGAGGAGCGATGGGAGGAGAATAAGGAAGAGGACGGAGGCGGAGGAGGAGGCGGAGATGGAGGAGGATGACGGGGAGGGGGAGGAAGGAGGAGGACGAGGAGGAGCAGGAGGTGGAGGAGGATAAGGATGATACGGAGGAGGGGGGGGGAGGAGGAGGGGGAGGAGGAGGAGGAGGGGGAG
>CAUYUJ010020804.1:437500-459887 GCA_963575745.1 Prorocentrum cordatum | reverse complement strand
TTTTTGTCCGACGCAGGCTTGTGGAAGCTACAGAGTGTTCGATATGGGGATATCGTTGACATTGTGCTCTCTCTTCTTGATGTTGGTGAAATAGACAAAAACGGAAAACAGAGGTTGCGGCGGCAGATCAAAGCGCGCGTCGATACTTTCGGGGGGGGGGGGGGGGGGGGGGGGTGGTGGGGGGGGGGGGGGGGGGGGGGGGGGCTCACATGATACGTGCCCAGCCATGTACATACGCTTAGTGGTCAACCGATTTTGCAATGTTGAGCTTAGTGTTTCAGAGTTTGGTCATATATACCGGCGGTGCGAATCGTGCGAAACTGGTAGCAGCCTCGTCCAAGCATCTGGTGTTGTCGCCGCATCCACTCGCGAGGCCCCGTTTGATTTGGCACGGGGGCTCACAGATCTTGAAGATTGGTCAATGAACGAGTTGAGAATTGCAGGCGTACACGTGGAGGACGAACTTGCTCGCAATAATCGTGACATAGCGTCCTTGAGAAAAAAACGCCAGATTGGAGAAATTGGCACGTGATATGAGCAATGCGTTGGTGGCTACTCAACAAGAGCTGCACAATCTCAGAGGCATGACAAAATTTCGCCAGGGGAAGCGCAAATGGATCAGCAAGTGGGGTGGGCACTGCTTGGCGCTAAAAAGATCGATGGGGCACGCTGAAGCCCAGACAGCTGCAGCCATGGTCGCGGGAGATGAGCACCAAGGCGCAGTTGATGCGGCACATAGTATTCTCAGTTACGAATACCGAGTTGCAGGTGCAAAGGTGGTGATATAAAAAAAACGATTACGCTTATCTCAACCTGGCTACAAACATCGAGGCCCACGAAATCAAGTCAGATGCAAGCCGGGACTTCACAGTGGAACGATGCAAGTTCCACGTTGCAATGATCAGCACGAGCGCTGTTGATGCGACCAGCGCGCACTTGGCTGCATCGAGTGGCGACGAGCATCTGGATGAAAGCTGGATCGCGTCGGTAATGGGCACGACAAAACTTGCCGCCGACCTTCAGACGGTGGAGACAGGTACCAGCGAGGAGCTTTACCGATTCACTTTGAAAGAACTGGCTTCGGTGGGGTGCCCATCGTGGGATGCCAGGGTGGCCGAGGCCAGAGCCCTACCTGGTGATGCACGTGCTGACGCGCATCGTACTTCAATGTATCTCTTTGGCCTTGGCAACGGCGGTGAGAACGTCGGATTCGCCACCAGGCTGAATAATCAGATCAAAGACGAGCGCTCCGTATGGTCCTGCGTCACATGGTGCATGCTACATCAAGGGCATCTTCTGACGAAGAACATCCTAAGCGTGTTCGACCTATGGGTATGGGAACATCCTCTCTCGGCAGTGCCACTGTCGGGCGCTGTCGAGCCACCTGGCGTGCGCTTGGGCGCCGAACCTGAAGAACCAGAATGGGAACCAAGAAAATTACCCACAACGTACATTAACGGCCTCTCCGCTTTTTCGAGCACGTGGAGAGCAACTGGCAATCCCAAGAAAATCATGGACGCTGCAACTGCAGTTCATAACGCAGAGGTGGCGCAGGAACATTTTACTCAGTTGCCAGGGCGCTGCATCAGGAGCAGGTGGCTGTCTGTGAGCAGCATCGAGAAAATCGTTGTGAAGGGCGCTGCGTTCTTTGGACCTGTGTTTTCATATGTATGGGGGCACTTGCCGCCGCCAGGCGCGCCAGGGGCTAGGGCGGCCAGGCCGTCTGCAGAGGGCGAGAGTCACGGGGGCAAGCCATCGAGCGGTAGGGCCAAGGGCAAGGGCCGAGGAACGCAGCATAATAAACAAAGGCAACTGCCCTGACGATAGAAGAGGACGTCGCGTTCCATGTGCAAAGCAGAAGGTGCCAAGTTCATCGGCCGTGCTTGTATTCGACGTTGTGAAACAGCCAGTGGTTCACTTCATGCCCTGGGCGCAGAAGGCCCGGAAAGAGCACCGTGGCAGGGCGCGAGACTTTGCGAGAGCTGGTGAGGGGTGCGCGGGACCGACGCCCATGAATTCGCTGGTGTGTGAGAAGCGCAAGCAAAGTGAAAACGAGATGAACGACTTGATTTCCGTGGACCCATCGTCGGAACAATCCCCTTTCCACAAAGCACTGGTGCTTCTCCCAAGTGAGTCTTACAGGGTGCAGCTCGTCAAGCTCATTATGCGTGCCTTGCTCGTGATGGCGTCGTCGTGGCAGACCAGATTTACCAAGCGAATGAATTCATCCCCGCTCATCCTTGTGAAGCTGATCGAGAAACCACCGCGCGTGCAAGACAGCGAGCGGGCTGATATCTGCAATCCGCTGATCCACATGGACGATGAGGAGCTGGCCGCAGAGTCAGCATACAGCGATACCCCAAGAAAGCTGAAGGAGCTATTTCCCGAAGAGCTCAGAACGGCAGCACTCGCTGGTTTCTTGCAGTTTTCGTTGTGGGTCGTTCTCGTGCTCTTTCGCGCCCGCCTTCCCATGGAGACTCAAGAGGTCGAGGGGTGGAACAGCGTCGTCCACGCGATGTCGAAGGCCGCGCCAGCAGCTCGGATGGCGTTAATCAGCGACAGGCTGAAAAACAAAGTTGGGAATCCAATATCTGTGGACGAGTGTGTCAGCCTGGACCACCTCACGAGAGCTGAAATGGCTCCCCCCGCGTTCGCTGGGAGGTTCGTTTGCCCGCCGATCAAAGACGCCCCAAAGGAGGCGAAGCCCACTGTGACGAAGCTGGTCATCAAAGAACTCGCCCAGCGATATGTGAGAAGCAGCAAGGCCCTGGACGGTTACGACGCGAGCTTGGGCAATGTCTGGTCGTTTGAGCCGCGTTTTGGCGGCAATTGCGCTTTCGCGATATGTTGGACGTATTCCCTGCGCCCGTTCATCGCCCATGGTACTTTGCAATGGGACGGTGGTGCTGTGAATTTCGCGTTGGTCAATCCTCTTAAGACAAGCATGCTGGTGACCACCGTTGCGGACGCACTGCGTCGCAGGCCCGATCCTATCTCCGAAGATCCATTGGGCATCGTTCGGTTCAGCATTGCTTGGGGCAGCTCTGTGCCAGATGTACGCCGAGATACAGCGACATATATTTCTGGCGTGCCTGCGCGCCCTGTGCGTCGGCGCGGAGAAGGCCGCGGCGGCGCTGGCGGCGCTGGCGCGCCGATGCCAATAGACGCGGGGCTCGACATTGACCTTAGCGCCGAGATGGGCCACCTGTTGGAGATGCACGGCGTTGATGAGGAGCTCATTGGTGCTGGCGTCTTCCGCGGTGATATCGGGCAGGGCCCGCGTGGGTCAATGGGCCGCTGCGGCTGCGGCGGCGCGGCGGCGTCGGAAGCGATGGCGCGGCAGTGGCTGGCAGTCGCGGCAGCCGCGCGTGCGCCCTCCTTCCCCCCAGCCGCCAGCGGAAGACGACGTCGACGCCGACCCCGGCGACGTCGACTCGGACGGCGTCCTCTTCGGCGGCGACGGGCGCGGCGCTGCGGCAGCTGCGCTCGGGCCCCCGCCCCCGCCGCCGCCAGCAGCTGCTCGGCGCAGACGTCGGAGCGCGCTTGCCCTCGACGATGCCAGCGCAGCATTGGCGGGGAGGGTCTCTGCCGCGCTCGCGGCAGGGGCAACCGCCGAGCGCGGCAGGCAGGGGGGCCTGGGGGCCAGACTGCGTCGAGAGCAAGAGCTCCGTATTCGGGACAAGGGTCGTTCGCTTCCTGCTCCTCCCCCGCTCGCCCATCTCCTCCTCGCCGCCCCCCGACCCGGCGCTCTCCTTTGCGAGCCTCTTGGGGAGGGGGAGTAGTGGGGGCGAGGGTATCAGCTTGGTCGCCAAGGCGGGGACTGGCGAGCTGCACTTTGTGCATTGGCGAACTGCTGATGACCGCGTGGGCAGGCGAATCAGCCTTGACGAGCACAACATGATTAAAAAAAACGATAGTGGCCTGCAGAGTAGACCTAGAGAGCTGGGCGCACGATCGCATTGTTATCCCCCGCACTGGTGGGTTGATGATACAGACGTGGTGCAAGGCGGCTCGCGACGAAATTCCAGGCTTCGCGATGTGTTGCCGCGCCTGCGAGCAACGTGGCGCGCCGCAACTTGAGAGCTTGAGCATGCGATCGGAATGCTGGATATGCAAGAAATGTGTCCTACCGCGGCGCGCTGAGTGCGCAAGCATGCTAATTTTCGATGGCGTCTGTGGCGGCGCGCAGGATCCATGCGCGTTTGGGGGCCATTACCCATTCTGCAGCGCTGACTAGGCGCCGAAATCCCCATGGCCGTTCGGCACCCGCTGGCGGCTACAGGAGCGCTGCGAGCAAGTGCTTACATATGAAACCATGCGTTGCGTTCTCTCTGGGAACATGTGTATGCTAGCTCCCGCCCAGGGGCTTGCATCCTTGCAAGGCTGAGTAGGTTAGCTCTGGGCAGCTGGAATCATGAGTAGGCTAGCCCTGTTAAGGGGTCGGCTGGAAGCATGGGCAGGCTAGCTCCCGCCAGCGCGCAACCTTGCATCATTGTAAACAAAAAGGTGGGTGCGCAACGAAAAACGCCGAACCGCAGTTAGCTGCAAAAGCACAGCACACAGCACATGCGAAACCTGCGTGCGAACTGCTGACACCCCCATGACATACCAATGGCGCGCTGGCAACCACACTGCAACACATCTAGAGGAGCATTGTTCCACGATCGTGGAAAACGCAGGGCTGCAAGGGGTCAGATTTCCACGATCGTGGAACAATGCTCTGTTGAGCCTGAGAAGGCGACCAGATTTCCACGAGCGCGGAAACATGACCTCTTCTGGGGGCTGGGTTTGCTCCCACAGCGTGTGCGCATGGCGTCGGCTGTCTGAGTTTTCCACAGCGGTTCGCGACGCGTTTCGGGCGTCGAGGAGATGAGTTCGCATTTGTGTTCAGCCCTGGACCAACTCTTTTGAAACAGCACTGGGCCGAATCTTTTGAAACGCCCCATCCCCCTCTTCCTCCTCCCCCGCCTCCTGCCGCCGCCCCCCCCCCAAGTCCGCCCCCTCCTCCTGGGCCAAATCCGCGCAACATCCCTTGGCCAAATCTTCTGAGACACCTCAGGGCCAAATCTTTTGAAACGCCTGCTCCCCCTCTTCCTCCGCCTCCGCCTCCTCCTGCTGCTGTCCTCCTCCTCCAATCCGCCACCGCCTCGTCCGCCCCCCCCCCCCCCCACCCCCCCCCCCCCCCCCTCCCCCTCGTCGCCGCAATGCCTCCCGCCCCATCCTCCTCCCCCCTGGACACCGTGAAGTCGTTCGCCTGAACATCTGTTGCCGTGCTTCAGGCGTCAGCATCTCCCCGCAGTCTTATCGCTCTTGTTTGTGCAACCCAGAAACCCTCTACAATTCAAGGCCATCGCCCCCCAGCCTCCTCCCCCCGCAGCCTGCAGCCGCTACGGCCCAAGCTTGCACCATTCACTGGTCTTCTTGTGAGCGTTTCTTCTGCGGGGCCAGCCCGGCTGCCCATGGCAGCGGCGGCCGCGCCGCGGCCGCCCAGCCTTCCTGATGCAGGTGCGATCGCCCCCGCCGCCCCCAGGGGGATTGCGCGCGACGGCTTGCGCGGCATCTACGCGAACATCGTGGACCGCGCCGGCCCTGGCTGCAGCGACATCGAGATCTTGAGTTTCATCGACAAGAAATGGCTCTTCTCAGCTGAATGGTTTCAGAAGGCACTTGCGCCAGCAGGGGGGGGTGCCATCAGCCGCCACCCGCAGAACAACCATGGGCGCGGAGACGCAGCGAGCATCACGGCTAAGCGCACATCGATGGAGACCATCGGGATTCGCGCCGAGCTCTCTTCGCCCCCATGGTTTGTGCAATCACCTGAAGGCGCTGACCCTGCCTGCGCCTTGGCCTTGCACTGGGGCACGCGCACCGAGGTCCTCAAGGAGGCGTGGTTGGCTGACAAGGAGGGCGAGAACGTCTGCGTGCAGACGTCCGTGACGATGACGCTGAAGGGCTGCCGCATGCACGTGAGGAACATCCCAGCTGACGCGGCGAAGTTCTTAGTCAACTGGGGGAACAGCACTAACGAGACCACCAGCATCGCGACGCCGCTGGACATGCTGATGTCGCTGGAGCCCGCGCCCGCCGCTGTCAGTCGGCACGCGAAAGCCATGCGGTGTACGGGGTGCATGAGCAATCAGCATGCTTCACATCATCACCATATGGGGGCAACGTGCGCATTGTGTTTGACGTTCCATCTGTTCAGTTGGTTTGTTTAAATGACTGTCCAAGCTTTCCTAGCGTTCGAAGTTTGTTTTGTTTCGGCGAGGCCTCGCAAGCCCAGCCTTCCATATTATAACCCTAAAGCGGTCGTCTGACTGGCCCCCGAAGCCCGAGCAGGAGGAGGCCAAGAGGTGCATCGCGAATGAGATGGCCAAGAACTACCAGTGGGCTACCTACACAAGCTTGGAGAGAGCTTTAACATTGTTCAAGCGGTCCCGCAAGACGCCCATCAACGCCAATGACCCAGACAGCAAGTCCGTGTGGGACGACATGGGGGACCTGTTCAAAGCAACCGTCGATTGGCCGCAGCTGCAGAGCAACTTGCACGACAACTTCTTCCACCTCAGCGCGAACGTCACCAAGCATCTGAAGGACAGCCACCCCGAGTGGATTGCGCCGATCATCATGATGGGATTGCCCCGCGGGGAGAAACCATGGGGCTCGTGCGCGCTCAGGCCGAAAGGCCTTCCTCTGCTCCGTTCGGCTACAGACCGGGCAACCAAGGATCTCGTGACCAACATGGATGCCAGCGAAGCGGTGAAGATGGATGCCAAAGAGGCCGCTGACGCCGCCAGCGGCCGCGGCTGCGGCAAGGGCGGCAAGGGGGCGAAGCCGAAGAACGGCTGCAAGACCAAGGGCCGCGGCCGTGGCAGTGGGGGAGGGGGGGGCAGTGGAGTCGGTGTTCCAAGATCAGCTGTTCCCAGGGTGGTCCAATCCCGATCTGCAGCTGCCAGCTCCACGGTCGCGCTGGCGGTGCCGATCGCCGATGCAGGTCCAGCCGGCGGCCCAGCGACGTCGCTCACCTTTCTTCAGCGCCTTGCCGCGGATAAGGAGATGATGCTCAGGATAGCGCCTGGGCAGCGAGGAGGACATCGACGCTTTCGAAAAACTAGCGTTGTTCGGAGTTCTCAGGAAAGGTGTCAAGCTCATTTTCAAGAACAGGGACACTGAGAAGAACATAGTTCAGTACAGCACGCTGAGGAAGCTGTTCAAGATGGTTTTCTACAAGAAGAAGGGCACTGGCACTGGTAGGACATTTGGGCCTCGGCCATCGGACCCCGACCGCGAGATGCTCATTGAGGGCAAGGCTTTGGAGGATTACGGGAAGGAAGATGAGCCTCTGACGCCTGAGAAAGTCATCGAGCAGGCGGATGGGCTTCGGGGCGCAGCCAAGGGGGGCCATCGAGTGCATCGGCCAGAACTCTCCGTTTGAAAACACATCATGTCACAACCAGATGCAACGCAGCGCCAGTCCAAGGTCATGCTCAAGATGTTCCAGGTGATCTCGGCGAACGGTGGATCCTTTGCGAGCAAGGAGGTGGCCTTCAGCAGTCTCATCGAGGGTATCATGGCCGAGGTGTGCGACGCGTTCCCCCCGAGCTTCGACGACGTTGCCAAGTTCATCGAAAACGCCGTCAACCTTGACTTGAAGGGTCGGCCCGGGCTGCAGGACTTCAAGCCGCTCTTCGTTGACGGCAGCCGTAGCTTCAAGCCGAGTGTCTTGCTGACGATCCGTCTGGAGGTTCTCTTCTACGTGGCCGCGAATGCGGGGGCGACCTCGATTCTGGTGCGCGAGGGCCCCGCCATCACCCCCGTGGCCTTCATGGGCAAATTTCTGCTCGAGGTCGTCCACGGCCAATTGCCAGTCTCGGCGGCGTCGGGCACTTCTGTTCGGAACAAGTTTCTCGACGCCCACTTCGGCAGGGCAGCGGCGGGGTGCTCGGGCCCGCGGCAGATCGCGCAGAGCTTTGTGGAGATTGCGCGCGAGAAGCAGCAATTTGTCGAGGCGCGCGATCGGGGGGCGTACGAGGCAGGGGGGGCGCAGCTGGTGGCAGAGCTTCCGCGTGCAACGAAGCTTTCGAAAGCCTGGCCTGAAATCCTGCGGGCGTCGGGTGGGTGGGGCGAGTCTTGCGTGACAGTTGACCCGAAGGTCGACATCTTCCCAGATTTGAGGGCGCAGGCGATCAAGGATCTCGCAGCGACGTTCGACCAGAAAAACAAGTTGCAGATGGAGGCGCTCCACAGAAGAAATCCCAGCGACGCCGCGGCGCAGAAGATCACCGACGCGTTTGCGCCGAAGCGCAAGCCTGATGCGGAGTCGGATCCAGTAGCGCGGCCCGCCTTGCCCGCCGTGAAGCCCCTGGGCAAGTGCATGCTGGACTTGGCAGCAGCTGAGATCACTAATGACTCCATCAGCGTGGCGCCCAAGAAGGCCCTGGTCGCGAAGGCGAACTTGATGTTCGCAGAGGCGGGACAGAGGAAGAGGATGACTATGGGGGATCCCTTCATAGTCCTCCTTCATATTCCTTCAGATGGAGGAGATGACCATCGTCTTCCTTCAGAAGGAAGAAGCTGGTCGTCTCCTCCCTCTCGCTCCCCTCCCCCTTCCTACACCGTCGAGGTTGCCTGTGGGAACCCCTGCAAGATGAACGAAGCCCGCGGCGCGCCGTCGTTGAAGGATGGCGCTGGCCCGAAACTCATCCCGATGAAGACAGATGAGAAGGGCAACCCTGCTGAACTTCTTCTCTGGGGTCGCGTCGTGGAGCCCCAAGAAGCGCAATGCGTGAGCCGCCAGGTGTTGGTGGACATCGGCGATAGCGGCGGCAAGGGCCCGCAGCTGTACCTCGACGGGACGAAGGCTTCGAAGCCTGGCAGCAGTCAGACGTCATGGGGGCGGTCAGCGCTGCCTCTCCCAGTCCCGAAAGCAAAGGCAGAGGCCAAGGCCGCGCCGACTGAGCCCGAGCCGAAAGAGCTGCCCGATTGGGATCCTCCTGCGGCCGCTGCGGTTGCCCCGAAGCGAACGCCGAAGGCCGAGAGTGCCGTGGTGGCCGCGCACGAGCTGGCGTTCGAGAGTCGCGAGATCCTGATGCCAGATGGCACTAAGTACCACTGCAAGCTGCCGCGCGTAGTGGCACTCGAGCACGGGTTCGACCACGCCTCGCAGCAAGACAACAAGCTGCACCGCAAGCGCGCGGAGTTGGACGACAAGGAAGTGATCGCCGAGAAGCGGGTCAAAGTTGAGAAGAGCATAGGCTCGTTCGCATTGCGATAGACGGGCGAGCTTGGACGCGCGGGCAGCGCGCCGCTGCTTGCTACTCAGTGCTCTGGTGCGGCACAATCGCCCTCCTCCTCATCATCCCCTCCTGTCCCCCTCCTCCTTTCCAACCCTCCCTTTCCGCCCCCTCGCCCTTCCCCTTCCAGAGAGAAATCCCATCACAAACGCGCGTTACTGCAGGCGGCTTCGAGCGGCTTCTGAATTCGCCCTCCTCGGCTGCGAGACCTTGAGTTCATGCGGTTCCTGCGGGGGCGTGGGCGGGGGTGGGAGCGCCTGGGCAGGCCGCTGGCGTCGAGTTGGTTCCCCCAGGGGTGCTCGGCGGACATCGGTTGGCGATCGCCCCCCCCCCCCCCCCAGTATTCCTCCTCCGTTTCGCTCTTGCGATTTCCCCCAATTCGCCTTCCAGGGGGCGGGCATGGTGGATTAGCCGCTGCCGCCGCGGAAGGGGTCCTACCATTTCCCCGCGAGATTGGCCGTGTGACCAGTAGAGTAGCCAACAGTTTTGTCATGCGTTGCATCGTGACCACAGTGTGTTAAGTATACATTGGTGTATTGGGTGCCACATATAGCACGTTTCACATGCGTGGTTATATGGCGCATGTTGACACTATCACTCGCACGGGCGTTGGCGACGATTCATTCAGGTTTACCGCTGTGCTCAGCGTCGTCCTGACAACACATGTTACCGCTATGCCGCAACAGGTGTTTCCATTGTTTATGTCGTGGCACGCATTGTCCACAGCAGTATTGGTCACGTGGTCATGATATGGCATACGTAAATTGTGAGTATGGTGAGAATGCAAGTATCACATATGATTTTTGGGTGGAAATGCAGTTGCGCGCGAACGTCTTGTGCGCCATAATGTAGGATACGGCTTCACGTTTTCCTTCGTTTTTTTTCGATATGGTAATCACGCGATTCAGCGAAGCAGGAGGTCGGCCCCGAAGTGCCAAAACCTCAGGAGTAACATTTCCCACAACGACAGAATGAGCAAATTGCCTGGCCTCAAATGCCATATGAGAGGAGCGAAGCCGCGGCAGGGGTCCTGACGCCCCGAGGTCTGTACATCCTTTCGCATCTGGTCCAGTGTGGTCGCCGCGATATGTTTGCGGGCAATGGCCATCTCACCTCCCGAGAAACCGTTGTACTTTCTGAAGGCAGGGGTCACGGAGGCCTTCCACGAATCTTTCTGAAGCTGTATGCGCATGTCCTGCGCCGCTGCAGGGCCGGCGTGGGTCTCCACCAAGGCCATGATGCTGTAGCAGTCGCGCTTCTCATGCACGCGGTGATGTTACCGAAGAAGATGGTGGGTGGGCTACCCCCGCTCGCTGCCTGCGCTTGGCATGAAACCAAGGGCTTCGGCAGGAGGAGCCTTAGGGCGATCAGAAGTCCTGCGAGCCATCTCCTTGGCCGCCGCTGCCACGCTGGAGGAGGATGCCGCGCTCTCGGCATTGACCGCGGCGAGGGCTGCCTCAGCCGCCTGCTCGGCGGCGGCCTTCTGCTGCTCCGGGGTGGGCTTGGCGGGGCCCTTGGGCGCCTGGGCCGCGAAGGCCTTGGCCTTGGCCTCGGCGGGCGTGGGATCGGCAGCGACACCCTCCCCCGCAGGGTTCTTGCGCTTCTTGCTGGCTGGGGCCTCCACCGTGGCCCGCGCCGTCTGCAGGAGCTCCTGGAGGCGACGCGGGCCTTCCTCCATCTCCCGCTGGTGGCGCTCGAGCTCCTCCTTCCAAGTGAGAAGAGAGTTCTTGGCCTCATCCTCGTACTGGTCGAGGTCGTCGAAGAGGCCTGCGTCGAAAGCGAAGACCACCCTGCGACCGTCCTGCGCGGTGCCAGGGTCGGCGCCCTGGATGGTGGTGGCCTCGTGCGCGCGGACGGCCTCCACGCGCTCGGCCTCCGCCTCGACGGAGATGCTGGCCTGCTCGAGCTGGTCCTCCTTGCACTGCTCGAGGTACTCCTGGGCGGCCCTGAGACGGGCGGACAGCGATTGGAGCTTGGCCTTCTCCTGGTTGGCGATCCTGATCGCCTTGGCCATCCGCAAGTGGACAGCCTCGGGGTTGGCCTGGGCGGCCAGCTGTTGGGCCTTGGTGCGGTCCTGGATCTCCTTAAACAGCGCCAGTCCATGCTCCGATGCCCGCAGATCTGCAGGGAACTGGTCGAAGATGGCCAGGAACTGGTCGGGCTTGCCGTGATGAGGCTTGTCGGCCCAGGGGGCCCTGCTGCGTGGCGGCTTCCAGATGTCGATGGGGGCTGCTGCAGTGGTGGCAAACGTAGCCGTTCTGCACGATGCGCCAGTTGTACGACCACTGGTTGCACGCCGCGCAGGTGTTCCACGCCTTGCCATAGCGTCCCATCGAGCGCGGGGAGGCGTGAAGCAGGAACTGATGGTGGGTGCCCAACTCCCACGGGAAAGGCGAAAATGGTCGTCGTCAAGCCGCGGACTGGTGGTATCCGTTTGGCCCCCTGGGGAACCTGGCAGCTTGAGCCAAAATGACTACGGAGGAGGAGGAGGAGGGGGAGGAGGGGGAGGAGAAGGAGAAGGAGGGAGAGGAGGAGGAGGAGGAAGAGGAGGAGGAGGAGGAGGAGGAGGAGGAGGAGGAGGATGGGAGAAGGAGGAGGAGGAGGAGGAGCGCGGAGGAGGAGGACGGGTCGCCTAAGCCCTTCGGAGAAACCCTCCACTCACACCCCCCCGGCTCTCGGGGTCTACACCGATGGCGGGTCCAGGGAGGGCCGGACTGATGATGGCGGCAATGTGCACTTGGCACTTCTCCGCAGCGTCTGTCCATCTCCCCGACATCCGTCCTCAGACAACATCCCGGCCAACTTTGCCGAAAACAGCCGCGATGGCGTGGGAGGCCTGCTGGTGGCCGATCGGCGGACAGCGCGCGAGCGCAGCGCTTCGACACTGATTCTGGACATGTGCCGGCAACGGGTCTGATGATGATGGCTATGTGGTGACGCCGTTGGCGGTGGATGGCACGACGCTTCAGCAGACGGGAGGGTAAATAGGAACATCTGGGGGGCTCTTGGCCACCGCACTCGCGCGGGCTCGATACGAGGGAGTGTGTGGGACACACGGCTGGCCCAAGCTGCTTACCTACTCGGTCCACTGAACTGGCCGACCCACACCGACGGGCGATGCAAGTCGGTCCTATGCTGGGCATCGTTCCAAGGCTGAGCCCTCAATCACAACAACGGTTGGCACAATCAATCAAGGGTTGCCAACAAACACTAACAATTCCGTGCTGAAAGCGGACGGGGTCGCATGCGAAACCTGAGACAAATTCGCACATGCGATGGAAAACGTAACCACACATACGCTTCGAATGCCACGGCACGAACCACTTGAAACGCCAACACACACACACACTGACTCTACTTGCGGGCTGCCGTTATGAGCCCGAACTGCTTGACTCACGGAAGTTACTTCCACGAAGTCACCTTCGCGGCCGCTGGCTCAAGTACGGGAGGAGCCACCAACGACACGGTCGTGGCTACGGACCTGGCTCTAGCTGACCGCCACAGAGGCCCGTGCAGCAGACCACCCATTCTTAAGCACTTGCTTAGGGCCGCATCGACTATGACGAGATCTACACAGACCGAAACAACGTTCTTTGGATGTGAGCTATGTGTCGCGCCGAAACGTGGTGGGCGAAAAACGGTGAAGTGACACGCTATCCCCAAATTCCCTAGCGTACGTCATGCAAGGAGCTTGTTCGCCTGAAGATGCACACCAAGGAGAGTACAGGAACAACACTCCAACACACATGCGTGCGCGATGGGAATCTCAGTGGAGATGTTGTGCAGTGGCCAACGCCGAACACGCTGCGGACCCTGCTCCCTCTCCGTGCAATATTTGCGCTGAACCTCCTCCTCCGTCACACATCCTCCCGCATCTCCCCACTTTATCTTTCTCTCCTCCCTCCTTTCACAGCGAGTCTCTGAATCCACCTTCAGATCCAGGCGTGCGCGACAAGCATTCACAACAGCCCGCGCCTTCGCCGCCGCCCTCCGCGTCTTGGGCAGGAAGCTCCTGCGCGGGGCGGTCTTGCAACGAGGCAGACATGCCATGGCCACTGATGCCGCATTCAAGCTCATTTACCGCTTCCGCGGACTCGCAGGGACGAGCTGGAACAGGTGCCTCTCCTCCTCTGCCATCCCGATTCCTCCTGCCTTCCTCCATCTTGGCTCCAGGTGGCCACTGCGATATTGACCATGCCCACCGCCCTTCAACATGTCATTCTGTGGACTCACCTTGAAGCCCAGCAGTCGGCTTCGCAAAGGATTCGTCGACCAACGGTGCGCTCATTTTCCTCCTCCTTCCCACCTCCCTCCCCCCATGCATCCGCCTACCTCCTTTTCCTTTTCTCCCCCTCGTTGCCATCCTACCCCTCGCCTGCCCTCCTCCATCCCACTTCTTCCTCCTGCTCTTCCTCCCTCCTCACTGCACCGCCTTCTGACAAGACACATGAGCCCCTCCCCGTGGACATTTTCGCTACGTGTCGGGTGGACGCGGACCGCTCTGAGGCAGGGTGGGGGGGCTTGGGCCGTGGTTGCAGCAGCAGCAGCGGCGGGGCCAATGCTGATATTCGCCGAAACCTTGGTGCCATCGGCGTGAAAGATGTCTGCCCCTCCCCTCCAAGGAGCGGACTCGCTGCGGACTGGTTGGGGTTCCGAGGCGCGAGGGCTATCCTCACGGGCTCACGACGGCCCCAATGGCACTAAAACGCGGCTGGGACGAACGGTCCCAAGAGCCGGCCTGGACAGCGGCAACAACCTCTTTGAGGTTATGATAGGTGCTCATCGGCGACCACATACGCACGGGAAACCCCAAAACAAACTGCGAGAGGGCCCAAACGAAAGCCCAAGAGTGCCGAAACTCTTGAACCACATCCGTTCGCATTCGTAGTGCACCTCGATATACCGGCTCTCGGCAGAACGCCTGTCTAAGATGCTACTGTGACAAGCCAGATAGCCGGCTCGCTCCCATCTAGTAGGTCCTTGTTCGACAAGTGGGAACTGCATTGTGTGTGACGTGACCTGCCGACACCCTGGCAGAAGGGTGCCTTCTTTGCGCGGGCCGTAACATACTAAATGAGGAAGTGCTCCTACCCTTGCCAACGAATGGCCATCGGCAGCAATCATTGTCATCAGTATTCGCTCCCTGGCAGCGATTCGCAAGCGATATTGGGACAAGTACAGATCGCCACCCATCGCAACTTACGCAGGTCCCGCCTCATCAGAGACGAGGCCATCCTCGATTTCACCGATCGGGCCACCGAGTCACATGCGTAAGTGTAATAGTACCCCTGCCCGCACATATCTGGCATACCTCCCCCTTCACCTCTCTCTCTTTCTCTCTTTCTCCCAGCCCCCGCGCGTGGCCGAGCGCTCGGTCTGTCCGCTCTGACCCGCGCGCGCTACCGAAGCAGGCGGCCTCCCTCCGGGCGAGGTGCCTCAGGATGCGGGCTCGTGCGGCCCTTAATTCATCCTAAAGAAGGCACAGCTCCACAGGGACCTCGAGACGAGCTGGAAGCATGTCGACCCCGCCCCGCCCACCCACGTCGCCAAGACCCTCGCCCACCACCTCGACAAGCAACTCCCGAAATACTGGGCAAGCACAGTAGTGCCTCATGCAGTCGGCGGCAACGCATCCGAGAATACAGGTGGCTCCCGTCTGCTGGAACCTCCGTTGAATGAGCCAGGCCTTCGAGAGCGTTCGCACGATGGCAAACGCGCGTGAAACCTTGAACTTGGGCGTGTTCAGAGAAACCGCCGGCCAGTCAATGGCCTCGATTCGGCCCAAGGTCGGGGAACCAGCTTCAGAGCCGTCGGAGGAAGAGAAACCTAAGGGCGTCTGCGGGAAAAAGGGTGGCTGCGGAGGAGGCCAACAGAGTTCGCCGCATTCGGAGCTTGCGCGGGCGGCGGCCCTCGCGGGCCGCAGCGGCAGCTTCCGCCATCAGTCCTTGAACCTCCTCGTGCCCAGGTGCCAGATGCTTCAGTTTGGGGTCGTCGGGGAAGCCGGCAGCGGCGAGCGTGGGGCGTTGGCGCAAGGCAGGCCCACCTCCACCAATGCGGGGCCCATTCGCCGCGCGCGACAGCCGCGATCGGTCGCCTCCTGAAGGCCTGCTTTCGAAGGCGCCGCGCTGACCTCGGCCAACAGGAAGAGAAGGTGGAGATGGCAGCGCGACCGTGGGCGGCGTGGGCGGAGAGGGTGATAGAAGGAATACGAGGTCCATCCAATTTCCCCATACTGAACCATCCCAACCGGCTCGGGGTACAGCGAGGGGGGGAATGGAAAACCTTGGCCACCATCGCGGCCCCCTGTCCGAGCAGCTGCTGCGGCGGCGGCAAGAACTGGGCGACGTGCGAAGGTGCCGCGGCACATCTTGACGAATAAAGGGTGGGCTGGCTCATGCTAGGCGGCGCCCCTGAGAGCGCCATTTCCCAAGATGCCCGAGCCGCGATTTGTCATGCGAGTTCGGCCCCGCCCGCGTCCCGAAGCATTTCAAGTTTGGAACCGCGACAGGAGCGGACCATTCAGGGACAGGTCCGAGAGGGCACCCGAGCACTTTGCTGCCGGGTCGGCGGGGGAGGACCGCTTAACGGGGCAATGAAGCACTTCGCCGTTCTCTGGGTAAGGGCCGCGAATTTCTGAGCACACTGGAAGATCCTAACGGGCGCAGTGATGCACCGTAGCTTCAGGATTGCCCCGCAAGGTCGCCGGCGCAGGCAGCAATGACGCCCCTATACTTGCGGCCGCGGGTTTTTGAGCCCACTGGAAGATCCTAACGAGCACAGTGATGTAACGTAGCTTCAGGGTTGCCCCGCTAGGTCGTCGGCGCAGGCAAAAATGGCGCCCCTATACTTGCCCGCGAGGCTGGTGCCAAAGTTCAGTAAGAAAGGGTTCGGGCTCGCTGCGAAGAGAGCGCCGCTCGCTGGGCACCCCTATGTTCCCAGACCAAATCGAGAACAAGCCAAACCGTTGAGCCGCCCAGGGCACCGAAACACTGAGCGCTTCGGTAGAGGACCAGGGAGAACCAGAACATTGGCCCAGGGAGGCCCATTCGCCCCAGGATTTTCGTCATCCAAGCGCGCGAGACCCAAGGGAACGCGGGCAAAGTCGTAGGAGAGGATGGCGGGACGGTCCTCCTTCGCGTTATCCGACGTCAGCGCGAGACGGGCATGGGCATCCAGCTCTATGATATTCTCCCCGAGTTGCCGACCGATGGTAAAGCCCCTCTGGGGCCCGCAGGTTACCTCCGCCATCTTCGCCGAAAAAGGGCGCGCCACCAGGCCGGTGAGAATCTCATTCTCCGAGTTCTTCAAACCGAGAGGCCGCCGCGAACTGACATGGCGGACAGCGCCATGCTCGTCGCCCCCCCCCCCCCCCCGAGGAATGAAGACGCCGAGAAGGGAGTTGGAGCCGGAGAGAGGAGAGTTCCCATCCATAATGCACCAAGATACTCGGCGAGCAGCTTCGCTGCCATGGGGGAAGAGCGCCAAGCCGCGCGCGGGAGAATATCTGGACCTGGCGCACAGTCTTCCAGAGTCCGCAGCCTCTGCCGCACTCCAGCAGGCGAGAGAGGAGGAACGCCTGAGAAGTCCATGCCGCCCACATATGTCCAAATAGGCGTCTGCATCTTGCCAATAGCTGCAGATCGCAGTGGGCATCGACTCGGGCGTCGCGGCCACCTCGTCACCTACTCTGATCCCTTTCAAGCGCAGTCTCCTGTCAAATGGGGCCCAAGTCGCAGCGCGTGTTTGAGGCCCCCGTTGCTGTTGACGTCGTTTCCTCCGAAACTTTTCTGGGGGAGTGGAGGGCCGCGAGAAGGCGATCCGCCATGTTCCCTATCAGCTTCCCAGACATGTAGCATGATGGCACTTCTGCCGTGCGCCGCCGCCCGCTGCCGGACAGAGCCCCCCCCCCCCCCCCTCGGATGTGCCTCGACAAGTGGCGCCCTCAGACTTGGTCCTTGGAGGTCTTCGCTTGACTCCGCCTCCTCCTCCTCATCCTCCGCGCCCTCGCACTCTGGCCCCTCTCTTCTTCTTGGCCGTCCCCCCCTGGCCTGGAACGACAAACGTGCCCTTCCTCTGCGGCCGCCCCCTGGCCGCAGCCTCTGCCCCCTCTGCGCCCTCTGGGGGAATGTTCCTTGGAGCTGCTCTTGAGGGTGGCTATCTTGCCTCGAGGTCGGCAGATTGCAACTGGCCAAGGTCCGCCGCGAGCTTATCTGAATCTAGAAACCAGAAGCGCCCGCTGCGCGCGCCCAGGCCACGCGAAGAACGGGCGGCAAGGTGCGCCTGCAAGGGGGCGGAGCCAAGCATCGCGCCCTGTCTCCAAACCGTTCGAGCGACCGATCGACGAAGTATGGTGCGAGCAGGCCTCGACGGGGGGGGTCCTGATGCAGAACGGCGCTGCGCGCAAACCTGGCTCCATCCACCTTGAGATGCGCATAGGGCTCTACCTTCAGCGGCGGCGAGAGCCCCCCCCCCCCGAGAGACCGCGCCAAGATATGCCTCCATGAACATCTGGAAGTAGCACGAGCTGAAAACTGCCTTGGGGATCGGGCGATCCTTCGGGGGGGGGGGGTCCTCGGGGCACCCTTGAAGTCTACCGGCATGGGAACGTGCTCCGATATGTCCGAGTGGTGCAAAACTTCGACAAGGTCTTTCGCCACCCCCAAGGCATTCAACTGAGTGAGGCCCCGCCCAGGGAGAGACGCAAATATCCGATCTGCGAAGTTCGCGGAATCGTTCGTTAAGCTGCAATGGGTCGGACCTGGCTGCTCCACCTCAACTAACGTGCTAAGGAGGTCCTGCCAGAGAGGGTCCCATGCTCGCTCGCCACTCGCGGCGGCCGAAGTTCGGCTGGAAACGGGGGCCCCTCGCTCCGCCAGGTAGACTCGGGCGAGGCGGGCGCGGGCTGAAGTTGAAATCCTCGACCAGAATCATCAATGCGCGGTCGGGAATGCGCTTCGCCTCTTGAAAGTCAGCTTTAATCGCATTGGTTACCTAGGGCTTTTCATCCCTCGCGAGGCCAAAGTTGCGGACGTTCCAATGGGAAATCCAGCAGCCCCCTGACGCGCCAAAAACCATTTTCACAGTCAGCACCCTCCCTGGGACCTCTCGGATGGCCGGTGACCTGGGCACCCAGGCCTGGGAAGAATGTTAGCGCGCCGCCGACTGCCGTTCTCTCGAGGCCTTCGACGCCGTCAAAGAAGGGGCGGCGCATCTTGACTGGCTTATGGACATGATGCACCATGCCCTCAACCTCCGCCAGAGCCCTATGATATCCCAGGATCCCGAGAATGGTTGGCGGGGGCAAGATGTTCCTGATATAAGCGATTTTCTTCCCGCGGAGACCCAGGTCGCGGTGCAGCAGTGCTCGAGCGCTCCAGCTCGTGATCGCCAGGCTCGAGCGGCAGGGCGATGACCCCCGTCGAGCCTGCAAGGGGCTGCAAAAGACACCGCTCTGTCGCCTCTGACTGCTCGAAGAGCTGGGCATTGGCGCGGCGGATCGCCTCCGAGCCCATGCCCGGGGCGCCCGTGTTCTTGGCGCTGACGTGGATCTTCGGAGGCCGCAGGGTCGAAACTGACCAGCTCCTCCCAGCCCGAGCTGACCGCCCCCCTCTCCATGCCCACAAAAAACGACGCCGTGGATGCAGCGCCGAGAGAGAGAGAGAGAGAGAGAGAGAGAGAGAGAGAGAGAGACAGAGAGAGAAAAAAAAGAAAGAGAGAGAGAGAGAGAGAGAGAGAGAGCGCTGGATCTTCTTGCATCCGAGCTCCTTCGCCACCATCTTCGGGCCCTTGTCCGTGCCGACCGACAGCTCCGCGTCTGCTCCGCCCACCGGCGCTGGAGTCGTGATCTTCCTCCAGCCTGCGCCTCGCCCAGGGGGCCTGAGGGTGCCCGCGGCCTGTCCCGCGCGCCTCGACGCGTGGGCCTTCTGGCCCTTGGCCACCACCTGGAAGCGCTTGTCCGCTGGCTCGCTCCCCGCGGAGTAGTCCGCTGGGGACATGTCGCAGTCGGCGAGCCGCGGCCCCACCGCCCTGGCGACCTGCTCTCGAGGTGGTGGTACTTGAGCGCGCACCGCGATGATCGTCGGCCCGGTCTCCCTGTCAAAGCCGCCCGCGCCCACCGGTGGGCGCGGCAGCTCCTCGCGCCGCATGGGCCCGAGGAGGTCCCGCAGCTCCTGCAGCTCCACCTCGAGCTTGGTGATCCTCGTGTCGTGGAGGTCCACCCCGCGCTCTGCCTTGCACGCCCGCTTCTGGACCGCTTTGTCGATGCTCGCGCATTGCTCCCCAATCGTTGAACTAAGGCTCGAGAGAGAGAGACTGCAACGCGATCGCCAGGCTGGACATGACGTCCGACCTGGTTTTGTCAATGTACTGCCTGAGCTGCGCGCGCTCATGATCATCATCCACCCCACCACGACCGTCAGCTGCCTGTTGACGTGGGCGGGCGAGGCCAGCAGCGCTGGCGGAGCCACTCGTCGCACGAGCTATGGCCTCCGTTCCTGAGGACACCCCAGGGGTGAGCCGAAGAGGGCAATAATCGCCTGTGCCAGCACGGCCTCCAACTCATCCGTCACTGTCAGCTCGAGGGGTGCCGGGGACACTGGGTGAGCGGGCGCCCTCCAGCGTTGGGAACAGCTCCACGTCTTGCAGCAGGTCGACGATCCCTCCTGCGGCGCGGGTGCATGGAGGCCGCACGTTCACCTGCTCCACCAAGTCTTCCTCACCCTCAAGCTTCTCGAATCGCCTGATGCCGTCGTCCAGCGTGGGGTGCTTCCTTGCCGCGAGCGGCGGGGCCAGCGTTAGCAGCGTGGTCCATGGCTGCAGGGAGGAAACCAGCCCCGCGGCGCAGAGAAAGAAGAGGGCGGGGCCGTGGCCGATGGGCGCGCCCCGCGCCGTGGCCACCTGGCGGCCAAGGGGTGCTTGTGCCCCCTGCGGAGAGGAATTCCGAAGCGAATCGCTGATTCACGGACGTCTATTGTCCTTCACAGCGTGTGGCCTTGAGCCGAAATGGCTACGGACCTTTCTCTCCCAGCCCTCCCGCCTCCCTCTCCTTCTTTGCTCCCTCCCGCCTCCCTGCCTCCTGCCTGTTGCCCTCTCCCCTCCCGCCCTCTCCCCACGCCCTCTGCCTCGACCCACCCTGCCTCTTTCCCCTCCCAGCCTCCCTCTCCCCAAAGCTCCGACGTTGCGATTTTTCACAATGTGGACCCTCTGAGGTCTGGACTTGTTCCCCGGGACCAGATTTTCTCTCTGAGCAGGTTTTGACGGTCCCGGATCGCGGCGATGGCCTCTGGAGGCAGAACAAAAAAAACAAAATTCCGCCGCGGTGATTTTTCTCAAGGAGAGGAGGTGGGGGACCCTAGTCGTTGCTGTCGCCGTAGGTATCGTCGTCGCGGTCTGCATCGTCGTTATTGCCGTCGTTATCGTCGTCCGTCGTCGCAGTCGTTGTTGTCCCAGTTGCAGTCGTCGGCAAAGTTTCCGTTATCGTCGTCAGCGTTCTCCATGCCCGTCCCCTCTCACTCCATTCCTCTCTGGACGGTCCTCGAAGGACAGGTCGAAAAAACTGCCTTTCGCCGCCACCGGCCGCTTCGCGAGCCGGGGAGCCGCACCCCTGGGCACCTGCCAGCTCGCGCGGCCACCCGCTAGCTTCCCGTCGTGGGGGAGGAGGGGTCGGGCGGCGGAGGAGAAGGACAAGGGGATAAGGAGGAGGACGAGGAGAAGGAGGGCGGCGAGACGGGCCAGGAGAAGGATGGGGAGCCGTTAGAAGCAGCTCGACATCCACGCAGTCCGATATTCTAAAATTGGTAGCATGCAAATCCATACCTCTCGCTGGCGTAAAACCATATCTCATTCAGGCGAAAAAAGCACGGTGATCGCGCGCGCGCGGGCGAAGGCGTCTCACCCAGGAACAGCGGTGGGCGCCCACTGTGTTTTGTAAGCAGGCCATCCATCTGCTTTGGGAAGTCGCTCGCGGTGAAGCTTTCAATCATCCTTGCAGCGAGTCGACCCCGCCTTCGAGGTACGCTGCGGCGCCCATCTGCATAGATCCTCCGAATTTCTTGGTGCCCAACACGTTCCCTGGTGCCCTGCATGCCTCCAAAAGCTCCTCCACGGCCCCGCGTCTGCACGACAACGCCACATGCTCATTCCCCCTAACGCCCACTGACTGGGAGATCTGCGCGTCTGTTTCATCTGGGGGGGCGCCGTGGCTCCCGCTTTGCGGGTTCACTACTTGCTGTCTCCTGCTGTTGACAGCGCCAGAGTGAAGCAAATAGGTTCGCCATTCGAGGCTCATGCATTCACCTCCGCTCACATCCATTACTTCAACTATGGCGATTCTCCTGCGCCGCGGTGGCTCCGGCGGAAGTCCCTCCCTCCCTCCCTCCCTCCTCGGCCTGCGCAACGCGCCGACCCTTCTGACAAAGGCGGCCCCTGCATTTCTCAACTCGAACATTGCACTACTAAAGGATGCTCTGGATAATCATGGTCTCCCGCCCGATCAAGAGGGGCTGCATGTGACGGGCGCGTTGGACTTTACAAGGCTCCAACATGTGACCCAACCGCCCCAATGAGGCAGCCCCCAGACGTCTCGAGAGTGAATCTGCTGACTGCTACATTTGAACGCTGCAAATCAAAATCTGGCCTGAGCCAATGAATTTCTGACAGTGAGCGCAGTGGGTGGCACCACGCAAGATTTGTGGCTGCACGACTCGTCCGCCTCAACAACTCTAGTGGCAGTCGTACTTGTAGTAGTAGTAGTAGTAGTAGTAGTAGTAGTAGTAATAACAGTAGTAGAAGTAGTATTACTATTAATCGTATTATTATTAGTAGTAGTAGTAGTAGTAGTAGTAGTAGTAGTAGTGGTAGTGGTAGTAGTAGTAGTAGTAATACCTCGTAGTTCTAGTAGTTCTAGTAGTAGTACTAGTAGTAGTAGTAGTAGTAGTAGTGGTAGTAGTAGTAGTAGTAGCACCCGTAACATTAATAGTAGTAATCGTAATGCAAATTACTCCGACAGAAAGACCCCGCATGAGAAGCCTCTGGGCGAATCCGGAAAAAACCCTCACCGTCGTCCTCGTGGTTGGTGAGGCGTCCTGGCTGTCTCT
>CAUYUJ010020804.1:360000-432500 GCA_963575745.1 Prorocentrum cordatum | reverse complement strand
AGTTCGCCTGGCCCTCGCCGAACGCGCGATGAAACATCGCGGCGAGCTCCGCATCTAGATCCACGGGGGGCGCCGTCGCGCTGCTGGGCGCTGCTGACTGGCTGGCCGCGCTGCCGAGCTCTGCCCTGAGCAAGTCGTTGAAGTTGCTGCCTGTGCTGCCGACCGCCTGGTCATCGGGCTTCGATTGCTGGCTGCCGCCCTCGCCCAGGCCCTGCGCGCCGTGCTGCGCCGCGATGCCGCTCGCGGGCGGCGCGACCTCGTAGCGGAGGAGGAGGGGATGATAGGCGGAAGAGAACCGAGAGGGAGGAGGGGGGGGATGAGGAGGAGGAGGAGGATGAGAAGTCGGAGGAGAAGGATGAGCAGGAGCAGGCGGGAGATACCCAAGGGTGTCGACCTCGCACCGCAGCGTTGGCCCGAAAACATCGGAGTCCAGGAGCCAGTGTTTCTGCCCCCCCAGGCCCTGCAATGTCAGGAGTGCCCCTTAGACGGATGAGGGGTGGGAGGAAGATGAGGAAGAGATGAAGGAGTCGGATTTTATATATAAAAAACAAGCCTTGGGGCAGCCTGCATCGGCGTCGCGGCTCGCCCGCTGCTTCTTCGCGGGCGGGGTCGGGCTCGCGGGTGCCGGCGAAGGAGGAGAGAAGGAATGATGACCGAGGGTCGAGAGTGGATGCGAGGTGGCAGGGAGGACCGCGAAGAAGACGAAGAGGGGCTAAGACGAAAGATGAGAGAAGCGGATGAGAAGGAGGAGAAGGAGGAGGAAGAAGAAGGAGGAGGAAACGGAAGAGGATGGGGGATACACGGTGGGAGGAGGATGGGGAAGGCGGCGGGGTGGAGGGGAAAGGAGGGGGAGGAGGAGGAGGGGCAGGAGGGCAGGAGGGAGGATGAGGTTGAGCAGGTGACGCGCCTGCTCAGCAGGCTCGGGTTCGGCGCTGCTGCTGTCCGTAACCTCGACGCACGTCGGCGCCTCTCGAGAAAGGGGCGCGGCGAGGAGAGGGCAGAGGAGGAGGGGGATGAGGAGGGGGAGGAGGAGGAGGCGGAGGAAGAGGAGGACGACGAGTAGGAGTAGGATTAGGAGGAGGATGAGGGGGGGGGGGGGGGGGGGGGGGGGGAGAGGATGAGGAGGAGGAGGGGGGGGGGGGGGGGGGAGAAGAGGTGGGGAGCGTGGAGTAGGGCGCCTCGCCAGCGGCGGTCTTGGCAAGGTCGCGCGCAGCTGCGTCGTCCGCGGGCTGCGTCATCGTGGGCGGGGCCTGCTGCTCCTGCTGCTGCAGGGGCACCGCCGCTTCCCCCGCGCACGCCTTCTGGTGGTTAGCGAAAAGGGGGAGGAGGAGGAGGGGGAGGAGGAGGGGGGGGAGGAGGAGGAGGAGAACGAGGATGGGGACGATGCGGAGGGGAGGGAGGAGGGAACATGTGAGAGGAAGGGGAGGAGAGGAACAGGAGAAGGAGAAGGACGAGGATGACGAGGGGGATGAGGGGGATGAGGGGGATGAGGAGGAGGTGGATGGTGAGGTGTTCCGTTTTCAATCGGTCCCCGCCTCGCGAACGCCAGTCCACGCCTCTGCAGCCTCCTGCGTGGCTACTCGGCGCTGGGCGAGGCGGACGATCGCGTCGTTAATAGACATAGTTCAAGCTTGAAATTCGAAACTCGGGAAAAGATCTTGAACCCAAGCTTCGGTCAGGAGCCCCCATTCCCTCGCGGTGGAACCATGTGGGCGGTGGTGGGGGTTGATGCATTTGGGTTTCGATATCGGAAAGCGTCGAGCGCTCCCTGGCCCCTCTCGTGCACCCCTCATTGTTTCTACGAGTATGTTGGTGGCCCCTCCAGACCAGACCTGAGGCCTCAAAACCTGCACTGGCTTTGTCCTGTTGAAATTCGCATGAGCCTCTGACAATGACTGGGGGAGGGGGGGGGGGGGGGTGGTGGTGGTAATATCGGAAACTTCTCTGGTGCTCGGGGGGGGGGGGGGGGGGGGGGGGGGGGGCGCGAGGAGGGGGGAGGAGGAGGAGGAGGAGGGGGAGGAGGAGGAGGGGGGGAGGACGAGAGGGAAGAGGAGGAGGAGGAGGCGGCAAGGAGGAGGAGGAGGAGGAGGAGGAGGAGGACCTCATTTTATGGCCCGAGCTCATCTGAATAGCATCGGCGGCGGTGCGGTGGTGCGCTTCGGCTCATTCTGCGTCTTGGGCTTCTTCGGGGGCGTGGTAAGGGCCTCTGCCACTTCGGCTGGCCCTACTCCTGCATCTGCTGCAGGTGTGGGTGGTCGTGGAGCTGGTGGAACGCTGCCCGTGTTGACCTCTGTCGCAGTGCCAGAGGCAGCTGATGACCTCTTCTTGGAACCGCTCTCGATCACCGCTGGCTTCTTAGCCGCGGCAGCGCCAGCCCTGGATGGCTTCGCCTTCTTCTGCTCTGCGGCCGCCTCGTCTCTGGCGATCTTTCCGTCGCTCAGCCGCTTTGCAATGTCGTTGGCGAAGTCCACCGCTTTCTTGCGCTGAGATGCTTCCGTCTCGCCATCGAACCACTTGCACTGGGCCTGCAGGACCTGCCCGTGGTCGTCGCGCAGACAGACTAATTTCTCAACGATGTCCTTGTTGCTCAGCCTGCTCTGGCTGTAGTGCACTTTGATGGGCGCCGCCGCGAAATACTCAGGGTGCACGCCACCTGGCGGAATCGCGGTGACGACGAAACCTGCTCTGGAGGGTGTCCCGCCCGACCGCGGGGCGGAAGACGGCGGCTCCGCAGCCTTCCACTTTTCGACGGTGATCGGCACTTCCACCTCGAAGCCGTCGGCCCACTTGTACATCATCTTGGTGGTCTTCGCATCACCTTCTGACGGATGTAAAAAAGGAGGTGGAGTTGGACAAGGAAGAAGGTAGGAGTGATGAGAATGGACGGGGGGAGAGGAGAGGGGCGGGCGACGGGGAAGCAGGAGGAGGTGGAGGGGGAGAAAGAACGGAAGGAGGATAACGAGGGAGAGGGGGAGGGGTTATGTTCAAACACAACTTGCCCCCTCCCCCCTTTCCGACTTCTCCTCATTCTCCTCCTTTCCCCCCTTCCCCTCCTCCTCATTCTACCTATCCCCCGTCCCTTCGCTCCTCCTCATCCTCCTACGCCTCCGACCTCTTGCCTCCCCCTCGTTTCAAGGGTGCGAGGGACTGCCGAATCAAAATATGAGATCGCAGAAACCCATGCCCCCTGAAAAGAATATGTGCTGATAATTTGGTTGTCCTGGCCATCTGGGGTGGACATCTCGCCGAACTCCTGAGCCCTGCCGCCCCTGGAGCGGTAGGCCTCGTTACTCACGCGGTCGAAACCCGCGGTCCAAGGAGTCGCGCCCGCAAGCTTCTTCAGCACAGGATCCTCTGCGGCGCAAGATGGTCGGAAACCAGAGTAGGGGCGAGGAGGAGGGGGCCGAGGAGGACGAATGAGGAGGAGGATGAGGAGGAGGGTGAGGAAGAGGAGACTTGACAAGGAGAGTTGGTATTCATTTTATCCAGAGTCTCCTCGGCAGCGCCGCCCTCGTCAACGCCGTCGACCGCCTTGTCGCCGTCGTCGCTCTGCGCCTCATCCCCGAAATACTCGAGAGCCTCGTCCTTCTCGTCCTCGCCCTGGCTGTCGGACTCCTCGGGCTCCTGGTCCTCGTCGCCCTCAGATTCCTCGAAGTGTTCTGGAGGAGCCAGAGAGTCATGCGGTTGAGCATCTGGCTGCGATTCTTCCCCACCAGCCTGTGAACTGTCAGCTGATCTCGCAGTTTCTACCATAGAGTCCCAAACGTTGAAATCTTGAAAACCGTCTTTGGACCATGCACTTCCCCTCCTGCACCTTTCACGTGCGTGACTCATAAGTGTCCTTATCCTTTTATCGGGCGCCTCAACCCATTGTTCTCTTTTCTGTGCCGACATCTTCCAATTTGTTTTGGGTTCTAGGTAGGAACGCAGCGCCTTCGTCAACGCCGTGGCACACAAGCGGAATCCGCACACCTGATACATATCTGTCATCAAGCCAACGTATTTCAAAAGCTTGTCTGTGTCCACCTGGCTGCCTTGCATTCTCTCTTTGTATACAATGGAATTGGGTTTCGCCAAGTGTTTTCGCAACGCTGCCTTCAAGCGACGCACATCGCCGCCGCCTCGGGGACGAGAACGAGAAATCGCAGCTGTTTTTTTGCCACTGCTTTCACCAGTTGGGCCAGAATACCTGCGGACGACACAAACACCAAACACTACACACACACGTCCGCTGTCCAGAAATTATCCCAAGATAAATCCCAGGTGCCATGCAAGTTTTCCCTCTACTGTCGTGGAGAATTAATGTGGAATCAGGACATGTATCGACATGTGACGCTTTGTAGCAATGTTGAGAATCCCGCGCGCCCTGAATTTCAAGGCACAGGCGCGTCGAACGACCGAAACAACAACAATTTCACAAACAAAAGCGGGAAACACGAACGCGATGAGGTCCTCCAGCTCTGTTTGAGAGCGCATCAGCGTGCAAAAATACTACCACATGCCAGATATACTACGTTAATTCGGCTTGATGATTCTTGCATGCGATTTAAGCACCGCGGCCGCGCCGCGGCGATGGTGCTTAATTTAAGCACCGCAACTTGATGGTGCTTAAAGTAAGCACCATCTACCCTCAGGGTAGTAGGCGTAGTACTAGAAACTGGAACAGTAGCAGTAGTAGAAGTAGAGGTAGTAGTCGTGGTAGTAGTAGTAGTAGTCGTCGTAGTAGTAGTAGTAGTAGTAGTAGTAGTAGTAGTATAGTAGTAGTAGTAGTAGTAGTAGTAGTAGTAGTGAAAGTGGTAGCAGTAAAAGTAGTAGTAGTAGTCGTAGTAGTAGTAGTAGTAGTAGTCGTAGTAGTAGTAGTAGTAGTAGTAGTAGTAGTAGTAGTACGACCACAAATTAGTCGCCGTAGCAGTCGCAACGGTCTTAAGTATAGTAGTAGTAGCAGGGGTAGTAGTAGTAGTAGTAATAGTAGTAGTAGTCGTAGCAGTAGTAGTAGTAGTAGTAGTAGTAGTAGTAGTAGTAGTAGTAATAGTAGTAATAGTAAACGCAAACGCCCCGGTCGCAATCGCCGTAGTACCAAAAAGAGCAAGACGTAGTAGTAGGAGTGTAACGAATAGTACTAGTAAAAGTAGTAGTTGTAATAGTAGTTGTAGTAGTAGTAGTAGTCGTAGTAGTAGTAGTAGTGGTAGTAAACGCAATGCTGCTCGTAGTAGTAGTAGTAGTAGTAGTAGTAGCCGTAGTAGTCGTAGTAGTAGTCGTAGTAGTAGTAGTAGTAGTAGTAGTAGTAGTAGTCGTAGTAGTAGTGGAAGTGGTACTAGTAGTAGTAGTATTAGTAGTAGTAGTAGTAGTAGTAGTAGTAGTAGTAGTAGTAGTAGTAGTGGTAGTAGCAGTAGCCGTAGAAATTAAAGAAGACATACAAGCAGAAAAAGTAGTAGCAGTAGGCATAGTAGTTGTTATGGTTGAAGTAGTAGTAGGAGAACTAGAAGCAGCCGCAGTCGCAGGGGGAGTAGCAGTCGCAATAATAGTCGTGGTCGTCGTTCTCGTAGTTGCAGTACTAGAAGCAGCCGTGGTAGTAGTCGTAGTAGTAGTAGTAGTAGTAGTAGTAGTAGTAGTACTAGTAGTAGTAGTAGTAGTAGTAGTAGTAGCGGTGACCGTAGTAGTAATATCAGTACCAGAAGTCGTGGGACTGATTGTCATAGTAATAGTAGTAGTTGTTGTGCTACTAGTAGTGGTGATAATGGTAGAAGTAGAAATAATAGTAATCGGGGTAGTAGTATGGGGCACACATAATAATAAAAATGATCGTAGGTGATAATAATACTAGGTGTAGTAATAGTATCAGTCGTAGAAGAAGTAGTATTACTAATCGCAGCTGTAATAATAGTCGTAGTCGTAGTAGTGGCAGTAGTACTATTGGTCGTCGTAGTCGTAACTCTAAACGTAGTAATAGAAACAGTACTAGTAGTAATCGTAGTCGTAGTCGTACTAGTAGAAATAATGGTAGTTCAAGTAGTAGTAGTAGTAGTAGTAGTAGTAGTAGTAGTAGTAGTAGTAGTAGTAGTAATAGTAGTAGTACGCGTCGTATGAAACGTGATCGTCGTAGTAGACGTAGTGCAAGTGCTGGTAGTAATGGGAGAAGTACTGGTAGTAGTAGTCGTAGTAGTGTAATCGTAGTAGTAGTAGTAGTAGTAGTAGTAGTAGTAGCACTGGTAGTAGTAGTAGTAGTAGTAGTAGTAATAATAGTAGTAGTAGTAGTAGTAGTAGTCGTAATAGTAATAGTAGTAGTAATAGTAATGGTAATAGTAGCAGTATTAGTAGCAATAGTAATATTAGTAGTAGTAGTAGTAGTAGCAGTGGTAGTTGTCCTAGTTCAGTCGTGGTCGTAGTCGTAGTAGTAGTAGTAGCAATAGTAGTTGTAGTAGTCGTAGTCGTAGTCGTAGTAGTAGTAGTAGTAGTCGTAGTAGTAGCAGTAGTAGTAGTAGTAGTAGTACCAGCAGTGGTAGTAGAAGTGGTCGTAGCAGTACTGGAAAAGAGTGGTAGTTGGATTATTCATCTTTTCCGTAGTCGTTCTAGTAGTAGTAATAATAAGAATAGCCGTAGCCGTAGTAGTCGTTGTAGTCGTACGAGAAGTAGTAGTAGTAGTAGTAGTAGTAGTAGTAGTAGTAGTGGTAGTAGTAACAGTGGTAGTAGTAATAGTAATAGTAGCAGTAGTAACCGTAGTAGTAGTAGTAGTAGTAGTAGTAGTAGAAGTAGTAGTAGTAGTAGTAGTAGTAGTGGTAGTGGTGGTCGTAGTAGTAGCGGTGGTAGTCGTGGTAGTAGCCATAGTAAAACTAGTAGGGGTAGTAGTAGTAGTAGTAGTAGTAGTAGTAAGTCGTAGTAGTAGTAGTAGGAGGTTGTAATAGTAGTAGTAAAAAGAATCGTAGTAGTCGTAGTCGCAACCGTAGTAGTCGAAATCGTAGCAGTCGTAGTAGCAGTAGTACTAATAGTAGTAGTAGTAGTAGCACTAGTAGTAGTAGTAGTAGTAGTAGTAGTAGTAGTACTAGTAGTAGTAGTAGTAGTAGTAGTAGTAGTAGTAGTAGTAGTAGTAGTAGTAGTAGTAGTAGTAGTAGTAGTAGTAGTAGTAGTAGTACTAATAGTAGTAGAAGTATTAGTGATATTATTATTATTATATTATTATTCGTAGTAGTAGTAGTAGTTGTAGTAGTAGTAGTAGTAGTAGTAGTGGTAGTAGTAATAGTAGTCGCAGTCGTAGTAGTAGTAGTAGTAGTAGTAGTAGTAGTAGTAGTAGTAGTAGTAGTAGTCGTAGCAGCAGCATCAGTAGTAGTAGTAGTAGTAGTAGTAGTAGTAGTAGTAGTGGTAGTAGTGGTAGTAATAGTCGTGGTAGTAGTAGTGGTAGTAGTAGTAGTAGTAGTAGCGATCATACTAGTAGCCGTCGTAGTGGTAGTAGTTCTAGTCGTACTACTACTAGTAGTAGTAGTACTAGTAGCAGCAGCAGCAGTAGTAGTAGTAGTAGTAGTAGTAGTAGTAGTAGTAGTAGTAGTAGTAGTAGTAGTAGTAGTAGTAGTGGTAGTGGTGGTAGTGGTAGTGGTAGTGGTAGTAGTAGTATTATTTTTAGTAGTAGTAGTAGCAGTAGTAGTAGATGTAGTAGTAGTAGTAGTAGTAGTAGTAGTAGTAGTAGTAGTAGTAGTAGTAGTAGTAGTAGTGGTGGTAGTAATAATAGTAGTAGCAGTATTAGTAGTGGTAGTAGTCGTAGTAGTAGTAGGAGGAGGGGGAGGAGAAGTGGCAGTGGTAGTGGTAGTCGTAGTAGCTGTACTCGTGCCCTCGTTACTAGTACTCTTGTGAAAGTCGTAGTGGCATGAGAAGCACGGTGATACGAATTGAGAAGAGAAGGCAAGAGGACGACGAAGAACAAGTGATCAGGGCTAACGGTATGAGGAAGCCACAGGACGACGAGCTCGACATGCGGCTTATCTGGGCACGGCGCGCGCCCACCTGGAAAGTAGCGCGGGCCTCGCCAGACGCCAAGCCCAATTCCACCTCGCGGAGCGTCCCGGGGAACACGCGAGAGGGGACACCACCACTGCGCAAGGCATGGGCAGGCAGGGCAGAACCACGGGGAACACGCGCCCTGAGATCCGACGTTGCGGACACTTGGCGCAGCTCGAAAAATCACGGCCAGAGCCCTGGACGGGCACTGCCTGAGCCAGGTCGATCTGTGATGGTCCTGGGGCCCGAAGGGCCAGGCGAAAACGCCCAGCGTGACAGGCATGCAACGCCCAGATCTCAGGACGGGTACGGGGATCCAGAAGGGTCCAGCCATCGTGCTGCCACACGGAGGAGGAGGAGGAGGAGGAGGAGGAGGAGGAGGAGGAGGAGGGAATGTCGCATGAGGAGCGCAGGGACCACGAGAAGGCCCCCCGACGTGGAGCGGGCCGCAGGCCAGTGCCCCTCCTGGGCAAACAAGGGGCCCTTACTTCAGCGTCTTGACTGCAGCAGGGGCATCAGGAGCGCTGGGAGCACTCGGGGGAGGAGGGGGGGGGCAAGTCGGGGCAAGACGAGTGAACGAAGCGGAGGGGGGAAGGTTCGGGCACGAGTGGGGAGGGGCAAGCAGGGAAAGTATATCAGGGCAAGATCTCACCTCTGACAGCGCAACGAACATACTGAACAACTAGTGTACGCTAGAGGTGATCCAGACAGCCGGCTGGTGACCAACATTGCCAAGCGGACATGCTATCATATTCGTTCGGGTCAGCTCGTTGGCAGGAAGACTCGTGCGAGGGTAAGAAGGAGGAGAATCTGGGACGGAGTGTTGAGGAGCAGGATGGTACAGTCGGGGCGTTGGCCTAAGGAACCCTGAGTAGGAACGAGGCCCCTTTTTCCCATAAGTTAACCTTCGATTTCCCATGGGAGACCCTGAGGCAAACTGTTGCACAATCAAGGAACACCGAGCCCCTCCCCAACGGAAAGGGTTCCTTCTTCAGCACCCCGACTGTAGTGCTGCAGGATCAGCAGCGGACCCAGCTTCGGAGCCGAGGCGGGCCCTCCTCCACCCGCCCCCCTCGACGGTGACGGCCCAATTTCCGGGCCTGAGGGTTGTGGCGTCGCGCGGAGGGGTACGCCGACCCCGCAAAGGGGGGAATGATGGGGGGGGGCCTCAAGTGAAAGGATGGGGGGGCAATGCGGGGAAGGGCAGGAGGGGATGAGGAGGGCGATGAGGACACGAGAAAGGGAAACGGGGCAATGAAGGTGCTGATAGGTGGCGTGGAGGGGAGTCGGGGGATATAGATTGGGTGCTGCGGGTGCTTCCCAGGGATGGGGGGCGGAGGGTAGCAATGGGGGAAGGGGGATGGAGGCGGTGGCAAAGCGGAGGGGGGGGACAACGTGTGGAGGTGAAGGGAGGGGCAAATGTGAGAGAGGTCGAATCGGAAGAGGTCAGAACCGAGAGGAGGGCGAGAGGGTGGAGAGCAGAGAGAATAATTGGTAAGGGTGAGCATCTAACTATCTATGTCTGTATATATATATAGATATAAAACATATACACATATCTCTGTTGTATAAGGACGTGCACATGTTCCACATAATTGCTGGGATGGGGGCGAAATAATGGTCGGTGGCTGTCCGCGGACAACCGCGGCGGAGCGTCTTTACGAACGGGACCGGCGGGGCTGGAGCAGGTGACAAGCGCCAGGACAGGGGTGAAAAGGACGTGCATGCGAAGGACGGCGAGGGTGGGGGGAGGCTTTGAGTAGGAGATCGGGGACCGATTTCTTTCTGACTTATCCCAACGTTGATGTTGAGCCGAAGGTATTAAGAATAAGTAGAATGCTCAGTTTGTCGACGGAACATGCTACGTATTGCTCGTAGACTCGACGAGCAACAGCAGATTGTGGGGTACATGAATTCTGTAGTCGATCTCCTACTCGAAGAGCGGGGGCGGGGTGCGCATGCGGGAGCAGCGGTGAGAGGATAGAAAAGGGAGGATGGACAAGGGGCGAGAGTCTCAGCGCAAAGGATGTGGGAGAGCACGACGTGGGGGGGGGGAGCCCCACTCCCCTCACCTCCCCCTCCTTCCCCTTCGCCTCCGTCTCCTCCACCTACTTCTCCTCCTCCTCCCTCTCTCCTTCCAGCCTCGCCTCCTCTCCTCCCCCCTGCTTCTGCCCCCTCCTCCTGCCTGTCCCCTCTCTTCCTCGCTCTCATCTCCTCTACTGTCCCCCCTGATCCTCCCTCTCCTTTTGGCCCCTCCTCCCCCACCTCCTCGCACGTAACTCGGAATCAAATTCGTCAGTCGCCAGTCTCTGTCTGCCGGAACAACTGCCCGTCTTGCTGACATCTACAGAAGCGTGCGAGGCAAATGGCAACGCCGAACATTCCGGACAGGAGCCTTTGCTCAACTTGTGAGCGGACCGTGTGCCGTGCCTCCCCGCCTCGAGGGGCAGAAGGCTGGGCTAGGCTGGGGACGTGGACGCTCGGGGGCCAGGACGTGATCAACGTGTTGCGCCGAGGCGTGTTGGGCCAGGACTGGCGGAGCGATACGCTAATCCAAAGCTTCTGGCCGTACACGCGTATGCGTGGTGACGCTGCCATATCTCATCATCTGTAGGAGGTCAAGCCAGCTCGAATTTCTTGTCAAGGCGGGCCAAGGTACGGGGCAAGGCGGGCCCGATCGCCTGCCACACCAGGGGCAGCTCATCTAGCGGGCCAGGGGTCAAATTTCCCTTGCCCCTTCCCTTTCCCCTTTCCTCTTCCTCCAAGCCTCCTCTGCCACCCGTCCTCTCCCCCTACCACTCCTCCTACCACTTCTCCCTCACCTCCTCTTCTTCGGCTTCCCCCCACCTCCTCGTCCTCCTCCCCCTCCTCCTCTACCATCCTGTGGTGTCGGGCCTTCGTTTTGAAGAAACAACGCCCCCCGTCTACTTCCCTCCCGCTGCCCTCCCGTCCCATCCCTGCCTCAGCCGTCCGCACATCCATGTCGGCACACCCTTCGCACGTTTCGTGGCCCCATATGGAGCTCCACCGAAGGCCCTGTGAGAGGGTCCAGATGCGGTTTCCCGCCCTTTTCTGCACAGCCCGCAAACGTTTTGTGGCCCCATAGGGGATCCACCGGAGGCACCAGTGGGATGGTTCACATGCGGCTCCACGCCCATTTCGACACATCCCTCAAACGTTTCGTGGCCCCATGGGGAACGCCCCCGGGAACCCCACTTGCAGGGTCCACGTACGGCTCCCCGATCATGTCGGCACACTCCTCGTACTGCTCGTGGCCTCACAGGGAGCTCCACCGAAGGCCCCACTGGGAGGTCCACATGCTGCTCCCCGCCCATTTCGGCACACCCTCACGCGTTTCGTGGCCCCATAGGGAACGCCACCGACGGCGATTCTCACGGCTGCGTTACCCAGACTACTTCCCCGACCGTCCTGTGGTGTTGGGCCCTCGTTTTGAATCCACGGCGCTCCGCCTCCTCGTCCCCGTCCTCGTCCTCCTGCATCCGCTCTCCGCATCTCTCTGCTGTGGCACACCGAGATGAGCGCTACAAACAACCGAAACGGTTCTCTGCTCATACCATTTGGAAGCCTCCAGAGCAAACGGTCCCTTTTTCCAGCGGCGATGATCTTGGCAAAACTCTGGTCACGTCTTGCTCTCAGGCTAAAAAAAAAGGCATAACTTGAAACTCTCATCTCCAAAAGTCCCCAACGTCTCCCATCTCCCAAACTCCCATCTCCCAAAGTCTCACCGAATTTCCCCATAGAGACAGGACAACGGGGGCGAACCTCATTCTTGGGTCAATGGCGACAAGATCGGATTCAGTCTCCCAGGCGGTCGAAAAAAACCCACGGCCTAGACTGGCTGCGGACGGGCACATGAAAAAATCGGGCAAGGCAGCGCCAGCACGGCCGCCGCGAGCTTCTCTGCCCGCGCGTCGGCCCTGGTAGTCTCCGGCGCAGAAGGGGAGAGAAGGTATGGCAAAATCGAATCGAAAATGATGTCCAGGGCGCCCTGAAGGCCAAGGACTCCGCAGCTCTGGAAGAGTTGAAGAGGCTCGGCAACCCGTGAACAGGTCAGCAATGAAAAACCTCTTTCTCATGTGGGCGTGGCGAAAATGGCCGGCCGTTCGGCCTCCACGGTATCCCGCGCTGAGAAGATTCACCAGAGAGGCATCCGTACGTCGTGCGGGCGGCCAGTCAGGATTTCGGCGGACTGCTTCTCTGCCATCTCGCACGTCATACAGTTACCAGGTTGAAGCATAGCCCTATCCTGGTGCTTGGCATCACCTCATCCCGATGCCGATCTCAAGGACGCCCGCAGTTTCTGAGGGCACATCCCAAAGATAACCCTAGCTTTTTGCTCGCCCATCTTAGGGATAGGGATCAGTTCGAGGCTGGTTATATCGGCGGCGGCCAAGAGGGGGCGTCCAAGAAGGGGGGGTGCAGATCATGGCTGGCGGCATGTGTGCGGCCCCAGGGGGGGGGCCGGGACCGTAATGAAATCAGAAGAGGCGCCATGAGGTCTGGGGAAATATCATGGCCCCCGTCATGATATCCAACCCCCCCTAGTCATCCCCCCCCTCTGTGCCGCCCCCGATTATATGGAGCCCTGGGCTCGGTGGAGCCTGGCGCTCTCGCTTGCCAGGCGCCCGCTGTGCTCGTGCCGGTGCGTGGACTCGGCCCCCCGGGACCACTCGCCTCGCGGCTGGGAGGCGGTCGGGTCGCGCCAGCCCTTCGCGAGGTTTAGGTCGGGCATGTCCCCCTACAGGCGGTTTTTGGAGGAAAAAAAGAAGACCCGAAAATATTCAAACATGGTTCAAATACTAAAAAATCGTCCCAGACTAATCTTTGACTATTTTTGAACATTCCTTCTGTAGAGGGACATTCCCGACTTCACGCATGGTCTATGCTGGCCCCCGAATGTTTCATCTGATGCAGCGTCGCGGGCCCCAGCTTCACCTCGGACCTGCCTCCTTCAGTAAGGTGGCTGTCGCTGGGTAGTCAAAACTCCATGGGGGAGCGTCGACGTCGGCGTGCTGAGACATGAGGATGCCGCGTCCAAGTCCTGGAGGCAGGGGGGGACAATAAGCAGCCCTCATCGAAGTAGCCCCGCTTGCTCGGCTTCCCATCCTCCCGAGGGTGAGTCAGCGGAGAACAGTGGCGGTTGGCCCTCTTGGCAGGCGCCGCGAAGTCGCGCCGTCGAGTTGCCAGCAATGAAGGGGCCGCGAATGGGCAGATGTGCCGATTGTCACGAAAACCGCATGCCGCAGGTGGCCCGTATACGCCAGCCTCAACACCAGCCCACACCAGACCGCAAGGGCGGAGGCCTTGTGCTGGCGCCCACGCGCGGGCCTGCGCCAGGCTTCCAGCGACCGCCAGGCGTGGGGCAGCTTTCGGCCACCGACGCGCCCGAAGTCTGGATTGGCGTGCGCCTGGGCGGCTCCAGTCTGGTCGCCCAGGCTGCTCTGCTTTCCCTTCATGTAGCGCTTGCTGAGGCAGCTGCAGAGGAGCGCGTCCACCTCCGAGTCCGCTTCGGAATAGTCTGCTTCGACGTTGGGCCGGCATCGGAGCAGACGCGAACGAGGTATCGCTGGTGAGTGCCTCTTCTCGTGGGCCGCGGTCACGGCCAGCGTCTCCAGGAGCGTCGCGCCCGCGTCCTGGGCCGTCTGAACTGCGACGTTGGAGCTTCGCCCGGCGACGGGCCCTCCGCTGTCTGAGCTGTCGCATCCTGCGGCGTGTCCTCCCCGACTGCGCCACGATCGAGTCCGAGCCGTTGGAACCGCTGTCGCCCTCGTCGTTCTCCCCAGCGTCTCCAACGAGATCGCGCTCTTGAGCGTTGGCGTCGTCGAGCGCCGCCTGGTGCCGCCTGCCCTGAACAGTCAGCCTGGTTGCTCTCGGCCCTGGCGTGGCCGGCGCTGTCCTCGACATCGCCGGGGCGATGGCTGCCGCGGCCAATGGGCTTGTGGCTGCTGTCTCACTGTCGGGCATCGTCAGCGCCTGTCTCCTCTTCAGAGCCATCGACGCACGCAGCAAATGAGCATGGGTCCTCGGCAATCGAAGACACATGGTTGGCTACCCGCTCTGAGCCCACATGATCATTGAGGCCACGCAGAAATAGAATATGCCTTGGGGCCCGCTCTAGGAGGGCGGTCGCTGGAATCTGCTGTTAACCTGCACTCGTCATCTAGAAGAGAGGTTGGAATTCTCGAGCCTCTTTCTGAACCAACCCCTTGCCCTCACCGCTTTCGTTAAACTCAGCGGGGATCCCGTGAATCGCGGGCGGGAGCCCCAGGACCGTAGCACACGTGCACAGAACCGACGGACCTGAATCGACACATTGAAGCAAGACACGCGGACTCCAGCAAACGAGAGCACTACTGACATGCCATCTGAAAGAAGAGGCTGCCTAACACACGCCCCGTGTAGGGGACATGGCGAGACGCTGCATTGCCTTGGCCAGGGCCCTAGCTTCCAGAATGAGAATGTCTTCAGGGAGCCTCCAGACACCCGACCGAACGGACTCCCGGGCCCCCTTGCGGAGCCAATGCCGGGGAACCTCATCGATCGAAAGCAAGGTCCGTCTCCCACGCGGGAAATTGCTCAGTTGCGAGATCGCTTGGGTGTTTTTCATCACATCCACAGAACTGCACAACGCACCCACCTCGTCAAAAGAGAGGTCGGCGGCCGCGCCAGGGCGCTGACCTCGACCGAAAGACGGAGTGACCGGAGTGGCCGTGCCTCCGACTGCGGGCGCCGGGCCAGCGAGTGGCGACAGGGCGTCCAGCAGCACATCCGTCCTGCGAAGGGCCCAGGTCGCAATCGAACCAGGCTCAATGCGCACCAGCCGAGCCCAGCCGCCGTCGACCTTCGCCAAGCCCTGGTCGCCGTCGCGGATCATGCCGGCCGGCAAGGGGCCGACCACGCTCCCGACTGGCAGGTTGGACAGTGGCTCTGCCAGCACCCACGGCAGCCAGACGCCGTCAGCCACTCGCCACGGGAGCTTCTGACTGCTCGGCACCGCCATGCTATTCTCCATCAGCACGTCGCTATGCTCCTCCGTCTCGGCTTGACGTCGATGGACCATCTCGTCCTGGCAGTTAGAGGCCTCATCCACTAGATCGTCGAATTTTTCAGCGCAGTTTAGGAGAGGAGTAGAGGGAGCAGACTCGCATACTCAAGAACACGATGACAAGTTCGGCTACTCAGGCATGAAGTCTGTAAGTTACTTCAAACGCCGTGCACGTGAGGAGTCCAGCCATGCAGACGAGCTGTCTTGCAAACAATGGCGTACTTAGACAGTCACCGCCGTCCAGGCACAATGAAGCCCTATCGATCTTGAAATCGTAAACTCTTCGGCCGACCTCGGGCGGCAACCGTGGATTACCATACAGTTTCGTCGCCGAATACGAAGAGGCAGGACGAGCAGGAGGGAAGCGCAGAAGGAAAGAGAGAGAGACAGGAAGAGTGCACGGAACATCCATGCTCAGAAAACCAGCGCATGCGTACACCTTTCTAGGAACCCTCCCACGGTACTCGCACAATTTGCCCACACGGGAAAAACAAGCACGGTAGACGGAGGATGGAAGAGCCGGCTGGTTGAAACAAATGGCGGACAAGGCGAAGACACGCTCACAGCCAGGAGGCTCCGCGAATCGACATGCCCAGCGCGCTACGAGCATAAGCAGTAACGGGTCCGAGGACACCGATGACAAGGCAAGAAATGTTCGCTGTGGTATGGCGACGGGGCTTTAACCAAACAAAGCGGCCGACCAGAGCGGCCGGGCGCCTGCATGGGCGACCGTCGCTAGCCGTGCAAGCCTGGGGTGACAAATAGCGAACGTGGGACCCAGCGCCGAAAAGGCGTGAAGAACAGCTCAATCTACAGCGGAACATGCATGAGGAGGAAGAGGAGGAGCAAAACACACCAATCGAACGACGCCATTGCCAGCAGCGTCTGTGGAACGAGGGCCTTTCCAGCCATGATGGGCAACACTGTAGAGGAGAAGGAGGCAGAGGGAGGCGGCGGGAGGAGAGGGGCAACACCCCCGACGGGCGTCTCGGCCAGCTCGCGGGCCCTCCGCCGGGCCCGAATAAGTGCAACAGGGAGGAACAACATGTTGAAATCAGAGGTCGTTGCCTCGGGCACCTTCCCCGCGGGGGGCCGCAAGCCAGGTGACAACAAAGGACCGCCCCCCGACGAGGACGACGGCGACGAGACGACCGCGACGGCGAGGAGGGGGGCGGGAGACGAAGAGGAGAGGAGAGAGGAGGAGAGGTTGGGCGAAGGTTGAGCGCGAGCGGAAACGATGCAGAACACGGCCGTCAGGAGCGTCTCCAGTCGATGCGTCCGGTCCTGCCTGAGGATTGCGACCGCTCAAGTCCTCCTCCCAGACATCCCCAGCCAACGACAGGACCTAGTTCACAGACGAACTCATCCGGCGGCTTCTGGCGTTCAGGCGACGGCTCGGCCACAGCACCGCCCTCATGTGGTCGTTCGTCTCGCGGAGGTAGAAGACTCGGCCCAGCGCGTCGACTGGGAGGTCAGCGCACCACGCCGCCTCCGCGGGCAACGGGGGCAGGGCCCGCTGGCCCACCAACATCTCGTCGACTCCTGCAGCTCTACCACGCACTAGACCAGCAACGCACGCATGCTCGGAAACACAGCGGAGAGCTGCTCCAGCGTGCGGTCGGGCAACTCAAGGCACGCCATCGTAGGTGGTGGCGGGCATGGCGGGCAGCTGGCGTTCAGCCACAGCTGGGAAGCTCGGAGGGACTCGACGAGCTCCTCCACCACGCGGCCGTCCCGCCAAGGCGGCGGGTCGGCGGCGGCGCCGCCGCCAGCGGCGAGCCCACGGGGAGCCCCCTCTGCCACAGCGCCGCCTGCGAAGCCAGCGACGCGAGGGCGCAGACCACCATCGCCATCGACACCCGCGGAGCCACGGCCATGCGGTGATGGTCCTGAGGCCGGAAGACACTTCCAGAAGAAACATGGCAGCAAGGTTGAAGACGGTGTCGGCTCCAAACTCAGACACCGTCTCGATGACATCGCTTTGCGGTCCCTCTGATGATACCGATCTGAAGCGTCCATGGTCCGTATGCTTGACCACGCCAAGTCTGGCACACTCCTCACACGCTTCGCGGCCTGTGTGCCTGACCGCGCCCATTCTGGTACCCTCACACCTTTCGTGGCCCTGCAAGAGCTCCACAGAAGGCCCAAACGGCATGACCAACATGTCTGACCACGCCTATTCCGACGCCTCCCTCGTGCGCTTCGTGGCATACACGAGCTCCACGAAGGCCCACGTGGCAGGGCCCATCTGCCTGGCCACGCCCATTATGGCACGCCCCTCGCGCGCTTCGCAGCCTCGTGTGAGACCCACACGAGGCCCAATTGGCAAATTCGTAGACCTGGCCATGCCCTCTCTGGCGCACACACACACACACACACACCTCACACTTTCCGTGGCCACGCCCAGTTCGCTCGCACCTGCCACGCGTTCCACCACCCACAGAGCTCAACCTCAAACCCCGGTGGGTGCGTCCACATGCGGCCACCGCCCTTTTTCGCTCGCCACTGCCACGCTTTTAAGCCCCACATGGAGCTCCGCTCGCCCCTGCAACGCTTCTCGGGTCCCATAGGGAGCTCCAGTTGCGGTGACCGCATGGCGGCCTCGCGCCAATTTCGCCTGCACCTGCCACGTTCTTGAACCATGACGGACCTCCACTTCGCCCGCCCCTGTCACGTTTCTAGCCCCACATATGAAGCTCCACCTAAGGCTCACATGGTCCATATGGTGATGTTTGTGTGGTGTACCCCCCACCTCGCCTACCCCTGCAACTGTTTGAAGCCCCCACAGGGAGCCTCACCTGACTGCCCCAGTAGTGGGGTTTGCATGACGCTTCCCCCGCCCCGCTCCCTTATTTGGCGCCCCCCTCGCGAGAACCGTTGCACCTTAAGGAGCTCCACTTCCGGTCTCAGTTGCAGGGTTCCCCTGGCGGCCTCCCCCCATCCGGGGCCCCCCCGACGAGGACCTTCGCCTAATAAGTTCCCGACCCACAACTCCAGTGGCAGGGTTCGCACGCCCCCCACCCCCCTCCCCCTCCTCCTCCTCCGCCTCCTCCTCCTCCTGCTGCTGCTCCTCCTCCTCCTCCTCCTACTCCTCCTCCTCCTCCTCCAGCCGCCGCCTCTGCCCGAGCCCTTTTGCAGGCGGTGCCAGCACCGAACCGCGGGCAGCAGAGGGGGGCGCACAGCTCAGCCATGGGAGCTGAGCCCCATGACCGAGGATGCTACGAATGATCGGATGGAACCCACAATCGGCCACGGGTATGAGGCTCGAAGAGATAATCACAGTATGTGTTGCGCTTGATGTGATACTCCTAGCAGGAACCCAATCAGGCAGTCGACGAGCGCTGGCCCCTCTCCAACGACAACTGGCTGGAAGGTCAGTCGTGGAAGCAGAGTACAGCCCAGGGCAGCTGACGAACAAAAAGCACGGGATGTGCCATCGAGCTGGGGAAAGGATTCCAGCAGTCCCATATTCGCCAGATCTGGGGCAGCCCCGATCAAGCCTGGGGCCGCGCACTCGGCATGAGAGTCAAGCGCCAGCACCTAGACTTCTGTTTCGTCGTGATTTACTCTCCCCCACAGCCGAAGGGCAGGAACGACGTGGGCCACTACGTCACCACGGTGCGCACGCTGGCTGTGTGGCTTGACAAGTTACTTGATTATCTTCCGCAGAGGTGTTGCCCTATATTGTGCACAGACGCGAATGACGGAGTTTGACTTCGCAAACATACCACAACATGGCAACCCTGCGAGGAAAACGCAGTTGAGCAAACGGCTCGAGAAGCACGCAGAGGTGGAGCAAGTGAAGCACTACGACGAGTGGCAGCGAGACATCACCTGTTCGCATACAACACAAGAGGTCGTCGGGAACACACATCTTTCAGCGAGAGAGGCAGTAGCCTCGTTGATTACAGATTTGCGCCATGGGGATGTGCTGGTCAGATTACAAGATGCCACACCCTTCGTCGACTGGGAGCTCGACTCCAAGCATACAGAGGCAAACCTCCACTCGATCATATGCCCCTCTTTATCGAGCTGAACATCTCCAAGGACCCCGAGATCGCTCGACCTGTCCGGGACCCGCACCTTGACAACGATAAGCTCCTGGATGCATTGAAAAGAGAAGGGGATGGCAAGGCACGCTTTTTCAACCAGATAGAGCAGACACTGGAAAATGAATGGGAGATTTGGAGACCCTTACTGGACAGTGGTACGCCTGACGCTTTCTTTGCTTACCTTGACCAAATTTTGATGAAGGCAGGCCTGGACTGCTTCCGTGAACGCGCTGACCCAATACGACGGGAACAGAACCACATGCGCCGTGAGCTCCTACGACAGCGAGCTGAATTGAGGGAATCGAGGAGCGATAATGACGCCGACCTGACGGACATCAATGAGCAGCTGAAGGCCCTCTCCCAGACTCTCAAGTTGCTTCGACGGCAGGAGGCTCAGGCGCGTAGGAACCAGATCCAGGATGAGATAGAGGAAGCTTGGGAGCATCGTAAAACATCATTGGCAATGAGACTTTCGCGTCAGGCAGCTAGATGTCGTTTTGGACCCAGAAAAGGAGACCTCAGGCTTGTTCGCACTAGTATGCCAACCCGTGAAGAATGGCTCCAGGTTTGGACACTTCCAGGAGGCCAGGGAGGTATGTCAGTACGTGAAGTTCCTCCTCCTGTAACCCCCTGTTGCTGTTTTTTTCTGGTCCGCTCTACCCGCCCACCCCCGATGTCATCAACATGGCCCAGGAGGATTACGAGAGAGTCCAGAAGGCGATCCAAAAGGCCCCCAGAAGAAGAGGAGTCCCAACAGATACTCCTCCCGTCGAGCTCTGGCGGATGTGTATGCACCCACAGAAACAGCTTGTTCGACAACGTCGGGGTTTGGGCGCTTCGGATAACACTCCTGACATGCAATTTTTCGAAGGGGCGCTGGTGGCTGGTTTTCGGATGATTCGGAACCTCGACCTCACCCCGTCCCAATGGCATTCCAGTAACGGAGTTGCACTGCGGAAGAGCACCGCCCACGGCCCTAAGGGGAAAAGGGTCGTGTACCTCTTCCCCGCCCTAGGGAAGTCTTTGTATGCCGGCTTGCTGTATGTACCCGCCGATGCGTACGACTTTGGCTTCGTCAAGTGGAGACGCCGAGAGGGCGCCATCCTCGCTGCGCAGGCCACAGCATGGAGTTTAACAAGAGCGGGCAGAAGTTTTGCCGCAGGTTCCAAGGATTTGTCTAACGCGTTCGGGACGGGGGACTGGAGGGAGCTTGACAAGACGGTGGCGATATTCGCATCGACGCTCGACGATATCGTACTTGGAAAAGAGAGATACCATGAAACACGTGTGAAACTACCGACTAACGACGACGACGACCTATGGGTGGCGCCACTGGAGGGAGGAACGATGGGAGATCTGTTCGTGGTGAAACTCTTCTTAGGCACGTTCCGCAGGCCAATGAACCGCTGGATGTAGTCCGACCAACACCCCACCTCCTCTGCCCTGCAGGCGACCTTTCGATTGCCAGGAACAGGCGAGGACCTCACGACCGACCTTAGCCTTTTTAAGTATGCAGACGACTTGCTGAAGCTTACGCTGGCTCAGGAGTTTCAGTCCGTCTCTGGCTTTTCCAGGTGCTCAAGGACTCAGGTAAGATCCTCGATAAGGCCCTGGATACCATTGGCTATAAGCATAGTCTCGACAAACAAGTGTTTCTGGTCCACGTGGGAGGGGAGGGTTCTCTGGCATGCAGAAGATGGATACGAAAACACGCGGTGAGAGAACTTGGGGGCAGTCTCCAGGAGGAAGCGAAGTACCTGGGTCCGCACATCAATCTTTCCTGTACCTCGTCTTCAGAAGTCCAGAGGCGTCTTGAAGCGGCTTCGAATGGGTTCTACAATATGGGTGGCTTCTGGGGTCTTTCAGCCCCGTGGAAATGGACTCGCGCTGTGTTTATCAGCATGGTCCAGAATGCGATGCTGAGCCCGACCAGACCGAGACAATGAGCTCGGCCGACGCCACGATGCCTGCCTGGATGAAGCAGCTGCACGAGCACCCGCCTTCGGCAGGGCCACCCGCCTCGAAGAAGGCGCACACAGGAGGGTCAACGTCCGATGACGACACGAAGTTGCTCTACGTGCTGGCGCGCCTGGTGCTGGCAGACAGTCGTGCCATCGCAGAGGTCATCGGCACAGTCTTAACCACGTTCGAAGTCGCCGACGCCGCCAACGGTATGCCCGAGGCCCTCCGAGAGGCGGGAAAGAAGTACGACGTGCAGAGCAAGGAGTGGAAGGAGAAGCAGGCCCAAGGCCAGAGCATCGACTGGGGCTCGAGGGGCCCGCCGCACGTGCAGATTTTCTCCGCGGGCGCCCTGTTGGCCGTGAACAAGCTAGATGGCGAGCTGGCGAAGGACTGGCGCGAGTCCTGGGAGGCTGGTCCTGCATTTCCGCTGGCGGCCTAACAAAGGCAAGAAAGAAAACACCGACGAGCCGAAAGGGAGGATCGTCTGGGCGCTGGACCCGAACCGCGAGCATGCCACCAACCTGCGCCAGCTGATCATGAAGACGATGATGGCGCTCAACGGCGTGCGCAAGACGGGAGCTGCTTCCAGGGGCCCGCTCGAGAGGGAAGTGGCGCGCATCATCGAGGCCCAGGGCAAAGGGAGATCGCTCTGAGAACGGGCGACGTAGTGAGAGGTAGAGCGGAGGAGCAGAGAGGAAGGGCCGAGGAACAACGTGTTTCGGCCTTTTTCTGTTAGAACGAATGTCGAGTCTACGCGGTTTAGTGTAGCAGCATCGGTAACTTTTGTCAACAGCATGACAACAGCAGCGAGTCAACAGTGGAGCGTCTCCGACCGTGGGCGGGGGTGGAGCGGGGGTGGACGGGACAACTCGAGTAGACGACGAGCTACGCCTCCGACGAGAGGAGATAGCTCTAGCGTATGGTCGAATAGTATTAGGTACCAGGAGCTCCTGCAGAGTGGGAGACTCCCAGGGGCACGGATCCCTGGGGCGGAGGCCCGAACTGTCCCCACCGTCCTCCTCCCCCCTCGTCCTCCGATGGGGGGGTGGGCGGGGTGCGCGCCTCGGGCCCCTGAGGGCGCCCTCCAGGGATGCGTGCCCGTAGAGAGGGTTGCCCTTACAGGGGCAGTGCGCCCTGTGGGCGAGAGCACAGGGCTCACGTCCAGGGGCACTCGGCGTTCAAATGAAATGCCCCCCAGAGTTTGCAAAGCAATGTTTTTCCGTCTGACCGATGCGTTGCACCAGGACTCCATGGGTTATTGCTTGCTTGCTTGCTCCTCCTCCTCCACCTCCACCTCCACCTCCATTTCCACCACCACCTCCTCCTTCTCCTCCTCTTCTTCCCCCTCCTCCTCCTCCTCCACTTCCTCCTCCTCCTCCTCCTCCTCCTCCCCACAAGGAGCTCCACTTACACACGGCCCCAATGAATGTGTGCGAACGCGGGCCTACGCCCGATCCGGCACACCCTCACGCGGCTCGTGCCCCCCCCCCTCCCGCGCTGCTCCTGCGCGCCTGCCCCGCATCCCCTCATCCGCGCTGCCCCGCGGCGCGCAGAATATCTCCTCCTCCTCCTCCTCCACCATTCCCTATCCTTACACATAACTTCTCCCTGTCGCACCCCGAGGCCAGGTTTTTGGGGCGGGCTGGGCGTTTCGCCTGAGACTTCCCCACCATGTATGACTCTGAAACTCAAAAAGTGACAACGGCTTCACAGATGGAGGGCGGGCCGCTTTCAAAATGTGGCGCTCGCCCTAGCGCCGCGCACATTCGTTTTAGAATTGTACAAGAGTTTCACGGATTGAAGGCAGGTGGTTTTCAAAAGGTGGCTCTCGCCTGCGCCGCGCGCTTTCGTTTGAAACAGTTGCAAGAGTTGCACGGGTGGAGGGCGGCCCGTTTTCAAGATGTGGCTCTCGCCTTAGCGCCGCGCACATTTGTTTTAACAAATTTCGGCGGTTTCGCGGATTGAGGGCGGTTCCTTTTCAACATGTGGCTCTCGCATTAGCGCCGCGCACATTCGCTTTAAACATTGTAGGGATTCCACGGGTTGAAGGCATTTTTTTCAAGACGTGGCTCTCGCCTTAGCGCCGCGCACATGCACTTTAACAGATTGCAGCGGTTTCACGGTATCTCATAATCAGCGTACCATAAATTGCGTTCTGGAAAAATTAAGGATTATGCGGGTGCAACAATTATGTTGAGTCGAGGTGCTGAAATCCAAAACATGGCATTCTGGCACGATTCTGGATCGTCAAGACGCAGCAGTCAGGTTGATCCGTGGCGTTGAAATCCCGAGATTTTTGTTGGCACGCTTCAGGGTCTTCAAACGGTTGTTTTCCAACGAAGCAATTCCCTCAATGGAATTGGAACTTGTAGGGGCCTATGGAAAGGGAGCTTGGAGGACGGGTGAACTCCAACATCGTTGATGACTCTTGGGTTTACACTGGTCCCCCTCCTCCTCCCCCTCCTCCTCCTCGTCCTCCTCCTCCTCCTCCTCCTCCTCCTCCCATCCCTCCTCCCCCCATCCCTCCTCCTCCTCCTCCTCGCCCTCCTCCTCCTCGTCATCGCCCTCCTCCGCCTCCGCCTCTGCCTCCACCTCCAATGCTCCTCATTATTCTCCCTCTTGGGGCTGTGTCACCTACGGGGCTTCAGTGCCGTAAGTGGGGCAGTTGCGCATCTCCCTATGTGTGCTTCCCGAGTAGGTTTCGGGCTAAACAACACAGTCCACGCAGTCATTTCTCCCCCTCCTGACCACTCCCCTCCTCTCGCTCTCCCCCTCCTGACCCCTCTCCTCCTCTCGCTGATCTTCCTATGAAGATCCCAGACGCACTCTCGCACGATTCCTCCTGCGTCCGCCTCCTCCCCTCGGGTCTGACCTCGAACGGCACCGCCGTCGGGACCTTGCCAGAAGCGCCCCTCGTCGGCTCGTCCGCCTTGGGCAGCGACAACTTGGAGGGCTCGCGCACGGAACCTGAGCCCTCCCTCTGTGCTTGAATCGCGTGCTGTTGCTGTGACTCCTCGCCCTGTCAATACGACGTTCTTGTAAGGCGCGTCATGCCTCCAACGCCTTTCTTCCTTTCCCGCTCAAGGCTCTCTCGCGTCCGGTCGCTCAGTCATCAGACTCAGGCATGCCTGGCGGCCCGCATTCAGATCTCACGCGTGCCCAGGGTCACGCATGTTGCTAAATCACTAACGTCCAAATTTGCTCACAAACAGGTTCGCCATTACCGGGCCAGTCATAATCACACTACAGCAGCCTAATTATACCCGTTGCTTTACCGTACCTACTCACCACTCGTGCTCATTCCTACTCAGACCCACTCGTATCAAGCTCGCCTTAAGCATACTACTCATACATACTCATACCAATTCACACTCATTCAGTCTCTCTCGTACTCACAATCACACACACGCATTTGTGCACTCGCACGGTGAGGACATTGGAAAAGGAACGATTGGATAAGGAATCCAGGGTCTGGATAAAGATGGAACTCCAATCGTATATTGGCTATGAACGTCACTGCCGCCATCATCAGGTAAGGATCCCCCCCAAGGTCTGAGGCCTCCTGGGCACATGCCTTAACGAACGCCCCCCCCCCCCCCCGTACTGCCTCGTTCATGCTCGCTCAATCTCACACAGGAGATCAACATGACGGCCACCGCGGGCTAGCACGGCACACCAAGGCATCATGATGACACGGGCCCGATCGCATCCGATCCTGTAGGACGTCCCTTGGGGGACGTAAACGCGTCTCTGTTCACACCCTCCACCGCGAGGTGGCCGTCATTACGCCAGAGAAAAAGGTCAATCAGACGATGGTTTGATGAGATCGATGGTAAGATCGATTGAGTGAGATGAATACTGAGATCGATCATGAGATCAACAATGAATCGTAAGATCGATCAAAGGTCGATAAAGAGATCGACCGGGAACCCGGTAACCTGGGAACCTGGAACCCACCGAAATCGACCCGGAACCAATAACCAGGAATCCGGGAACCCGGAACCGGGAATCCGGGAACCCAGCCGGCTACCCAAATCGGCCGGAAACTGTCGCCAAATCTTTCGATTTCCGCTAGGAACCCTTCAGTGCCAGCACTGATTGGGAAACTTAGGCCTCCGAATGGCAGAGACCTCATGGCGTTATGGCACGGGCCCGTTCGCGCCTGAATTGCTAGGATCCCTCGTATACAATAGCGTTTGTGTACGCAGACGTGTCCCCCTTCGCAGCTTCATGATCATCGCGATGTAACAATCATCGCACTCGGGCCTCCCTCTGGGGAGCCGCATTGGGTATAGCACGGGAGCGTTCGCGTCCAGAATAGTGCGGCATCTCAGGTAATCACGCGTTTGTGGACGTAGACGCATCTTCTTCACAGCCTCGCGACCACCGCGAAGTAGCAAGCATCAGAATCGGTCAACCGCTGGGGGACGCAGAACGACCCCCAAGTGGGTTCGAGACCCCTTCGCTTGAAATTTGCTGGAAAGTCTCAATTTAAACGCCCGTGTGCCAGCGCAGACGTGCGACTGTCCAGAGTCAAAGAAGTACCAGCACATAACAATCATCACACTCGGGCCTCCAAAGGCGGAGCCGCCAAGAGTGCACGATACGGGCCTATTTGCGCCCATGTTGGTGCGGCTTCCCAATGAACAATCTGGGACCGTAGAAACGCCCCCCTGAACAACCTCAAGATCACCGCGTACTAACGGGCATCGCTCTCGAGCGTTCCAAAATCGGCCAACCAAGGAATATTTCGCGCGTCCGCTCGTGTCCAAGCCAGTTCTGTGAAATTTGCTCGGCCTTTCAAACAGAATGTCAGGTTTGTGACTTAGACGCGTCTCTTCACAGCCTCATAGTCACCGCGTGCTGGCAAGCATTGCTCTTGGGCGTCCTCATGGGGGGCCGGCCAAGGGGCTGTGACGCGGGCCCGCTCGCGTCTAAGTTGATGAGACCACTCAGGTAGAACACCCGTTTGTGACGCAGACCTGTCTCTCACCACAGCCTCATGATCACCGCGTGCAAGCAGGCGTCGAACTTGGATCTCCCAAAGGCGCCTGACTGGGAGCTGGTGCCAGGGCCAGTTCTTGCCAAACTTGTGACGTAGGTGCGTGTCTCTCTTCGGAGCCTCATGATCACCGCGTGCTGGAAGACATCGCATTCGCCCCCACGAGAGCATATCGGTAGGAGGGCGACCAGGAGGAGTGGGATCATGAGGAAGGCGGAGGAGGCGGAGGAGGCGGCGGAGGAGGCGGAGGAAAACAGGACGAGGACAAGGACAAAGCGTGCGAGGAGAGAAGGAAAACACCACATCCCCTGCACACTTCCAGGTTTGCGACATGAAGAAATCGATGGAAGAAAAGCGCTACACAAAGATAGTATGCATATAGGTTTGGATACCCCCGCGTGGGCAATTTGTTTTTGCTGGCTTATGTGGCGATCACCAGGGGAAGCGAAAGGCTGAGAGGAAGAGAAGAAGGAAGAAGATCCCCTCAAGTCTGGGATTAGGGGTCACGACTTCCGCTTCTGTGGCCTTCGCGCCTCTTGGGTGCCCTACAACGGCCTAACGCTGCCGTTGTGAAGCTCGGGAAGGGCTTCAGAATGGCAGTACTGACTCCCCGACTGGTCCTCTGTAACTGCCCAGTCTGGTCTGTAGCGGCAGCTGGTGGCTGCGTCACAAGGAGGCATGTCGTGGCTGCAATGTCTCACGGGCCTGGACGCTTCCAAACCAAGCCTTGCTGCGACCTGCCTCCCTTTTTGTACAAAGAACCGTTGGGCGAACTCGAACGTCATGCCTGCAACGTCCGTGTAAAGGCAAACGGGTGCCGACTCAAGCCAGTGAGCTAATACATTACGCATGGCGGGCGTAGCAAAGTCAAGGTAGGCACCAGGAGCAAAGAAAATGACAGCGGGCCAACAAAAACACAGATAATGCGCCAGCCAGGCCGTGAGAGAGAGAGAGAGGGAGAGAGAGAGCGACGAATGAGATAGAACGAATCGAAAGACAGGGGGAAGCCGAACAAGAGGAACCGAGCTACACGTGCACAATGAACTATGGTGGTGACATAAACTGGCCTGCCAAATGTTCGTGTCAGATCCCAGTTGGCACAGCCTGACGGGTAAGCTAAGCTGCTTAGTACCTCCTACACCACAAGAAACACCGCCCGCACACCGCCAGAGTTGGTGAAGGTACGCTGAAAAATTGAATCGGCGTGCTGCACGGTGCAAATTGGAACGGCTGTCTTGGGTACGGGGACGTGGACTGCACCGGGCGAAACACCCTGGCTTGCAGCCTCTGAGTATGCTGCTGGGACAGAATCCAGTCAGAATACCTCTGTCTTCAACTATGGTATGCCAGTAGTAGGCTCCCTTAGTAACATATGGGCGGCCAACTTAAAGCATGCCTGTGTGATCCTTAACACCCGCCAGTCACAGATCCACCATCCACCCGCCGCCCCCCACGACCCATGACCTCCCGCCGCCCTTGCGCACATAGTGGCTGGTCCTGTAACAATGCGACAAGTAAAGCAACAATGCAGCAGGCAAGTGGCGCAGTGTACAGTTGGTATGATGGCTGCTGTGGGGCTTGGATGGGCTAGTCTGGTCCAGTCTGTACTTGGTGGCCTTGTTCTGGTGCACCGTGTGGTTGCCACTGTATCAACTATTGGAGTATACTGTGGTCGGTAGTCCGCAGTGGGATTGACTATGGGAGCTCGTCTCCTACCGACGTGCCAGAATAGCATCGACTTGCAAACCGAAAATATTGACAGCTGTAACTTAAAGCTGGCAGAACAAAGGAACGGAGAGACGGACATCCGAGAGCCAGCTGGGTCGAACTGCAGCTGGCAATGTTAAACTAATTACAAGAAATGCCACACTTCGACGGTGGCAATAGGGGCGCAAAGAAGTCCACCGTACCCTCCGATAGTAAGCCTCATCCCTTCCATAGCGAGTGAAAATCGACCGACAGAGATGGTGCATGCAGAGAGACAATCATCTGAATGCAGGCAGGGGCGAGCTGCAGCCGTGGTCGCACTGTAATTGACATTCGTGCTTGGGCGGCGGCAATAGGCTGGCAATGAAATAACAAACGTCGCGCACTGCCCCTCGGGCGGCGCGGGGTCCCTGATGGGGGTGGCCGCCCGCAGAGGCCCAACGTGCGGTGTCTTAGGTCCTCCGTGCCTTCCAGATTTACGCGCAACCCCCTCCCGCCCTCAGCCGCCAGGTCAAACGGGCTACATATTACGTTACGGGCAGGGCGCTAGCGCGAATTGTAAATGCTGGCCTGTGAAGCTGGGGGCAAGAGCTGTGGCTGACGCAAGGTGCTGGCTTGAAACTAGAATCGGCTGGATATTGCAGCTGTGAGCTGTCTGCTTTTTAAGGCTATGTTAGGCTGACTCTGTCAGTGCAGGTTGGCCTGGGGCTACAGTGTCGCGCAGAAGCTCGCGTCCCTCTGTGCCTTAACGCACCCGTCGTGGTGAGCTAAATAAGGCTGGCAGTGAAAAGGCACATAATCGAGAGACGAGCGTGACTGCAAACTGGGGCGACCTGCTGCTGTGGTACTACTATGAATAACACCTGTGCTTTACAGTGGCAAGAGGCGAATGCGAATTCACAAACGTCGTGCAACGGGCCCCTGAGTAGGAAGGGCACGCCCACACATACCCGAAGTGGAATGGCGTGGTCATCCTTCCCGCCCTATGGAGGTTCACTTCCCCTCCTCCTCCTCCTCCTCCTCCTCCTTCTCCTCCTCCTCCTCCTCCTCCTCTTCCTCCCCTCCCCCTCCTCCTCCTCGTCGTCCTCCTCCTCCTCATCCGCCTCCGCCTCCTCCTCCTCCTCCACCTCCTCCTCCTCCTCCTCGTCCCCCTCCCAAATACAGCACTCGTATGTATTGCCTTCTCGTAACGTGGTGCAAGATGCGCCTGTCGCGCGGCTGCAGTCCTTCACTTGTTGCGTCCACGTTTGCTCCTTGCGCGTTGCAGGTGGCAGTCTCAAGGTGCACTGTCGAAATGTTGGTGTCGTCTGTCAACGTTTCGAATTGTGGTCGTCGCTCTTGCATGTTGTCCTGGTTCGTACGGGTAGTGGGTGGTGGTTGCTCCGTTGATGTGTGTGTGTGTGCCTGGTAGGGGAAGCAGTCCTGCTGTATCATGTGCTTAGCGAAAATGTTTGTTGTATGGTCTTTCTGGTGAGTAGTCCAGTCTATTAGCGGTTTGTCTGCTAGTCGTGCTGCTACTTGCTGGTCATACTTTGGGAGCCTGCTGTCTACTTCCGTTGTGCGGGCGCTGTCTGTGTTGGCATGTGCCGATGCGTGCTGCTCTGCATGCGCTTCCGCGAGCATATTCCGCGGGCGATCGTCGTGCCCATGGGCGTCGTGGAATGTGGTGTACGTTGTCTTCCATGCTCGCTGGTGTAGTACTTGAGCTAACCTGATGATGGATTCATAGCTCTATACAGACTGGGTCAACCAATGTATTGCGCGTGCTGAATCAGAGCGTATTTGTTTGTGGGGGTGGGGAGGCTGTTGCGTGGTGTATATGATGGCCAATATGATAGTGGCTAACTCTACGTACTTTGGTGCTGCTGAGGCTGTCGTAGTCGATGTCGCTGTAGGTGGTGCGCGCGATTTCTCGTCGTGCTTGAAAACCACGGAAACCATGCAAATTCGGATTTGATTTGCTGGTGGGAACCGTCAGGCCAAATTAACAGTTGGTCGTGGCTACTTGTGCGTTTGAAGTGTTGCTTGAATGGCTTGGTGTAACGGAGATATAGCTGTAGTCGTTTTGGAGTCGAAGGGGTATGTGGGAATGGTGGATGGCAGTATATAGATGGTGCGGCATGTCCTGTTGAATGAGATGAGTCGTGCTGCGAAGTGTTTCTTGGTATGACCGTCGGAGTTGCGGGGGGGAAGGCTGGCCCCCCGACAAATCAAGCTGGGCTGCCGGCGTCGATTCGGAACCAACGCTGCGATACTCACTTTTGTTGCTCGCAAAAGGATGGTATTTGTCCTCATGTGCGATTCTGGCGCGGGGCTAATTCAATTGAGTTCCCTCTATAAAAAACCAATGTCGAAACGCGGGCCCCGAACGAGACATTTTCGGAACAATGCACGCGAAACCATCAAAATCCACGGGGGCAAATCCACGGTGGATCAGGCACCGGCGAAGGCAGAACCACGAAAAAACACTGGACGCTACACTCTGCCACCGGGGGGCGAACAGCAACGGCCGACTCGGGCGCCCAACTCCACCGGGGCGGGAGGCCATAGGCGGCCATAGGAGGCCATGGGAGGACGCAGGACTCCATGGGACCATGGGAAGCCATAGCAGCCATAGTAGAGAGAAGAAAAATCAACCCTTATAATAATCACCCCAACACGTGAAACCGCTTAGCAAACGCACCCAAAGAAGGCATCTCACGCCCAGGGCTGCTTAATAAACGCCAATTGTCGGGTCTGGGTGGGTTTTCCTCCCTTGATATAGGACGCGCAGCAACGACGGCCGAACCCCGCATCCAGGCGGTTGCTCACAGGTGCCCGCAAGCGCGCTCAGAGGGACTGCCGGGCAATCGCTCACGGGAACGCAGCGGCGCCCGCAGGCGCCGAAACGCCGACTGGCAGTGACTGGCATCGCCAGGCGGCCACAAGCGATCGCACGCACCTGGTGGAACGACCGCAGGCAGTACCTGGCGCCCACAAGTGGGCACAATGCAGTAGGGGCCCGTCCACAAGAAATCCAACCCTGAGACCCCAGGGCGTCCATTGATTTTTGGTGTGGGGACCTTGCGCTTTCCATCGCAAAACCATCGACACCCAAGAAATCCAGGGCACCCTGGCGGTGTTTCTGGGCATGGGTCTCCACTGTAGCATTCAGAAGCGCGCGGCGGTCACTGCCATCGCCGCCCGCTGCCCTCGCGGCCCTTGTGCGCGCGCGGGGCCCGAGAACGGCGCGCAACAAAACCGAACAAAACCGAACCCGCGAGAATCCGCGAACATCCGGAAGAATTCTCCACGAACCCCTTTTTTTGAAACGCGAAAGAAACCAGACAAATCCGTGAAAATCCTTGAGAATCCGCCACGAACAGTTGTTGGGCACCCAACACAATACATGAGATCCTGTACGATTCCGCAAGAATCAGCCGGCGAGTTCTTGAGCCTCCGACGATACCTCCCGGGACCTCCGAAGACCTCTGGACGGCGTGGTCGCTGTCGCCGTCGCCGTCGCCGTCGCCGTCGCCGTCGCCGTCGTCGGAAGCCTCCAGAAAAAACTTCTGAGATCTTTCCGAAATGTTCATAAATCTCCATGGGCGTCCGAAGCCCTTCAAGGGCACACCAGGGCAACCACGATGGGGGACTTCGGGAGACGTTTGGACGTCGTCGTCGCCACCGCCGTCGCCGACGTCATCATCGTCGCCATCGTCGTCGTCGTCGTCGTCGGACTTGTCATCGTCGTCGCCCCTAGCGCCGCGAGAGCCTGCCCCCCCCCACGCGGGCGCAATAGTGGAGGGAACGCGCAGACTCCTGTCCGAGAGGGCGCCCTCGGCGACGTTGGGCGCGTTCGGACGCAGAACTACCTGTTATATGGTAGGGTATACAGACGAACGCACGCGCGCGCGCTCGCCCCATGAGCGCGCATCTGCACACACTGATGATGATAGTTGTGGTCATGATGATGACGATGGTGACGGTGATGGTGATGATGAAACCCAAATGGTTCAGTTTTAAGTTCGGGATCGAACACGCGCAGTCCGAACATTGTGGTGTAGGTGACGCACCCGATCTACAGGGGTTCGCTCCTGCCATTCACCATGAATCAATCATGCTCGGCTGCAGCAGGCAGGGCCGCCGGGCGAACTCCTGCGGCCAGCATGCGCTGACATCTCCCTTGCCTCGAGGTTATCGCCGTACGACGACGGTCAGGAGGCAGCAATAACACACACACATTTTTCTTTGAACATCATGGCAATACTCTGCCATTCCATCATGGCAAACTCCTTGCAGCGTGCGCGCTCGATCACGTCAGCCGTGCCAACGCGACCAAACCAATGAGTGCTTCCCCTTGGCCTCGGCGTCAAGGTTGTGCTGACGGAGATGCCCCGCCCGCTCGAGCTGAATGACCTGCTGCGCTCGCGGAAGACCAGGGGCTGAGCTCGCATGGCACTTCATCCGCAGGAAGCGCTGGAAGCAGTCCAGGCTGGCCGCATATGTGCAGTGTTCACACCGCGCGCACTTCCCTGCACGGTCGCCCAGCGGCCGCGCGACATGGAGCTGCTTTTCCGCTGCCGTGCGGTTGTGGAGGAGGCGGCGCATCTCGACCACCATGAAACGCCGATTGATGGCCGCTGCCGCATCGATGACGGTCTTCTCCTCGTCGGTCCACTGCGCCGTGGCCAACTCGGCGGCCGTCTGCGGAGTGGTGTGGCCACGCCGAGCCCGCATGGCAGAGGTGGCCTGCTCTGGCAGCGCCACCGGGGGCCCCCGGGCCTCGCCCTGCAGAGGGTCCGCGGCTGGGCCCTGGGAGCCAGGCGGGGACGAGAGCGGCGGGGGCAGGCTGCCCAGGACGATCCGCGGCAGCTGCTTGGGGTAGTTTCTGTTGCTGACGTTAGTGCGCACCAGGTGCAGCATGACACGAGCCACCTCTGAGGGGCACCGAAGGCGGGGGCGCGCCAGGAGCCCGCGCAGCGGAGGGGGCTCAAGCGCGGCCGCCGCCCTGACTCGCTTGTGACTGAGCTTGCCAAGAAATGCTTGATCCTGGCAGAGCGCCCCCACGCGCCGCGTAGCTGCCACAAAATACTCCTGGAGCCGGAACGCGGCGGGGACGATGGACGCGTTCGCCTCCCTAGGAATCACGTGCGTGGCGAAGATAAAATCCAGTGCGAGCTCCAGATACGTGATTCCCATCTCACCCGGCTGCGGCATGACTGGCGCCTCCAGACTGGACCAATACCAATGGGGGGGCAGCAGCAGCGCGTTGGGGTAGTGCCAGTGCGTGTCGATCCCGCAGTCCGAGTCGAGTCTGGTTCTGCCGGCGCGCGCAGGAAGCTGTCGCGTGAGCAGCAGCGTCGCGGGGCCCAAGATGTCAGCCGGGTCCCACGGGTACTCTGGGAGGCGGTGCTGCTCGAGCTCGGCGTACTCCACACTCGGACGCAGACAAAGGTCCTGGGCGGCAGGCTCATCAGTCGGCGCCATGGCTCGCCGCGCGTCGAGCTGCCTCTTGGGCGCCAGCTGCTGCTCGCCCAGCAGGCTCGCCCGGCACTCGAGCAGGTGCAACGCGCGAAGCTGCGCGGCCCTCGTGGCCGGCATGCGGGTGGCCTCCCGGCGGACGAGGTCCTCGCAGGGCTGGTGCATGTCCGCCCCCATCGGTGGCCAGGCGGTCCGCAGCCCCGTTGAGCGTGGTCTCCAGGGCGCGTTGCTGCTCGTGTGGGGTGGGGTCAGAAGGGTCGTCGGGCCCCCAATCCGTGTCATGCCCCTTCACCTTGCGAACCCGAAAGTACTGCATCCGGCCCCGTGCGGTGTAGACCCTCTCAATGTCTGCCCACAGGTCCCTGTGTTCAGCAGAGAGCGGGCGGTCGGCGTCAAGCGCCTCCATGCCTTGGAACACTATCTCCAAGACTGTCCAGTACTCCGTAGGGCACCAGGCGTGGGCCAGCACGCGGGCACAGGCGGATACTTCCGCCCGCTGGGCTGTCTGCTGCGCGCCCAGGAGCGGGAGGGAGAAGTTGGCCGAATGCCCTCGCCCAAAGAAACCGCCGTGCCCTGCCCGCCGGCATACAGGCAGCTGCTGGCGGTGGCAGGCCCCGTCGCCGGCGACGACGAGAAAACGGTCGGCCGTGAAGAGCTCCACCGCAGCATCGGTGCCTAGCCGAGCCGGCAGAGACCCGTGGCCCGCCAGCGGAGTGCCTCATCCTCCGGGCGCATCACCGCAATGCCACACTGATGGGTGCAGGTGGGCAGCGTGTCATATACTTCTTGGAGAAGCTTGGTGGTGTGCTCTGCGCGAGTTGCGACCATGTCAGGGCGCGTGCAGGTCTCGAGGGTGTGAGCTGCATCCTCCACACCGCAGCGACAGAAAGGACACGGCCGAGAGATAGTCCTGCCGGGAGCTGTCGTCCCGTCCTCCTCCCGAAGGCGCCGGCTCTCCGTGAAAGCACCGATGCGATCCTGGGTGTTGATCGATCCCGAGACGAAAGTGCGGAGCAGACCCTGCTGGAACTTGGTCAGCCCTCGCGGCCGCCGAAGGAGCTGAGCTGTCGCCTCGTAGTCCACAGCGCGGCCGCCGTGGGCCAACTCAGGCACGTCCTTCCGGCGCATCTGCTTGCGCCACACCACCGCCTCGAGGCCGTCGCGCAGCTCGCGCAGCAAGCATGATTCACTGACCTCGAGACACGGCGCGGGTTCGCCCCGGCGCGCGCGCAGGATCTCGACGCCCTCGAGGGACCACGAGATGTCAGCCAGAAAGGCCAAGAAACTGCGCGCTGGCCCTTCGAACGAACCAGGCGCCGCCACCTGCAGATAACCGAATACCATGGCACAGGCAGCCCTGCCGTCAGCCGATTTGACCAGGAAGCACCGCCACGTGCGCACAACTCCATAGCGGATGTGTTGCCATGGATCCACCAGATGCCCACGCACAAGAATGGTCAGAAACGCCGCCCTGGACCGCGAACTCCACCCCGAAGAGCTTCGGGAGCGCCCCCGCTGTCAGCAGCTGCGCCTTGGAGCCGGAATCCAGCGGGAGGCCGGCCGGCCTGTGCACCACCTTGAGGCGCGACTGGTACCGCTCCTCGGGGCGCGCATCCGTTGGAGCCTCCGTGATGCCGAGGTGCGCCCCAAGCAACTTGAGGACAGTCGTGGTGTTGAGGCGCTGACCCTGCACCGCCAGTGCCTGGAGCGCCTCCGAGAGCGCCTGGGAAGTGGCGAAGGCGACGGTCTTGTCCATGTTCGTGAGCTGGCCGCTCACCCTGTCAAAGTCCATGGACCTCTGCATGGCAGCTGTGAGGGCGGCTCCCGCGCGCTCTCCCACGCAGGTAACATGACTGTCATCGAAGAAAGCCCCCCGTGAAGACCCCGGAGTCGATCTCAACGTGCCGAGTCCACACAATCATGTGCGCAGTCGTAACAAGGATAACGACATAATCACCTTGCCCAAACCCGTTAGACAGTGGATATAAATTGCCAGCCGATCCATCGAGGCCAAAGAAAAGCTTCTGAACGCGCAGCTGCCGCTCTACTGCGCCGAGGTAGTCGGGAGGGGTGCCCATGCGCTCCAGCAGCTCGAATGACAGCTTCCAGACCCATCGGTCAAAGCACTTGCGCCTATCCAAGGAAATGCCACCGAACTCCGCACTCTCGAGGTCCGCCAACTCGGCCCACAGGGCAGTCGGAAGCAGCACGTCGTGGGTGGAGGCCCCACGTCTGGCCCCATGCATGGATGAGGGCATAACTGCCTCGCGCCGTGCATTCGTGTGGTCGAAGCGCAGGCCGGTGTAGAGGCAGTAGAAGTACGCAAAGACGCGGATGGGGCGCAACTTATCTGGGGCGCCGCCCTCTCCCTTGTCCAAAAACGTGCCGCGCACATAATCGATGGCCTGAGGCCACGGGGCGTGCCGCGTCTCGATGGTCGCGAAGATGTCAACCCAAGGCCGAAGGAGGACAAGGGGAAGACTCCGTAATTCACGAACGCGCCAACCGTCCACTCCCGCGGCACGCGCCGTCGGAGTGGCCATGATCTTGGCACGCAACATATCCACCGTCAAATCTGGGAACTGGCAGGGCGCGCTCGGAATAAAGTCGCGGAGGGCTGCCTGGTAAGCCCCCCACTGCGGAGAAGAACCGTCGCCACAAATGTTGAAAATGGGCTCCCACACGTGCGGTCGCAGCTGGTGCATCTCCCCAGGATCCACCGTTGGGGAACCGTCAGGGCGACGAAGGTGGCGGGCTGGAGCCTCGACGAGCCTCTCGTCTCTGTTGACGTGACTGAAGAGGGCAGCCGTCATGCCAGTCGCTGCCCGCTTGATCTTGGAGGCCCAGCGCTGGCAGCGGAGGTGCTGGCGAGAGCGGGCCAGAACCTCGATGTGGGCACCCGCCGCCTCCAGCACTCCCAGGATGCCCGTGCAAGTGCTGAGATCAGGGTTTTCAATGACGAGGGGCTGGTCCGCATCCCTGGCCAACTTGGCGAGCAGCATGGCGCAGTTGTGCCGAAGGTGGTGGTGCTGGACCCAGAACGGCGCAGCCTCGGGCATGCTCGCCGCGTCGGCGCCCCTGACGAACACACCATTCCGCAGGGCCAGGCGGTCGTGATTGATGCGTATCTGCTTCGCGTGAAGCTGCTTCAACGACCTCCAAAGCTTGTCAGTCTTGAGAGTCATTGCAGTGGCGGCGCCAAGCTCGGGCTTCCTGTGGAGGCACGGCGCAGCCAGCCGCTGCCGAACGAACTTGGGTGGCCGCGTCCGGCTGGCGGCAGAGCCCACCGGCGGAGAACCAGAGACATCCTCCACGCGCAACTGCAGATGCCGCTGGGCAGCGTCCGACCACGCGGCGGCGGCCTGATCCATAGCCTGCTGAGCGCCCTCGCCCTGGCGCGCACGAGCAATGGCGTCGTCGAAGGGCTGCTCGACGGGGCCCCGCACAGCAGCGGCCGTGCAGATCGCAGCCTCGCCGGCATAGTCGTCGCCCACGATGCAGTCCACGTCCACAGGAGGGGGGGGCCGAACAATCCACCGCATGCGGCCCGCCAGCGCAATGTCGAAGTGGGCCTCCAACGACGCGCGCAAAGGGGTTGCCGGAGAACCGCGCCGGAAGCGTCGTGACACGGCGCGCGCCGCCGCGTTGGCCAGAATCAGATCACTGCGACTTCCGCCCAAGCCCCGAGCTTTGTCCTCATCCGACTTCTAATACGTCGGAGCAGTGTCGCCGAGGGCCAACCCGCAGTCACGCCGGCGCTGAGTGGCCAGGGCGGCTGCGAGGACAGGCGAAACCCCCGCCGAGGCGTTGAATTCACCCATAATGATGACGGGGCGACCTCCTTGAGCTTCACCCCGGGCGAAGACCGAACGCAACAAACGCTCGTTGGTACTGAAGAGCAGATTCCTGTCCGAGCGAGCCCCGCTGACGCCATAGAACGTGGCGACGCGAGCCACTCCAGGCACGCAGATAGGCTTCCAGCGCGCGGATTCCGCCAGGGCCTTGTCCGAAGCAGACACGGGGGCCTGTGGGGCGATGGGCAGCGCCGCCGAGGCCATGCACATGACATGACGCCCAGGTTGGTCACGTTCCTGCTGGTCAGGACCGCGGGCCGCCGCGCCTTGACAGATAGGCGCCGGCCTGGCGGGCGCCCTGATGGCTGGGCAGCCCGCCTGTTGGAGCTGCGCCAGCTGGGCGCACCGAAGAAGCAGGAGGTATCGGCCCCCACGTCCATGGCGAAATCGAGTTGCGCCTTCTCGCCCAGCTTGGTCTCCCGGCAGCACGTGATGCGAGCCGCCTTAGACCGCTGGGCCAGCGCCGGCGCCCGCCCGAGAGCTGCGGTGACATTGGCCGTCTGCACCTTGAACAGCCCTTGCACCCCGGCTCTGGGCGCGGACGCTGCATCTGCAGGAGTGCAGACAGCCGCGCCCAATAGCAGCATGCAGAGCGCCCCGTTGCCGGCGAAGCATGCCATGAGCCTTGGGCGCCGTAGCCTGGACGTCGGCGGCGGGCGGCGGGGCTGGCCGTCGAGGCTGGGCGTCTGGGCTGGGCGTCGGGGCTGGGCGTCAGGAGTGGGCGTCAGGGCTGGGCGTCGGGAGTGGGCGCCGACAGCCGTGCGGCGCAACGGCCATGCCGCGCTGGAGAAGACAGCCATGCAACGCAACAGCCGCGCCACGCCGCGCCGCTGCGGGGAGGGGTCTGGAGGAGCGTTGTAGACGAATGGAACGAAGAATATAAATAACAAAACATACGGTTGAAGGCACAACTCTGCCATCTGCTTCAGATCTGGAGCTGCGCGATGCGCCGGCCTCCTCCCAACAAAGAGCGGCGCGCCAGCGCCCGCCCGGCCGTGCTGCGACAAAATGGTGTCCATGCTGTGCTGGGCGTCGGGGCTGGGCGTCGGGGGCGGGCGGCGGGACTGGGCGTCGGGGCTGGGCGTCGCGACTTGGCGTCGGGGCGGGGCGTCAGACGTGCGCGTCGGGAATTTGGCGCCGGGGGCGGGCGCCGACTGCCGCGCGACGCAAGCGCCATGCCGCGCTAGAGAAGTCGGCCATGCAACGCCGCGACCTCGCCACTCCACAGCGCTGCTGGGAGGGGTCGGGAGAGACGGGGAGGTAAAGATTGAAGCGCATGAGTAAGAAGAAGACTTGTAATTCAATGTGAGACATTGCCGTCCTCCTCAAATCTGGAACCGCGCGACCCAGGCGCGCCGGCCCATCCGTCATCGAGGCCGGCGAACTCCCACCAACGAGCGGCGCGCCAGCGTCCACCTGGCCGCGCCGCGATAAAACGGCGTCTGCGCTGTGGTGGGCGTCGGGGCTGGGCGTCGGGGGTGGGCGCCGGGGCCGGGCGTCTGGCCAAGCCGCGCTAGCGCTGTAAACGTATAGAATGAAGAAGAAGAAGAAGTGCAACTGACTGTAAGATATTGCCGCGGTGAGCACGGCCAGCAACCGCCATCCCCTGGTAGGAGAGAACCTCTCGTCGCAGGAGCACCATCAATATGTGGCGGGTCGGTCATGCTGCGCGGGCTTCGACCTCGCCGCCAAGCCCTTCTCGCTGGGGGCTTCTGGCGACGGCGGAGCCGCTGCTCCAGCGGGCGCAGGAGTCGCGGCGGCAGGCGCCAGCACGCTGCTGGCCAGAGCTCATCGTGGCACGAATGCTTCCCAGCAGCGCCTGGCTGTTGGCCGCGAGCTTCGCATCGAGAGGGGCGTTCAGCTTCGTAGATAGCTGCGCCGCCCCTGTGCGGCACGCCGTCACCGCTGCCTGAGTCTGCAGCCGCCGCCTGGGGCTCCTTGGAGACTCCTGGAACGCACGCAGGGCATGCGCACTCGCGTCCGAGGTGCGCCATCGCCGAGCTTGAGCTCCCATGCCCGATTGATTGGCCTCGCGCCGACGGCGCGCCCGCGGGCCTGCGCTTCCGAAACCTACTGTGTTAGGGCCCCACCCTGCTTGCACCTCCAGCCCTTCGTCGCCTGCTCTTTGGCGCTCTAGGTTCGAATAATGTGTGCGCCTCTTCTGGCCACTTGTGAAACCAGGTATGGGATGTCGTAACTAGTGGAGCCGCCAGTGCTGACCCCCTGGGCCGTGTCAAGTGACAAATTGTAGGTGGATGCGCAAAGCTGAGTTTGAGCGGGATGGCAGTGGCTCAGTGTCTCGACCGCTGCCGGCGCGCGTTGCGGTGCATGCCTAGGTTGCGACCGATGGGGCCTGCGGTGGATAACTGGGGCTCAACCTGACGGTGACCTTGCATGTTGCTGCAAGGAGGGTGCTTCAGCAAGCCGTTGTAGTGCTTCGTCTTGATCGCTGATCGCTTGTCTCCTGTGACGTGTGCAGACGTAGTGCGGCGTGCCGCCCGCAGGTAGTGAGCGACCGTCAATAGTTCAGCCCCGCTCAAGTGCGTGGTGCTGAGGCAAGGCAGAGTATGCCTCTGTTGTCGCTAGTGGTGTGCCCTGTGATGCCGAGTCGACTCGAACTGGTGGCTCGTGTCGCTTTTGTTGCACTGGTGGTGGTGTCTGTAACCTGATGCATTGGTATGCTGGTCGTGCTGTGCTTTGCTGTCGCGCCGTCCTCTGCGTAGTCAATGTCGTCGCCGTTGTCGTTGCACTTCGTCATCTGCCTGTACAAGCGCAGGTGTCAACCTCGACCTTCTTCTTGCATGCGAATCGAACCTTCGATCTCGTGGCCAAGATCTGGTACTGGATCCAGACCTTGGACTAATTCGCTTCGTCGCTTATCTTAGTACTCTTCTTTGATCTGTCGCAGTACTGCTGCCATTTCCCCTTCCTGCTCAATTGGCGCCTGTCTGAATGCATCTGAGCTGTCTCGTATGTATGTAGTGTCGTGTGATGGCTTCGTATGTGCGCTTCCGTTCCTCGCTGGTGTTGCTTAGCTGTTTCGATCCACTGTTGGTATTCCTGGTTGGCCACGTGTAATTGTTTTGTTGCACTTGTAATGGCGAGGCGTGCTGCTTCCTGATATTGGCACTTGCTCTGCAGGCTGCGATCAGCTAGTTCGAATCGTTGTGCTGTCTGAACTGCTTTCTGTGCTGCAGTTGCCTCTTCGTCGAAGGCTTCCTGTGCTTGTCCACGTTGTATTACGCAGGAAACGCACTGCTCCTCGTGGTTATCGTGCTGCAGTGCGTGCCACTTTGCTTGTCGCGAGTCCTAGGCTAAGGCTTGCCTCAGGAAGTGCATTCCATGTTCCTCTATCAGTTGGTATGGTCTGGGGTGTTGTGCCTGTTCTTCTTGTTGTAGCTGGCAATGCTGATGCATTTGCTGAATCGTGTGCTGCATGTGTTCCTCTATGGCTCTTTCAGCTTGTCGTGTTGTTGCCTCGTGCCGGTTATGTGTGCTGCATCGCCGTTGCTCTTCCCACTGTCCGCCTTGTCCTCGTACTTCTTTTCGCAATGCTGCTATGGTCGCTTCTTCTGCAAATGTGACACGAAGTGTGGTCGGTGCGCAATGGTGTAGTAATCGTGTTTGGCCTGGGGGTCCCGTAGCTGCGTGTGGTATCGCATCGCAGGCCCAGGCATGTGTGTCTCTATTTGCAGATGTTGTGCTCGTTATGTAGGATGTTTTGGTCTGGGTCGCGTAGTGCTGCTTCTTCTTGCCGTAGCTCTGCATCCGTATTTGCCTGTAGTCGTCGTCCAGATTGCCGAAGTGCTTGATTGAATTCCTTGGCCTCGTTGTAGTTGTTGGAGATGTGGTCGCTGGCTTCTGGTATCTGTTGTATGGTATCTTCTGCAATCCGTTGTAGTGTCAGTGAGCCGTCTCCACGCTTCACCATCTTGAATTTTGGGTTTCGCTGAGTTCTCCCATCGTCTTTGTCGTTGTCCTCCAGCTTAGCACCGGCCGGTTGTAGTGATGCCCTCAATGTGTGTGTCTCCTGGTCGTCTTTCGTATTTTGCTGGGTGAGTTTCGCCGGCTTGAGTGGGTCAGGTGGTTGTCGCCCCACTGGGTAGATGTCAAGTTCCACGTCTTGTGCTCCTGAGTCACGACTGAGTTTGTTGTCTGTTGTCGGGTAAATCCTTTTCAAGGTTGGCGTAAGTCGTGGTCTTAAGTATGCTGGCGTCGTGCTTCAGTCCTTTTATCTTAATGTTGCTTCTGAGATCTTGGTGCATGCAGCGTGGCCGTAATTGAGACGTCGTATGTACTGCAGCGTTTCAGCTTCTGGCTTGTGTTGAAGTAGTTGCCGCTTGATGACGGCGACGTGTTACCGATGTTGGCGCGCATCTTGGCCTGCATGTTCGCCTGCCTGTCTAGCATTTCTGCGAAGCTTGCCTGCTGTTGTCGTCTGCCAGGCCCCAGCTTCGATTGGTGTAGCTCTGGGTTGTCTTTGTGTAGGACGTCATTGTGGTATGCTTCTGGTATGTCGTCAATGAGCGCCTGGCTTTCTCGTGTCGTGTATGGCACATGGTCAGAGGTTGCCCCGAAAACTGGCTGAGGTACAATGTTGTCGCGTCGGGAGGTGGTCGCTGCCGGCTGTTGTGCCTCTGGTTTTGGTATAGTCGGTCGTGGCGGTTGCGGCACGTGTGGCTTGTGCCCCCAATGTTGTGATGATCTGGTTGGCTGCTGGCGGGTGTCGTCGTAGTTCTGTTGGTATGGTTGTCTTGGTGACGGTTGGTATGCTGGTCCTTGGTCGGATGAATACGTGTGGCCTGTGTGGCCGGTTGGTTGCCAAATGGGACCTTCTGCCCTTGTTGTAATGCTTGTGTTGGTGTTTCCCTTTGTTTTTGCCTTTGGCGTGGAAGGTCTGTGCGTAACTTGACACTGTGTCGGTAAAGAGGCTAGGTGGCTGTTGCGCACTGTAGTGCTGATCGACAAATTGGCAAGCTGCGTGAAGCTGGCTATTGTCTCCTGGTCTAGTAGGGCGCGCGCTGATGCGACACGTAATCGTGTACGTGCTGCTGCCCGCCTTTCCCGCTCTTGGCGGTGCCAAGCACGGTTTGACGTCGACGAAACCGTTGTGCTGCTGCTTGCAAAATGCTGCAGTGTAGGAATTGGATGGAGGATGCTTGGCCAAAGTGGCCGTGCAAGTGGTGCCTGTGCTACGTAGTGGCGCGGCGTAGTGCTAAGGCGTGAACCAACATATACGAGTGTAAGAGTGAAGGATTCGAAATGATGTAAAGAGATTCGGGTGAAAGGATGTAGTAGGTCATCGGTGAAGGGTGAAGGGTCTCTGTTTCGCGAGGCCGTTCGATCGGCGCACTGCCACTGACGCGACCCGATCGTTTGGCGGTTCGTAGCTCCTGCCTCCTGCTGCTGCTACTGCTCTTGCTGCTTCTGGTGCCCCTCCTTCTCCAGCAGGAGGAGGAGAAAGATGCGGGAGGGAGGATTCGATGGAGGGAGGAGTGACAGGGGGAGGGAGGATGCAGAAGATTGGGAAGGACGATGGAGGAGGAGGGAAAGCAGAAGGGAGCGGGGGGAGGGAGGACCCGGGCGCCGCAAGAACACCCAGAGTTCCGCAGAGGAGGACTCGATCAACCATCACACTGGCGCACCCGAGGCAACTGCAGCCGTGGGTCAAGCATTTCAGGGGAGTGAACAATGACACAAACATAAAAGCTCGGAGGTCCTCGCGGATTTCTCGCATCGGCGCTGGATCCCCCTGGCGGCGCCTCCGGCGCCGCCCCTGGCGCGCTCCGCGCGCCAGGAAGGGGGGCCAGCAACGATCCGAGAAATCCGCAAGGACCTCCGAGTTTTTAAGTTCATGTCATTGTTCGTTCCCCTCATTATTCGTTTTCTGTGAGGGCGCCACAACTAGAGGGCTCCTAGATGGGGTCGGAGTAGATGGGGTCGGAGGACCGCGCCTCATCGCCGATACATCGGCGATACATCGGCGATGCATCGGCGATGCATCGGCGATGCACCGGCGATGAGGCGTCGACGTGGGCGATGCATCGGCGACGTCGACGTGGAGGAAATGGGGCTCCACATCGAGCTGCATCGGCGATGCATCGGCGATGCGGCGCGATCCTCCGACCCCATCTGCTCCGACCCCATCTGGGAGGCCTGGAACCATATGGAGCCGTGCAGCGATCCTGACCGGATGTCCATCCTGGGCCCAGGATCGGTGTCTACGCCCCCCCGGCTTGGCCAGGAGGGCGCGCACACGCCGATCCCCCCGGGCCCAGGATCGGCCTGGTCAGGGTCGGTGTGGGTATGTAGCCTTGGTCGGGCGTGTCCACCTGTAGGTGGATTTTGGACGAGAAATGAAAACCACCCCCAAAATGCACAACAAATGCGCAAAAATGGTCAAACAATCGTCCCACGATTATTCTCTGACTATTTTTGAATAGTCCCCCTGTAGAGGGACAGGCCTGACTTAAAGCTGGCGCCCTCCAGCAACTTTTCGCTTTCGCAAGCTGGACGTTGCCACGTCCTGGCTTCTGGGCCCCAGTTCGCATGCACGAATGGGTACAACAACACATGGGCACGATACCCAGCAGCAAATGCTGTCCAAAAGCGACAGCGGCCGCTGTTGGGCAGGGGACTTTCCATCTCCGATGGACATCGCCCGCGGCGACACCGACAGCGAAGCCTGTGCAACATGGGCAGGAGCTGCTGTCGGTCTTCGTTCCGTTATAGGGTCGGACGAAGGGGGTAGCAAAAGGAGTTCACGAATCAGCTAACGTGCTTGGTTTCCCTGCGCCTCCTGGCGCCTGACGCGCCAACGTATCGAAGAACACTCTCGGCGGCGAGGCCGAAACCAGCCGCATGCATCAAATTTCAAACTTGCGGGCCATGACTCGGATCTCTGGCGGCCACTCAGGACGACCCGGGCCTGGAAAGAAGCAGCTGCCAAAAAGCATCCCGAGGCTGCAAAATACCCGAGGGCCGTCAAGAACGCCCGACATCCGACGGTACGGACGTTTTCAGCGCGCAACTCCAAACATTCCGACCCTTTTCCCCGTAGCCAATATTCCGATGGCCCCGGGTCCCGAAACCGATTTGAGGAGGGACCGACCGTGCTGCCATTCCGATAGGCCTACCACGAACGTTTTAAAATAACAATAATGTTCTGGGAACGATCGCAGCATACGGTCTCAGAAGGTACAACGATGTGTCAAGCAAAGACTTCCTCAACCAGGAATTGTCAAAGAACGTTTCGTGCTAATCACACAAGGCTTATGTAACACTCCATGGTGACCCTACAGGCGGGTCAAGACGCTTGGCTATCGTTTGACTCGAAACCGACCCGACACTCGTTGGGCATTGAAGAAACGGGTCCTGAGGGCGACGCGTCCTGGACCCCGGGGCCTTCCCCCAAGACCAGCTGTTCGTCATAACTCGTGTTCTAAAAGTCCCGGGGCCCGTGGAGGGCCCCTACAGGAAGCCCGCAAACGGCGAAAGCCTCAAGACGTTTTTTCCCTCAAGACCCGTTTCCTTTGAGGCCACTCGTCTTGTGCCACTCTCGGCCGTGTTGGCCCGAGGCCCGCGGACCAGCCCGGGCTCCCCTCTGCAGGGGGGGGTGGCTTCGGAGGCTCTCCACCGTCTGTGGATCTGCGCGAAGTCTCGTCGTCGTCCTCGCCGTCGTCGTCGTCGTCGTCGTCGTCGTCGTATTCTTGTCATCCGTGGTATCCGGGCGTGCGCCTGCGGGCGCCTCCGCTGGCTTCTTCGAGGCCTTCGGCGGCATCCCGCGGCCCTCCGCGCGGGGCCCTCCGCGCGGGGGGGAGGAGGAGGAGGAGGAGGAGGAGGAGGAGGAGGAGGAGGAGGAGGAGGAGGAGGAGGAGGAGGAGGAGGAGGAGGAGGAGGAGGAGGAGGAGGAGGAGGAGGAGGAGGAGGAGGAGGAGGAGGAGGAGGAGGAGGAGGAGAGGGAGGAGGAGGAGGAGGAGGAGGAGGAGGAGGAGGAGGAGGAGGAGGAGGAGGAGGAGGAGGAGGTGCTGGGGCGGCGGGCGGCGCTGGGGCCGTCGGCGGTCGGCGGCGGAGGTCGTCGGCGTGCGGGCGCGTGGGCCGTAGACTCGACGAGCACAAACATCAATGCTGAGGCACATCAATTCTGTAGTCAATCTCCTACCCGAGCCATGGCCCGAAAGCCAGGAGGGCAAGGGGTACGGAGGTCGCTGCTCTGCCTGGGGAGCCCTCGTCGCCATGGCTGGATTATCCTCGACATTCTGGCCAGAACTTCGGCTACACGTAAGAGTGAACCGAGGCAAGAGTGACCTTTGGTGCGCGGCCGAAGGGGACGCAGCGTGGCCAAATCCAAGCGCGCAAGCAGCCGCTACCGCATCGCGTTCAAAGATCGGGGGGACCCCGATGAGCCCGCACCAAAGGCATTGACAGTGCGGGTTCGAGGTGTACTTCAGGCAGGTAAAGTTCGTTTCGAAGCACGGGCCGTGAGCCGATTGAAAAGCAATCCCGGGTAAACCCAATTGTCGATGCAGGAGCTTAAGGGTCGTAGTACGCGTGATTCGCCGTGTGTTGGCTCACCGACATTTGGGTCACTCTGGCGAATCGGGGCCTCTGACTTGCCGTCGAAGAACGCACCCCTGGAGCGGTCCGTGGAGTAGCGGTGTCGGTACCTTCTTGCCCTCACAGGATCGAGAGACCCAGACCCCCGCGCGCCGTGGACTACGAACACGGCAAACGGTTTTCGGCAACTCTCGGACCACTACGCAATCTGAGATCCGGGCGTTCGGCGCATGCGCCGAGCAGTACGAGCCACGTCGTGGCGAAGGGGGTGGCGGCACTGAAGAAGGGAGCTCCCAACGTGATCGTTCAATCTTGAAAGATCTGCGGCTTTTCGATCCCCAGATCGCTCCATATCGGAACGCTCGCAGCGGGGTCGTCACAGCGTCGACACGGCGCGAACCTGCCACACTGCAGCAAAATAGGAACTCCTCCTCCGGACACTGCCAATCTTAGAAGAGAAATGGAAAGACCGGAGTGGTCTTCAAGATCAACACCTGGCCGGAGGGCAATCGAAGGCCATTACCAAATCGCCGTGGATTTCGAACCCTGGAGCTCCTGCCTTGGAGCCCAATGTTCACCAACGCGCTAGAGACATCTGTGGGGCTCCCGAGGCTCAATCTCACCTTTTCCTTCTCCCTGGAATCTGGAATCCCTGTTCTCCTTCTACTCCTCCTTCTGCGACTGCCCCTCCTCCTCGTCGTCCTTTTCCGTTGTGTTTCTCCTTCTCCGTCTCCTCCACGTCCTCCTCCCCCTCCTTCTCCTCCTCTTCCGCCTACTTATCCTTCAACTTGTCCTTTTCCTTTTCTCCTCCCCCATTCTCCTCCTCCTCCCGCTCTCCCCTCCTTCTTGGCCCTCAGACCTCATCCACATCTCCCCTACTCCTATTTCGCCCCATCTTTATCCCCATCCTCCCCTCTCCCTCCCCTTCGTCCTTCCCCTGCTCTTCTCCCTGCTCCCTCTCCCCCTCTTCACGCGGGCTGTGCTTTGCATAGGCTCGCGCGGTCTGGGCCGCGGCGACCAGAGGTGCTGGCGCAACGCTCATGCTTCCAGCACCAGGTCGGCGACGAGGCTCATGTGGTCGGAGGGGTACACGCTGTTGGGCAGCCTGACACTAGCAGCACCAGTCGGATCAGTTGTGGTTGTTCTTCGTAGGGGGGAGAGAGAGAGAGAGAGAGAGAGAGAAAAAAAAGAAGAAGATGTCGATGACGAAAGGGGCGCAATACCACGTAATTGTGAAAGAAATCTGGGTGAACGGGTGTATCGGTGCAAAGAAAGAGACACGCACGCACGTATAGGGAAGGACGGACGGATACTTACATATATATATATATATGCACAAGACTGCAGTGGCGCATGCATCTTAGTCCTTGAAGTTTGGTACGCAGGCGGAATAGCAAGAAGGTCAAGCCGACAAGTTAGCGATGACTCCTTGTTGCCTTTTCTGGCATCGCCGCTATAATAATGATGTTATTCGGTTTCCTTCCTCCATGTTTTTTTTCGTCATACCCTGGGCATTCTCCCCCTCCTCCTCAGCTCTTTTTTTGCGGAGGCTCCTCCTTGGATAGCCTCTGTGGGCCTCACATTCGCCGGCCCAACGGGCCAGAGGCGTGCTAAGATCTCCGGTAACTGGTTAACAATTCTCTAGTTCGCGCGCGCGGGGCGGCCCCTGGGGGTCCCCGGACGAAAAGTACCACGGGCGATCCCCGACCGACCCCCGGGAGACTCCCCCAGAGCGCTCCAGGAGCGCTCCATGAGCGCACCAACAGGGCTCCGAGACGTCCCCGAGAGCCCCAAGAAAGGCCAAGAGGCCCCCAAGAGGCCCCCAAGATGGTACACGAGGGGTCCGACATGCCACAAGATCGCTCCAAGACGCCCAAGATAGCCCCCAGACGCCCCAAGAGGCCTCCAAGAGCACTCCCAAGAGGGCCCCCGGAGGCAAAATTCATTGTTTTTCCTTAGGTTTTTGAGAGATTTTGGAGCTTCCACCTTTTCGGCTTCCCGACGCCCCAAGACGGCCCAAGAGGCCCCCAAGATCGCCCCAAGAGGGCCCAAGAGGCCCCCAAGAGGGCCCCAAGATGGCCCAAGAGGGCTCGAAGACGGCCCAAGAAGCCTCCAAGACGGTCCAAGAGGGCCCCAAGAACGCCCCCAAAGGGGCCCCAGAGAGGGAACACGAAACAACATTTCGAGCCCTCGGCCCTAAGAAGCCCCTACGAGGCCCCTAAGAGGCCCCAAGAGGCCCCCACGAGGCCCTCAGGAGGCCCCCAAGAGTCCCCCAAGCGGCCCCAGGAGGCCCCCCAAATGCCCCCCCGAGCGCCCCAGGAGTCCCCCAAGCGGCCCCAGGAACCCCCAAAGCGCCGCATTGACACCAGGCCCTCGGGCAAACGGCAGACATGAGACTGTATGGGCCGGCGGAATGAGCGAAGCGATTAAATAAGTTGCTTCAGGCATTCATAAGGCCTTCTGGAGGCCTCCTGGGCGTATTCTGGAGGCCTCCAGGGGCTTCCTCGGGCCACCCTGCCTCCAACCGCGGTCTCCCTGAACGACCGGGTCGCGATTTCGAATGCTTCGGAGGGTGTCTTTAGGCTATCTTGGGCCGCCAGCTCTCTGAGGGCCATCTTCGACCCGTGTTGTGCCGTTTTGGGGCTCTCTTGGACTGCCTGAAGCCCTTTCGGATGGTTGTGGAACGATTTTGGAGCCTCCCAGGCGGCTTCGGACGCCCAGAAGACCGCCGTCTTGGAGCGTCGGGAAGCCGAAAAAAGGAGAAACCCACAATTCACCAAAAACCAACAGAAAATCAATGATTGTTGCCTCGGGGGGCCTTCTTGGAAATGCTCTTGGAGCCCTCCTTGGGGCCGTCCTGGAGGCCTCTTGGGCCATCTTGAGGTCACGTCGGTCACTCTTAAAGCGCTCTTGTGCTGTCTTGGGGGTCTCTGGGACGTCTCCGATGGCCCTCCTGATCGCCTTAGGTGTGCTGGGAATGCTTGGCAAAACGCCCTGCGAGGATCTGGGGGCCGCTTCGAGGCCCGTCCGGAGGGCCCCAAAACCCCAGATCCCGGGAGTCCGTGTTATTTTTTTTTGTGGGGGGGGGTGACGGGTTTTCCCCCCGCCCGGGCTTGCAAAATGTGGGAAGAGGAATATATACATATATATACATATATATATATATAGAGAGAGAGAGAGAGAGAGAGAGAGAGAGAGAGAGAGAGAGAAAAAAAAAAAGAGAAAAAGAGAAAGATAACGAGAAAGAGAGAGGGGGGAGAGAGAGAACGAGAAAGAGAGAAAGAAGAGAGAGAGAGATATACAATACAAGTAGAGCGAGAAAAAGAGAGAGAGAGAGAGAGAGAGACCGAACAGCAACACTAAAGCCCAGACGCGACGGCAAGCCCAGACGCGACGGACAGGGAAGGGATAGAGAGAGGCACAGGTGTAGGCGACGCGAGTCCTGAGGAGAGGGGCAAAACTCCCGAACATATCCGCCACCGTCCCCTAAGGCACCACTTGGAATGTCCTCAGGTCCCTTGGAAGTCTGTGTCCATACTCTTGACTGGATAAATATGTATTGTAAAAGCCCGGGCCAGACATTATCAAATTATCTGGGGCGTCCCGCCCGCTCTCGCGTGATATTTTCGGAAGGGTCCCCAAACGGATGAATAAAGCCCCAATATGCCTCTAACGTGGCCCAAAAGTGCCCAACGTCGGTGAACGATCGCTCCAAGAAGCCCAACGTGGCCTCCAGACGCCCCAAAGGGCCTTCAAGACGCCCCAGGAGGGCCCGAAAGCGTTTCCAAGAAGGCCCACACAGGCCAGCACCATTGATTTTGTTTCGGTTGTTGAACGCATCGTTTTCGCCTTTTCGGGCTGCCGGCGCTCCAAAGCAGCCCGAGAGGCACTCGACATCGCCTTAAGGCGGCCGTGAGGTAATACCCTGAAAACCCTGCTCTTAGGATAACGTCGGCGACGTATCGAAGTATCCCCTAACCCATCCCTTGATGCCAAGCAAAACGAAAGGTAAGAGACAAACCGAGATAGACGTGGCCTTTGTCTGATGCAATGATCCAATCGTGTATCACTGTCGTGTGACAAGCAAACAAGGCTGCGCAACCCTGTGCCAACATTGCGGCGGATATAGCGTTCGCTACACAGCCCCACCTTTAATCTCTGTAAAAGTCGGGATGGGAGGGGCTGGGCGCTAGATTCAAACCCTAAGCGAAATGATATAAAGTAGAGAAGACATGTCGGGAGGCTTTTTTTTTTTTGATAAAAGGGCAACAACACTTTCAACATCCCCAAAGTGCCGAATCAAGGTAAGCAAAAAACAGCTCACCGCATTAGGGCCGATCATAGGCAGATCATCCGCAGATATTTTTAAAAAAGTGCGGCTGTCCAAATGCCAACCGTCAAAGCGTGCGAAACGTGTGGGCACCCGACCAAACAGTCAAGTCCCCCCAAAAAGGGAAGCAATTGCCCGTGTCCAGGCTAGCCTGTAATCTGTGGGCGTGATCTGCCCGTGGCCAGGCCTGGATTGACTGCGCGCATGCAAGTAGGTAGTCGGCCACACGCCTACCCGCCAGCCCTGAATAGGGCACCCTTGCGTCGGCGCTGCCTCTTTATTGCCGCGATGGGGAAGGTACTTCTTTTCTTCAGACTTGAAGGACTGATTGCCTTCCATAACTTGCAGCAGTAAAGCCCGATCGACGCACCCTTTGGCGCGTCTCGTGCATATCACACCGCTGCGCGCTATGAACGATACCTCGGTCCATCATTTGTCTTATCCAGCTGGTGTGTCCCGGCAGGGTATATCCAATGCTGAGACCACCTAACTCTAAAATGCTCATAAGCTGTGTGGGCGTTATGAGTCCAGCCTTAAGCTCGTCTAGCGTTTCTACGGTAGGGTAGCAGTCTTCAAGGTGATGAGCTGCTGCCAGCGTTTCAGCTGAATGTCTGGGCCGTGCCTGCAAGCTGCGCGACTTGCAATATGCGTCGATCAGATATACTACTGCCTTGCGGTTCGGCGCGTGTCCGCGCAGAGACAGGTTGGCGTTCTTTATCTCCAGTGGCCTCTGCCAACTCACGACAGGCCAGGCCCTTCAAGAAAGCCTCGTCGATATCCATGGATGCGATGATCCATTGTTTCTTGCGCGCGTCCGCGCTGGCGAGCAGTCTCTGACTTGCTCGACGAGCTGTGCCTGATAAGGCTTCTACGTCGAATGCTTCGACGCCCATGATGGCGCGAAGGACGAGACGTAGTCGCATAGTTCTTTCTACGTCGCCTGTCGCCTTGTGCACGCACCTCGATGCATGTTTATGATTTCCTGCATTAAAGTACATGTTTGTTGCATGCCGTGCCTTAAGTTCAGTATGCAAAGCAGTTGATATATTGATTGAGTTGGCTAGATTCCTGCCCCCGCCAGGGGGTCGTCTTGTTTGGCGACCGAAGCTCTTTGGGCTGCGGCTGAGACATGCGCGCGCGTTGTAGTTCCTTGGCCTTTGCGCGGTGACTCCTGTTGTTGTTCTGACATAACAACTTTCGCCATGTCAGTAGTGGAGCATAGCTCAACGCACTGGCCGTATTCGCCCGAAACGAGGTCAGAGGTTTCGACGTCATCTGCGGCCCAGGGTACCGAGAAGGTATCGTCGGCATCGTGGTTCCGAGCATAACCTATCTCTCGCAAGTGTCCGCGCTCCTCGCTGGCCGCAGCCACGAGTGCGCGGTTGTCTGCAACCATCTCGATGGGTATAGAACAAGGACTCCCATGAGGGAGTCTCGATCAGTTCCTTTTCCACTTGGAGATCGACATACCACGTTTCCAGGACGTGTGCTACTAGGTCCATTCCTGTTTCCTTAGCAATGGTCGGCAACCTGCCGTCGAGCGCGGCCGGCGCTAGAGGTCGTCCCTCTTCTTGGGCGTGGCCAACCGAAGCATCTGTCTTCGTCAGAGCCTGCTGAGGGTTTTGAAAACTTCAGGCAGCGGATTATCCGTGCATGCGCGGTTCCAGTGCTGTCGTGGATATCGAGCGCGGTACCTTCATATTCATAATAATAAAATCCCGGTGCAAAGTCGTTGTCGTAGTATGCCAGGGTACAGCTATCAGCGCATCATGCTGCAGGTCACCTGTGGGTGCTCTCGGCCAAACGTACTGCTACTGCGTTCTATCCTATACTAGTTTCCGATGTGGAACTATAAGGCTAAGTATAGCTGCGGCGAGAGACGACTCGCCGTAGTCACCCGCGAGTTTCCTTGCTTGGTCGGCAAGTAGCCAAAGATCATGGCAGGTTTCCCCGCAGGTGGTCTCGCGATAAAAAGCCAGCACAGTTCGCGCGGCCGCAGTATCAGAGCCGATCTCGCGGAGAGTTAGCACCTCGATGTGCACGGTGCGTCGTAAATCCGGGTGCTGCACTGGGACTTCCCGACCGACAACTTGCACTGCAACTTGGCCACGGTCAGGGCATCTACGGGCGATGAGGCATAGACCATTCCATCCACCCCAGTCGTCCTTGGTAGTGGTCGGACGGTGGTAGTCTACGGGATCGCCTGGGTGATAGTTATGGTGTCCTGCTGCTGTTGTTTCCGTGCGTGGGGCACTGTTGGTTCTAGCACTGCTGTGGCCTGTGTAATCGCTTCAACGCTTACGTCTCTGATCCTCTGTTCTCGACTGTGATCGGACGTTTCCGTCCCCTGTTGGCAGCCCAGTACTGGTAGGTCTGATAAACAGGCTGGTTGTCGACTTCGTGGTGCCAGATATGGTGACGCCCCGTTGTAGAATAGGAATGCATTGCAAATGAGGTGGCCTTCTTGTAGCAGACGTGTAAAAACCAATGGAGTGTTGTGTCGTCGGAGGTCTTCTTCCATAACGTGTAGGGTGTGCCTCGGAATGCCGTTGCGTGCTTCGACTGTAGTGGCGCGTTGGCTTCGGGCACGGATGCGAAGCTCTGTGCCTTTAGCGTTCAAGATGGATTTAGCAGCATCCTTGTTTCGGGCGCCTTCTCCGTCGGAATGCATCGCCGCGGCTGGGCCGCGCTGCCTCCAGCAATTGTGATAGGCGCCCAATTCCGCGAGCATCGTCCTGTCAGCAATCTTGGCCAGCTGCCCAACGAACGCATCGGTCGACGGTGTGAAGCACGATGTGTTGTTTGTTAAACATCATGCCACATTCGACTTTCTCGTTGGGTTTGCCAAGAACTTATCCAAAGCATAACAGCGTTGCCTGGTTTCTCTACGCGCGACAGAATTGCACGCATCTTTGGCGCAGAAGCGTGGTACCAGCGTAACTGGGGTTCTCGTTACTCTAAAAAAGTACGGTGATCGGATGGTAACACCGTGGGTTTTGGAGACTTGTCTGAATGTCAAATGTTCACCAGTCAGGTAGTCTTGCGCGCGGCCGCGATTCCGCCGGAGGCGGGGGGGGATGCGGCGCCGCGCCGTTGCCCTCTCGCCCGCGGCGCCCCGCCACGCGCGGGGGGTCTGAAGGGCTACCAGCCCCAGAGCTACTGCGTGCGCCTCATCATGTCGTAGCTGCTAGCTCCCACGCCTGGGTCTTGAGGATGTCTACGTGAGAGGGGAGGTGCGCATGCCCGTGCTTCTCTCCATGGTCCTTTCGTGCCGGTCATGGTTCAGCTGGTGCATGTACCTCGATTAAGAGCTCGTCTGACGCCGCTGCTGACGCGGCGGCAGCTGGCGCAAGCGCCCCTTCACCGGTGCTGGCGCAGCCGGCGGGACCTGTCCAGGATTGTCTGGTAATTGCCACGTTTGGGCAAAGCTACACTTGCCCGGCGTCAGCAGGTGGCCCCGACTGCGCTACTTCAAGGTTGCGTGCTTGGGCGCGCTCATGCTTCCCAGAACATCTCTTGTTCTCAATCGATTGGAGGACGGCTCGGTGATTGGCCATCACTTCAATCGGTTGCTTGATGGGAGTGCCATCTGAGTCGCGTAGCCCTGTCGAGCACTGGTCTGCGTCTGTGTGCAAGTGGCCTTGCGTCTGACTAATGTCGTCCATGGGGGCAATCTCATCTACCCGAAAGCCAACCGGTCGTTCCCTAAAGAATATGCGTTGGAAGTCGCCCGGCATGGCCACTACCTTCCCGCGGAAGGTGACGCGGGGAAGGTCCTCCCTGTGGTGCTTATGCCACGCAATTAAATTGCGAGTTGAACTTCGATGGCAAACCTGTGGTGCTGCAGTTCGGTTGCAGTATAGCTATTGTGACAAAGCGCGTGTGCATATAGTGCCCCACAACCTGCTGCGCTCGTTGGTTACCCAGGTCAACATTGGTACGTTCAGCCAAATTACCTCCAGAAATCAGCCTCCTTCTAAGCCGAGTCGGAATATGCCGCCAGCGCCTACGCGCAATTCTCACATATCTACGCAATTTGTCCTTCTGGAAACTAAGACTTTTGGCGTGCGCGTCCGCAGTGCCGCTTGGCAATGTTAAGAAGAGGCGGTCGTCGTCACCTGACTCCAACTCTTCTGTTAATACATCGGAGAGCAGTGTGGCGTCTTCTAATCCCTTGAGGTTGTCGCCGCAATTGTCGCTGCCGTCTTCGACATGTTTCGGCATCTTCTTCGTCTTGATGCCAACTTCCTTGTCACCTTTCTACTTTTCCTCTTGTTTTATCAAGGCCTCTGTTGGCGGTGCCGTTTGCGCGCGCGGCGTGTCCGCCTCAAACATCGGAGAAGATAGGCTCTGAAGTAAGTCCCCGTCAAACCTAGGAGGGCGAATCTGAGGCAAGCCCCCGTCAAAGCCCAATCGAGAAGGGAGGGGATCGATCTTCCTCGATGAACGCGGCCCGTTTCTCGTGGCTCGGCGGTTGCCCGTGCCCGAGCAGAGCTGGGGGGGGGGGGGGGGGGGGGCAGATTCCCAATTCAGTCTCGTGCGTGGGCGGCCGATTCCAGGTGGTAGCGGCGCCTGCGAGATGCATCCGGACTGTTGGTCTTTGACTTTGATATCTTCAATCACCTCCTCACCGCCGAGGTCAATAATAACCCGACGGACAACGTCGCCCCAAGACTGTCCGCTATCGCTGAGCTGTATATATTTTTTCACGGGTGAACACTCGTAAGTGCACTTGTGTGTTGTCTTTGTGTGTATGTTTACTAAGTTGATCCACGAGTTGTGCTGTCAGGAATGTCATTGTCTTGTTTCGCCATTCGGCATGTTGCTGGTCGTGTCCGTATCAGTCTAGCTGATGCTCCTACGCATTTGTACATGTGCATCTCCATAAGATTGTAGGCATTTTGGGCATGGTGTAAATGCTTGTACATAGGGGCCACTTGACTTCTCATTGGCACTGCCGAACTTTATGTCAACAAGACAGAGACGCAACCGGATCTCTCTGAGTTGTGCGCTTTGCAGAGCCACGACGCAGGGGTTATTTTCCAGAAATGCCCAGGCGGTCCCCTGAGGACTATCTGCTTCCTGAGAGCGCGCGCTTTGTTTAGGGGACTACGTGACGCATGCTCTCATAGTGTGGCCTGGCCCGTTTGTCGGGCAATCTGCCGCGCCAGTCAGCGGGCGTGGCCGCCCAGAGTGCATAATGCGTAGTCTCCTGAGAGTATGCCTCCTAGGTTTTGTGTCCCCGTCGAAGTCATCGCATCATTATAAATAATACGGTCGCACATGTGCCCTCGGCGGCGTAAATCGGCGGTAGCCGTGCGTAGATCTTCTACTACCAACGCCGAGGAATGGTTGGGCTCATTTTGAATTGCGATTGTTAAGTGCGTGCGTGTGTCCGCGCGGTCTTCTGCAATTAGGCGCGCGTCCGCGCCGCTGGCCCCCTTGGGGTTGCAAGCGCACTTGGCCAGCAGGTTCGCCGGCCCCCGTCGGCGGGGGTCATCTATGCGGGGCGAGATGCGCGGCGTCTCCTCGCTCGAGCACGTCCTTCCCCAGCTCGCGCCCTGCTCGGCGGCGCTGTGCGACGACGAGCTAGAGTCTCCGATGCGAAAGACTTGCGGCATGTTCTCCTCCGCGATCGGAATGGCGCCCCACTCTTCTCTGGGCGTGGCCGACCAGGACATGTTCGAACTACGCGCGGGGCAGCCCCCCGCCTCCCCCCGATGTGGATGTAGGTGGTTCGTCCCACGTGCCCGCGGCCTCCTTCGCCGCATGGTGGACGCCTGCCAACAGCATAAGTGTTCACCAGGCGGGTCGATACCAGCGGTCCATTGTCGAGCTGACCATCATAGTGACGGCGTCGCCGACTGCCTGATCCAGGAAGCGATTCAACGTCTCGTGGTTTAACACGCCGATGTCCTGGCATGCCTGGGACGTCTGTCCGCGGTCGGCTCCTATCTCGTTCTGGGCGGTGCTCCCGGCGCTGACGTACGTGGAGGTCCCCGCTGCTGACTCGCTCTCTGGACTGGGAGTGGCCCCCCGTAGTTGGAACGCGGGATGGCCAGGTGCCCCGAAGGCGCGTTCTCCGGCGTCAGCACCCGCGCGCCCATGTCAAGCTGCGCCTTATAAGTGCGCACGCCTGGGGAGATAATGCGTTCCTTGCCTTCCCCCAGGATCAGGGTCACTTTATTTGACTGCGTGGAGGTAACGCCTAGAATGGCAGGCTGGCAGGTCTGAGCGAGAACCCTCGACGACATCACCAACGAAGGCGCCAACCTTTGTAGTCGGTGGCTTGCGTCATAAGATCCCACTTGCTCATGAAGGCATTCCCCTTTTCCGCAGTAGCAGGCTCCCGCTGTATTGTCCAGTCAGCGCGCCTCCGAGTGTTGAGCGGTCCGGGCAACGCGTTAGTGGCTTCGCCAGTGGCGGCTCATGCCGCATGAGCACTATGGCCTGCTCATGCATTGCTCTCACTTTGCTTCCGCTGCTTGGTCCGTGTCCACCTCTTGCCTAGGCATCTACCTGGAGTCCACCCTTCTCCTCGTGGCCGAGCGGGATCTGCGGTGGTGTCGTGAGCCCGCTGTCGCCAGTTGTCGTTGCTGTTCCAGGCGGTCCAGCAGTGGGTTGTCGAACGGATCTGGCATCGCATGGGCAGCAGGTGTCCCCGCATCTTGGATCGACGGGGCGTTCGCTGCAGGTGTTCCCGCATCGTATAGAAGCGGGATGGGTGTGGCCAGTGCCAGGGATGTTGCCAGTATTGCGTGGCTCGTGGCAGAGCTGGCTGTGGGAATCGACGCCGATGCCCCATCCAGCCTCCTGCGCAGTTCAGACATGTCCTGAGCCTGCTGGATGGCAGCTGCTGCTGAAGTGTTCGATGTGTCGATGTGTCCTGCGTGAGGATATTCTGCCACGGTAATATCTGGCCCTCCGCAAATGGCACATGGGGCCTCCACGTCGGGCCCCGCCCTTCCTCATGGCGCGTGCGCCCGAGCATTTCGGTCCCAACATTATGCGTGGCATTGGTGTCCACATTGCAAATCTCTGCGTTTTCATGACTCGAGGCAAGCAACGCACTGTGTGAAGGATGTGTCCGACACAACAGGCGCCTCCGCGTTTGGGCGCGTCCGCCCTTGCCGTTGCAGCGTGGGCTCCGACGCCTCATATGGAGAGGGCGGCGGCCCGTCCCTAGACCTTGGAGTCGACCTCGCAGTCTGCGCGTTGCCGCGCTGTGAATTGCTGACCATATGTTGTATGCGCATGACGCTTCTATCACGCGCAGCCCTCCGGACTTCGTCCGCTGCTTGCGCATGCGCTTGCATCATCGTGTGGGCATCATGCAAATATGTAGGCGAGGTACTTGCAGGTGGGCGAATTTTCAATACAAGTGGTTGCACCACTGCCTCCGGGTCAGCCGGTGGCAGCTGGTGACCCACGCGTGGATGCATTTTCGCACTTGGAACACGGGCCGCCTGCAAGCGGTAGAAGTCATCCGCCATATCCCGTTTCATTTGGTTATGGGCCAATTGGCCCATCAATGGTGTTCCATCGGTTTCTGCCAAATATTAAGGACATAGCGGCTGGTCCATGCGCGGTGGAGCCGGCCCCCGGAGTGGGGGGCACGTCGGGTGCGCAACGAACGCAGGAACAAATGGCAGCCGGTCCGGATGGTCTGCCGATGGACTCGCGTCTGGGTGCCACGCCCAGGGCGGCGTCCACTTGATCCGATCTGTCACGTCCACTCTGAGCCACCTAATCTCAGATAGAGCAGCCTGATGCTCTTGTTGAATGAATCGCTATTGCTCCAGTGCCGACTGCCTGTCCAGGCTGGTCTGTTGCTGGTGCTGCCATCGGCGAGCTTGTTGGACTGCTAGTGGCCTGGCCTTGGCGTGCAGTGCCAAAGGGCGTTGAAGCCCTAATAGCAGCTGCCAGGTCGGGGTGCTGGCGCAGCGTGGCCATGCGCTGCGCGAGGCCCTCGTTGCTCGTCGATGCTGCCTGTGGGCCATTGGGCGCGTCGGCCTCTGATGCGAGGCTTGGTTCGGACACTGGCTGACCGAATGCCATGGGCTCGAACCGAGAGGAGCAAGCGTTTGATGGCGGTCTCGCCGGTCCGAAGCGGGTTGGCGGCCCTGCCAGTGCGTCGCCAAGGGCAGCTGCCCAAGGGTCATGCCTTCCAAAGACTTCAGGCCAGAGTGGGCATCTCGTTGGATGGCGGTATCATCCAGAAGGGTAACCCTGTGTCTGTCGGCAGAGATGCCAGTGGCCCAGAATTTGTCGGCGTGGCCACGTCTGCAGGTGCCCCCGCGCCCATCAGAAGGATTTTGGTGACCGTTGCTCCGTGCTGTTCTTCGCCGAGATCACCCATGGGTGTGTTCACCCCAGCGCCGCGGGGAAATTTGGGCTCGAACCAAAACATCGTCCATGGTTATCGGCCAATCCAGTTGGCTGAAGTACTGGGGGTTATGCCGGACGTTTGTCCGCTCATCTTCGGGGTTCGACAACAGCTGCATGATGCACTTAATCGGGATGTCACCGTTGTAACCGTCCGTCAAGAGGAAGTCGTTCGCGGAACGCCACACCTTCGCTTCGCCCCGTCAAAATATCGGACTGGATATGACTATGATGACTTCGCTGTCCTCCCTGAGACCGGAAAGAACCCTGTCGTCTCCTGGTAAGTATGGACGCCCGTGCACGAACTGCCTGCCGCGTCTGCCTCGTGGATTGCGTTCTGCGCGACAGGGCGGCCCGTGCATGGCGATCCCACGCCGGTATTCTCACTTGTTTCCATGTATCAAGAAACTGGAATCTTCGCTGTCATGTTCGCCGCTTCTGCCTACGCACGTCACTGGTGCGCGCGGTGATTCTGGGCGCAGAAAACCTGGGAACGAATGTCCTATAATGGTTCTGATCCACAGCGTCGGGACATCCTCGTCGTCGCGCGTGTCTTTTAGCTGGAAGCGGCTCTTCTTTGCGTCCGAACTGTCTGTCGTGCTACAGATGTGTAGGAGCCGCCAAGTTAAGCAACTTTGTTCTTGGCGACGCACGCGCGCACAAATAACAGACCGCCCCAAATATGCGCCAGATCACCCGTGGCCATGACCCAACCATCATAGCGATCCCATGTCCAGCATGGTTTCTCAAGTCGCTCGAAATGGGCACCGCCGCGAAATTGCGTGCGCCTGCAGGAGTGGGGCCACCATTCAGACAGGGCAGTCATTCCATGATGGTGCGGTGACGGATTGAAGCTGAAATTTCCCCTTCTCACCCGGGTCTCCGAGGCCTGAATCTGTTCTCTGAGCCCAGGGGCTGAACTTCACGAAATTTATTACGCACCTCCTGTTGTTTCTCTGCTTCGGCGGCGGCTTGCGTCGGCAACGCGCGCGGGTCGCAAGCGCGCTCCTCGTCGTCGGGCGCGCCCGCCCCTCCGGACTCGGACTCGGGCGCCCCCCCCCCTTCGCCGGTATATCTGCGCCGTCTGCCTTTGAGGCTGCAGCCTCTGGCCGGCGCAGCCGGCGGCCCGGCAAGCGACGGGGCCGCGGCAGACGACTCGGCGGGCGTCGAAGCCAGCGGTCCGCTCTGAAATCTGAAATTTGGCCCGCGCGGAGCTGGGCCTCTTCGCCGATCTCCGCGCTGATGGCCAGAGTGTCTCCTCTTGAAGACCTCCCGGCTTAGGCTGTGGCTGTTTGTCGATTGGCAGTGGTTCAAGTGAGCCCGTGGCCTGGCTGTTCCTCTCCTTGGACTCCCTTTTTGGGGTGGTCAGATCCTCGGCCTTCCGTGGGCATTGCATAGCTGCGGGGTCTAAAGGCGCTTCAGGTGCTGATTTGGCCTGGGGGTCGGACCCTCTGCGCGCTGCCGAGCTTGATTTTCGCGCCCGCGCAGCACTCAACGAACGTGCCCGATCGCCGCGACGGGCAGGGCCTGACTGGGACTCTGCGCGCCTGGCGGCAACGGGTTGCTCGGGCAAATGTGCAGTGCCGCCCCAGCAACGGGCAGCTCCCTTCGCGACGTCACTTGAACGTCTCCGCGATGGGCCGCGCTCGCACTCCATGTCGCTGTCGGGGGGCTCCTCTAAGTCCATTTCTTGTTCTGAGCGTCGTTTCTGCGCAGGGGCCAGTTCTGGCTCGTTGGTCTCCTGGGCGTCCTGGGCGCGCCCGCCCTCTTCGATGCAAGGGTCGCCCTCGCCCCGGGCGCGCCCGCCCGGCGGTTCAGCGGGCGAAGTGGGCGCGAGGGGCCGGTCCTCCTTATCTTCCATCTCTTCGATCTTCTCGCCCGCCCCGCGAGTGGGCGCTGGGGGAGACGCAGCAAAGTATGCGCTGGAGCTTCCGATGATATGTTCCGTCGCGTTGAGTTCGCGCTGACGGGGAACGCTGCGATCGCTGTCCTCGCGCGCCTCAGCGCGATCTCTGCCCCGCCGTCGGCGGCGCCAATCCTGGTTGTAAATGTTGAGAAGGTTATTGTCGTCAAGATCTTCCAATTCTCTTGCGCTTCCGCATCAGCAGGTGGGGCGCGTTCCGCCTCGGGCTCGGCCGCCCTTCCACCTGCGCCGTCGCCGCGGTCGGGGCGCCACGGCGTCTCGCCATGACGTGGGCTGCGAGATGCGCGGTCCATGGGACAGGCGTCGCGATGTCGGCTGCGGGGCGGGCATGGGCGCGCGCGGTGGGTTCTGCGAGCTCCTATGACCGCCCGCTTGTATGCGCGCCTCTCATCGCCCAGATTCCCGCGGCGGTCGGACGTTGTGATGGTGCGACTCTTGTCATCGTGGATAACGCGTCACAGAGACCACCGATGGCAAATGTGTTCTGTGTGGCCCTGCTCGAGGTGGCGTGCCATGTCTGCATCGCCTATCTCCATGCGCGGGCCCTGTTCGTCATGCGAGAAAGAGGCATGTCCTGTCCCAGAGGATGAGCACCCCTTTCCCCAGCCCAACCCAATGGAGCTTGCGCCTCGCGTGGGGGCCGCAGACTGAGCATGGCCCTTGCCGTTTGAAGGGCCCGCCGTACGTGGGCGACTGGGGCCTCGACCAGGGCCGCCCGTGTCCGGGCTTTGCTTGCCGGATGTCCCCCGGCGCGCCTGCTGCGGCGCGGGCAATGGTTCTGCGGCCGCGCCAACTGCTTTCTCTGTCGCCTTCCTAGGGGCCGCCCCATCCGATGGCGGCCTGTTCTGGCTTACCCCGCATCGTGAACGTGTCGGCGGGGATCTGCCCCCGCCCCGCAGCAGCGCGCGCCTCCTCCCACGTGAGACCCAACGCCGTCGAAGTTGGGAGCGAGTGGAGGCCCCCTGCCCGTGTCCGAGCTGTTCCCATATTTCAACGTCGGTGGCAGGCGTGGTCTCCGCTTCGGACATGCAGTCGTCGTCGTCGTCGTCGCCCAAATCGCACTGCGCGTGTCCGCGCCAAGGCGTGCCAGCCCAGTCCATGATGGGCGTCTCGAAGAGCTCCTCGATCCCGTCGCGCAGGTACTCGGCGCAGCGCTCGATCGACATGTCAGCCTCGGCGAAGCGAGCCATCCCAAACCAAGAAGAACTCGATTGAGCTTGGACGAGGTAATCGATGTCGGGGAGATCGACGCATTCGATCATTTCCGCTTCGGGTTGTTCGAGACCGAGAAATACGGACTCATCCCGCTTCAAACTTCCCCGAGGACACTGTGCCTGAAGACGTCTATCGCTTCCGCAGGAAGTGCATGTCATGCGTTTGCCGTCTTTGTCCATTGGGTTGAGCCTGCGTTCCTTGCCTTTTCCTGTGGCATGCCCGCGACCTTTGCCTCTGCCTTTGCCTCCAAGAAACAGGCCCTCACAGTCGTAGTCTGTCAGTTGAGCCAGGAACGCGGCTTTGCCCTTGCCATTCAAACTGCGGGCGCGCCTTCCGCATTCGCCGCGGCCTTCACCCATGCGAAAGAAGACGCGAAGTGCAGCTCGTCTAAATCTCCGAACTGGTTTCTTGATATGCCGCCTCCACCTTCTTTCGGCGTGATGAGATCCTAGGTATAAGTAATGCGTCGCTGCATCATCGCTGGCGGGTAGATCTGACCAGTCGAAATTTCAGGCACCGTTCGGAGACCGCATCGGTATCCGTGCCAGTCGAAGGGGTCGTCTTCTTGGCTGGGGAAACCCCGGGAGGTGGTCGCGTCAGGTCGTGTAACTGGCAGCCGATGGCCAGCTAATGTTAAAGCCAGAAACCTGTGCGTTGTTGGTTCCTTGGCCCAAGAACGTTGTGGATTCAGTTGGCTCTCCGTCGTTCCAGATGCTGTTCGGCGTGGCTGCCCGGCTACCGGTGTATCGTTTACTTCGGCGTGGTAAGTACCGGCGTTGCGTCCGCTGAAGATGTTCCCGATGTTTCCTGGGGGGGCACTCAGCCAAGTGTCCATGGCTGCGCGTGCGCTCCAGGAGTTGGTCGTGCTGTTATTTGGTGCAGGGCATATGGTGGTTGAGCGGCTGCAGTAGTTGTGCTGCTCGGGAAGTGCCGACTCCCAGGGCGCAAACAAAATGCAACAAGTGTCAGCATGTGGAAGTTGGTATGTTGAAGCCCGTTGAGTCTGCTTCGAGCCTGGCCATCTCGAATCGGGCCAGCACTGGGTCAATGCGTTCGCCCTTATCGACCCTGAAGTCGACGATGGCTGTCCCCGAGGGGGGCTGTCGCTCATCGTCGAGGTTTTCAAATTTAGTGCTTAGTAAGTACATGATGTATGTGACTCCGCAGATTCGTCGACCCTGGAGGGTGACATCGTGGTTAACGAGTGTAGAAGACACCATCATAGCCAGCGTCCTAGCTAAGCCCCCCCGGCCGCGCTGTAGTGCCGCGGCCTGTTGGAGTGGAGTCATACTTCCGCTCGTGACGTTGAACCATGAGTGTATTTCGCGAACGAAGTCGCAGAAAGGTGCGTTGCGTGCGGGGTCCAAGAAGGGACCCCGAATGCGTGTTTCATCCGGTCCTCCTCCTTGCATGTATCCAGCGGCAAGACCCAGGCACGCCCAGATGATTCCAAAAATAACAGCGTTGGATGTCGGGTTTGGTATCGTTGGTGTTTGTCGCGTCGGTAAGGTTGCGACTGGGTGTCTGGTGGCCGTCAGTTTGCGGATGGGTATAGGCGTTCGGTCTGCGCGTGGCGTGAAACCACGCTGTGGGAAGATGGAGGTATAGGACTGCAAGTTACCAGTTGGTTGTAGAGCGCTGGGACAGCGTGGTGGCTGATCGCTGGCGCAGTCGGGTAATCCACTGTGCCGTGGTACGTTGTCGTGAACATAACACCTGATGTAGGAGCCAACCACAAAAAGAGGACGCCAGCTCCGTTATCAAGTGAAAAGTAAGGGTTGAAGGCTTGACCATGATGTAATAAGCTGCGACCCCTGCTTTTAGGGTAACGTCGGCGACGTATCGAGGTATCACATTACTCATGCCGTAATGGCAAGCACAACGAGAGGTAAGAGACAAACCATGATGTAGAGAAAAGGATCATTGATAGACGTGGCCCCTGCCCGATGCAATGACCCAATAGTGTCTCACTGTCGTGTGGCAAGCATATACGGCTGCGCATCCTTGAGCCAAGATTGCGGCGGATACAGCGTTTGCTATACATCCCCTCCTGTAACCGCGCTTTTAAGTCCCAAGAGGGCTCCAGAACTGGTCAAGAGGGCCGCACGACGGTCCAAGACGGCCAACCGGGCTCCCAAACTGTCCCCGAGAGGGGCCTTAGAGAGGAAACCCGAACGAACATTTCAAACCGTTCGCCCCAAGACGGCCCCGAAAGCTCCCCAGAGGCCGCAGAGGCGTCCCGATAAGACCCCAAGAGGCACCCAAGGAGACCCAAATCAGGCCCCAAGAGGCCCCAAAGAGGCATGCGGTTCCCGAGAGGCCTCCCGCGAATTTCAGCACGTTAATGAAACCAGAGTGCGTATAGATGCACCTGGTCATCGCCGACAGCATGTGCGGTACATACGAGAATCACCTCCTGCATGAATACGGAAAGACGCATCTGTCTTCTGCGTGTTCTCATATGTGTGGGGGGTGTAATCAGGCCGCATCCCTGCCATCTCACGCGCGTAGATGGCGCCCAACAGCTTGCTGTTACAACGGGCTCGGTGTCCTTCTGGAACTGAGCGGCCACAGCGCTTCCAAGAAGGGCTCAGCATCGCTCATAATAATTCGTGGCCCATCGTTTCGCTCGGCCAACAGGGTGGAGATTTAACCTCGGAGTCGGCCCTGTAACTACAAACTGGATCATCGCAAGCCTCGGGGTTAGCGCATTACGCCGAGGCCTGGGCTTAGACCCCGAGGCCCCGCCAGAGGAAGCGAACGAGCCGGCCCGCCTCTCCGGAAAGGCGGTCGCCAGAGCTCCTGTGTTCGGGGGCGCGCGCGCCGCGGCACCGTCGGAGCTGCAAGGGAGGGGCGCCAGCAGGGTAGCCGGGTAATTAAAAAGCCACAAAACACTTCAAAATCACGCCACAAAGAGCGACATTAAACATTTAACAAAGAGGAGGAAGGTACTGAGACCGATCAGAAGTTCACATAATACGACATCGCAAGCAACAAAAAAACCGGTCGACGCGAGCAATGGGGAGACTGAACACTCATTGCGCAAGACGGCGGCGACGACGACGACGACGCTGACGGCGACGACCGCGACGGCGGCGACGGCGACAGCGACAGCGGCAGCGACGTCTTCGACAACGGCGTCAACGACGCCAACGACGACGCGAGCGGCGGCTCCGCGGGGAGCGTAGGAGACGGAGACTGAATACTGGAACGAATGGCTGGCACCTGTAACGAGCGTGAGCGATTTATCCAATCGAGACAGAACTGCGCGTGAGCATGCGGAACAGGACGTTTACAAACATTTACATGACAGACAGGACCACAAGTCAACAGCAACACCACAAGTGGCCGCGCGAATAACACCTCGCAATCTGAATACTCCCGACGAACGCACACTGATTGCATCACCGCGAGTGAGAAAGACACGGAGGGGACCGCTGTGAAGCGAGCCTTGCGATGTGAGGCGCGCGCTGTGGGGTCCACCCCGAGCAGTCCGTGCAGAGGGAGCAGGGAACGTGACGCGAAACGAAGCGAAGCGAAGCGCGCAGAGCTGCGGGAGCGGAGGCCTGGAGGGTCAGCGCGGGGGGGCTGGGGCCCTTCAGCGCCGTGGTGTCGGGGGCGGGGGGGGCGGATCAGGAGCAGGAGGGGCAGCGCCAGCAGTAGCAGGAGCAACATGAGGAAAAAAGGAGGGCGCCAGGGACTAAGGAGGATAAACAAGAGCAGGAACAGCGTAAGGCCTCGCCCCGCTGCCCCCTGTCATGTCCGTGGGTCCAGCCAAGATGGGCTGGGTTGGGTCGCGCCCCCCCTGCTCTCTTCTGCTTCCCCTGGCCAGGAGCCGCTCTGTTCAAGCTACAATCAAAGGAATGCCGTGGATGAATGCCGTAGAAGCCAGGGTCACTCCTGAGCACCAAGCTGCTTCTAGCCAAGAAGAGGAATTCCTGGCCAGGATCCTTCCGGGGGCCCGCTCGGGTCGTCATCGGCCCGTTGTGGGCAATTATCGGCCGCTGTTGGGGCTGTTTCGAGGCAGGTTTCGGGGGCCTCTCTGGCCGTCCTGGGCGTTGCGGAAGCCGATAAGGCGAGCCGCCAACCGTTTCGGCTCGCGCGGGGCGCCGGCCCCGCAAAGCTGGCGAGCTGGCGGCCCGTCCCTCCCCTCCGACGGAACCATGCTTTGGTGACGGCCTCTCCTGGAGATCGCGACCCTTTCCCGGGACCGGCCCCGCATTCCGAGCCGATCTTTAAGGCCCGGGATCTTGGAGATGGCCCCCGCAGGTGCAAACTACACAACCGTGTGACCCGACGAAGCGAAAGACCGCAACATTGCGAAAAAGTCACGACAAGAGCCCTGGACCCCATCTGTCTGCTGCAATTTGCGAGCCGCATCGATATGTGAGGGTCCTGGTCCCTGAACGTGTGCGAGTACGCTAGGCTCGAACAAGTTGCGATGCAAGGATCTCAAAGAAAACAAGCAGTCGCGATGATTCCGCGCGTCGGGTCTCAGGGATGCCCGCCGACGGTGGCCCCAGCCGCGGGGCAAAATAATCCATGATCGAATCGAGAAATCGGACCTGCAATCGAAATAAGCCTGATCGGCGGAAATCGGCGGCCGAGTCGGGGAAACTCCTTCACGATCTCTCCACATTCTTCAACCAGAAGGAAGCTGAAGCGCCAACGGCCCAACGCGTGAGGTGGATAAGGGTTGGGGCCGATGGGCGCAAGCCAACCCAGCCAGCCATGGTTGGCCGGTACTCTCACGCGACGCACCACCTGTTCCCTCGGCGGTGTTCCAGGGAGTTGGAGGGCAAAGGACGTACAAACAATCAAGCAACCTCAGCAACGCGAAATACAAGTGTACCTGGAGAGACTCACGCATAATCAATATCGCGAATGGCGGGTGTACCTGGAGAGACTCGACCCGTCCTGTTCCCCCACGCCAATCAGGGTTGCATGGCTGGGAAAACTCCTTCACGATCTCTCCACATTTCTTAATCGGAAGAGAACTGAAGTGCCAACGGCACAACGCTCGAGGTGGATAAGAGGTCGGGGTCGATGGGCGCAAGACAACCCAGCCAGTCACGTTTGGCCGGTACTCTCACGCGAAGCACCACCTGTTCCCATCGTGGCGATCGCGGAGAAGCACTCATTGCAGGCGATCCCCAACCCAGAAACCCGAATGCTTACGGGATGACGTGACGATGGCGGGGGACAGCGAGAGAGAAGAGGGATGACATGAAGCATATTCCTTTCTGCCCTCACTTCGATTCGGAATGATCAAACACTAAACGCGAAATCGCTGCCTCTTCTAACTGGCTCGTGCGCAAATATCGCGCGAAAGCTGCGCTCCACCAGTTTTCTGCCTGCAGGAACATGGGCAAACTACGCCGGGCGTCCAGAATATCTTTAGCCATCCCCCGCCGAAGGCAATGGGTACCCAATGAATCGCCGTCCAGGATGCCCGCTGCTGTGGCGCGACTTCGGAAGTCATTCACGAACTGACCCCGGGTCTTGGTGAAAATCGAATTCCGCTTTTGGGTTACAACCACTGCCAACGCCTTCTTCAACCCATGGTAGGCGCACAGCGAGCGCCCCGAAGAAGCGCAGCGGCACGTCCGACGGAGCGCGGTGGGCGCATGAAGGTGCTTGCGTTTGTTTAACACAGCCACCAATTCCCCTGCAGCGCAAAAGACCTCAGAATGCTCACCGTGGATCTCGAGAAGGATGGCCTCTGACGGCACCCGCAACAAGAGCAGACGACTCACGGCGATCAGCGCGGCCTGCTCGATATCTCCTTCTTTCTCGGCTGCGCGGATAAGCATCCTCGCGCAAAGTGCCTGCGCAACCATGCGTGGCTTGTGGGCTGGGGCAGCCTTCGGGGCCTCGCGCCGGACCTGCTGCAACGCGCTGGTGTCCCTGTCATTTGGCAAGCGAAGAAACCGGTGCGCCCACCTGAGATGTTTCAGGTCTGTGCAGAATGTGTCACCACCAACAAACATGATTGCGAAGCTAAACGCTGCTTCTTCCGAGGCGGGGAAGCGGGGCCGAATGCAGGCAGCTTCGCAATATGCCGCCCAACACCTGATGCCGCACATGTACGTAGGAATGGATTCTTTCATTGCCTGAATCAGGAATCTGTGCGCTTGCTCGGCCAAGATGTCCGGTCCTATCTGGGATGCCGCGGTCAGAACGAATCCTCTTCCGGAGGCCTCCTGCCGCAGCCAGGCCCCCCAAGTGAGTCTCGGCCATGCGGCTCGCAAGCGTCGCCCTATTGAGGGTGCTTGCGATCTGGTCCTCTTTCAAGAATTCTCCCAAGCAGCGGGCCACCACCCAACCCGTGCATTCAGTGTCTGGAAGAGAGAATATCCTCCAGAACCACAAATCGCAAGTACGCTCCGCATGGGGCCGCCGATCCTCACAGGGCGCACTGGTGGACAACAAGGCTTGCCGAGTGGCCTCCGGCGGCGCCCCAAGCCTCGCAGATGCTGACGATGCACCTGGGCCGTGCACTCCAACATCGGTGTGCTCCAGCGTGACCGGCCTGAAATATCCAGGAACGTAAGCTCTTGTGGTCGCATTCGTGGCAGCAGCGGCGTCTGCCCGAGGCTGGTGCCTACTGAGTGTGACCGGCGTGAACGGCTTCAGTGCTGCGTGAAATATTCGGGCCAAACGCGGCTGCGGGCGGTGCGCATGCCAACCCTAGATGACGGCCTGCTCGACCCCCAGGGGGCCCGGTGCTTGGTGTTGCCCGCCATGTACCCTGGCGCTCGGCACGGCTCGTGCCATGCACTCGTTGTGCAACCGGCGCCGTGCGGCACCCCTGCAGCAACAAACGTGTTCTGAAGCGACTCGTGCCGCTCCCAAGCTACCCACTTTGTGGGGCCGTCCAGATTGCACTTGGGTTGCAGTGCTAATAGAGATGAACAAACATGAATGAACAGATGAACGATGACGGCGAATCTGATTCAAAAGACATGACGAAGGTTCGGGAGAACATTCGGCGCGCGGCTCGTGCCGCGAGCCCCTGAACGTGCGTGCCCTTCCAGACTCCGTGACGACAAGGTGGCCTACTGGTGCGAGCCGCAACGCACGCCTGACCGACGACCGATCGACGATAGCTATGATAAGAGGGTGGGCGGGAACGGCCCTGTACGAGGGGTGGGAATGATGGCGAACACACGTGAATAACCACCAGGCTCGTGCCAAGACCCTGCACGTGGGATTGTTCCTAGGAGGCCGGACCCATTTTGCATTCAGCCGGCTCGTGGCCTTTGGGCGCATGCCACCCGGACTCGCGCCGGGAAAACACTTCGATGCTACGTGGCAAAATTCAAGGCGCCTCGTGGCCCCCCAACGCATGCCAACGCCGACTCGTGCTGGGTGCGCATGCCCACGTCAACTGACTTGTGATTGTCTTTCGGATGTGCTGTCGAACGAATCCAAGCACTGCGCAAAACAAATGCGCAGAGCCATGAGGGGGAGGAGAACAGGGGGGAGAAAAGGGGAAAGGAAAAAGGAAGAGGAGGAAGGAGGAGAGAGAGAGAGAGAGAGAGACAAAGAGAGAGAGAGAGAGAGAAAAGGACGAGGAGGAGGGGTGCATCAATTGAAGTGTTCCTTTGCCGTTTTAGTTGATGCCGCGGCTCCTGCCGGGACCAATCCAATGGGCGGTTCGTGCCGCTTTTGCGATTATTATATTGCCCGTTGTGGCGGCTCACTAATGACACGTCTTGCGTGCGAAAAAGCTCGTGATGGCAACCATGGCTGGTCAGACCTGTTGGCCGCTCCGACCTCTTCGGGAAGCACGTGCTCGCAAGACCCAACGTACCGCGGCTCGTGCCGCGCCGCAACCGCAGACAGACCCTCCTCGAGGCGGACAGGCAAGACCCGCGCCCGACTCGAACCAGGGCGGGCAGACGTTTGGGATCTACAGACCCTCGCGGGCCCACGACAAAAACATCCTGTTGCGAACCGCACTACGACCTGGCACACCGCCGCTGCTGCGGCACAGGTGTAGGTGGCGCGCCACCATAGTAACAGGCTCTCGGGAGCGGAACAGGCCCTCGTGGGCCACTACGACAACCAGAAAGATAATGACCTCAGCATGTGTATGAATTGCATGCGCCGTGGGGGCCAATGCCCTTCGGCGTACAATGGGCGGGGTATGCCCCGCACGACCGACCAGCGCCGCGCATCAGAAGGTGGCACACCACCAAACCTCGGCTCTCCTGAACCGCAGAGGCAACCACGTGGCTCTCGTGAGCCATTACGACAGCAATGCGAGCACCAGGCGCTGCAGGAACGACGACAACGCTGATGGCAGACAACTGCCATGATCAACAACTATGTTCCTGTCCTTTTTTCCTGGCACTGGCCTCACAATACTAGCCAGTGCAACTCCGCGCTCTTCAACCACCCGCCAAGATCACCTCTGAACTGTGGCCACTCGAATGTCAGCACCTCCTGAACGCCACTGCACAGCAGGGAAGACACTTCATCCCTCGAGGGGCCGTCAGCCATATTCATATTCGACGGCACGTATTCCGCGCGATACAACACAGAACGCTCCGCTAGTTCGAACCACAACCGGCCCGCGATCAGGGCGAGGTCATGCTTCTTGGGGTACCCCCGCACTACGCACGACAAGGCCGCTGAATTGTCGATGAAGTGCACAATCCGGCAATTGCTCAAATCCTGCGGAAACAACGACACTAGGCCCAATAACGACGCCAGCGGCTCATAGCCAACTCTGTTTGTCTTGCGCGAAGACAACAGTTTACGGGTGCGCCTGGGGAGCCTGCCCCTCAAAAACATGATGCGGGAATCGTGCGTTTGAGCTACTGCACCCACCTGGCCTGTGTGTTCAGCATCTGTGTACAGAGTTACGAGAGGCAGATGAAATGGCCAGGGCGGAGGGATCGCGCGGTGCAGGCCGCTCTCGACGACTCCTAAACACCAAACCAGGGAGAACTTGATTCGGGGCGTCACCGCATGCGATCCCGCCTTCTGCTGTTGTCTCCATATCAACGGGCGGAGCAGGGCGCGGCCGACCTTGTTGAAGATGTGGGAATTCAGATACTCTGCCGCACAACTTCGCCGCGAAACCTGGGGTGAGCACCCCAGGGACTCAGACTTGCCGGATATCGTGTGACCACTTCTCAGGCTTCCGCCTGTCAAGTGTCCAGTGGGTCTCGCTTTCGTTGTTGCTAATGTGTAAACCGAGGGGTACTGCGGAGGCTCTCTCTCTCTCTCTCTCCCTCTAAGCTTGCAAGTCGCGTGCGTGGGATATTTTTTCTGCTCTCCACTGCTGCAAAGCGAACTTTGTCTTTCGATGCAAAGCCAGCGGGTGCTCGGCTGATTCTCGCAGGTTCAACAGCTGCTCTGGCACAAGGTGATTGCACGGGTCCCACGCAACACAATCCTGCCTTCGAACTGCGCCCAAGAAGCCTCTAAGTGCGACCATGCCTCACCATGCCTCTAAGTGCGACCATGCTCTAAGAGAGACTCGCCCCGTCCTTTACCCCCCCCCCCACACCAATCATGATTGTATGGCTGGGAAAAATCGGATCGGCGGAAATCGGCAGGCCAATAGGCCTCCATTGAGGCATCGGAGCCCGAATCGGAACCCGACGCCGCTTCGAAACGGAAGCGGAAGCCATCGAAGTCGAATCGAATCGAACTGGAGGAATCGAACCGAGCCCTTCGACAATGGCCCCGGCCGCGGGGCGGTCTCCATCGGCGGCGCGCACAAGGGGGTGGGGGGAGGGGGAGGGCTCCTTGAAAGGAGGCTGCTTCTTAAAAGGCGCCGGCCTTACATCTACAGACAAAGCCCGCGCCTTCCAAGAAGCAGGGGTGCTTCCAAGAAGCCCACCCTCCTGCCCCCCACCCCCCTCCGTGCGTGGCTGGGCGACGGTGGCCCTGGCCGCGGGGCGGTCTCCCGGCTGCGGCATCCCCAGCACGGACGCCACGTGGATCCCAGGGCCTCGGGAGAAGGGCCCGGGCCGGGCGCTCTGACGGCGGGGCCGCCGCCTCCAGCGCGTCGCGCCGCGCGGGGCCTCTCTCCCTTCTAGCTCGGAGCTCGGAGCAAGAGGCCCAGACATGCTCGCGTCGCGGAACCCAGACCTCCTCGCGCTGTGAAGAAATCGCAGCGGCAATTTTTGTCCCTGTTTTCTGCCTCTTGGGGTCCTTCCCGGGCCTCGGGACCGTCAAAAAACGACTCAGGATGGAAAACCAGTCCCAAGCAAGGGGTCCAAACCTCCTGGGGTCGACGTTGCGAACAAAAATCACAACGCCGGGGTCCGGGAAAATCACGACGGGAGGTGTTTTGCCGCTTCCAGCCTTCGGGGGCCCTCGCCGAGCCACAGGACCGTCAACACAGCTGCTCGGCAGGAAGCCCTGGTCCTGGGGAAAGGGTCTGGAATTCCGGGGACCCCGTATTAAAAAAAGGATACATCGAATGTCTGCAGGCAGGTCTGCCAACGGGTATCTCGTGCCTGGAACCTCCTCCTCCTCTTCCTCCTCCTGCTCCTCCTCTTCTTTCTCATTTTCCTCTTCTTCTTCTTCTCCCTGCTCCACTTCCTCGTCCTTCTCCTCCCTTCCTTCTCCTCCCCCTCCTATTCCTCCTTCTCCTCCTCCTCCTCCTCCTCCTCCTCCTCAACATCTTCCTTCTCCTAGTGTTGTCCATGGTGGTAGACGAGGCCTCTGGTTACACAGACATGGTTAATGCTCCCCAGACTCACTCATGTCAGTTTAAGCATCCTGCTCCTCCTCCTCCACACCCCCGCTTCTAAAATTAACCTGGCGAAGGGCCAAACCATATGCAGTTGTGGGTACCGTCGCCGTGAGTACCGCCGTCGGTGTATCTCCTTATGGGGCCACGAAGCGCGTGAAGGGTGTGCCGAAATGTGGCGGGGCCGCCATGCGGGCGCTGCCACTTGCGGCCTTAGGTGGAGCTCCCGACGGGGCCACGACACGTGTGAGGGGTTCGCGGGAATTGAAGGTGAAACCGCG
>CAUYUJ010020804.1:332500-355000 GCA_963575745.1 Prorocentrum cordatum | reverse complement strand
AATGAACTCCTGGAACTCGGGATAAGCACGAAGCGCGCGGCAGAGGCCGCGATGAGACTCGTGCCCAGGCCGCGATAAGCACGAAGCGCGCGCGAACCTATCCATAGAACGCATGGCCACGAGGGCCCAATCTACAGATTCGGGGGTGCTGGCGGCTCCCGCTCGCTCCAGTTCTCGTTACACTTTTGGGGCACCCGCTCTGGTGAGGTCGCTGCCTTCCTCTAGAGCCTCGAAGGGGTCCCGGGGGCAGAATCCTACCTCGTCGAGCACCTCTTGGCACGTGATTGGGGGCGGGGGATGCTTGGGCGCCCAGCGGAAAACTCCTTGGATATTCTAAAACTGCTTAGGCGAAATCGATCGGACCACAGGCTGATGATCAGAGAGGGGTTGCTTGTCGCATGCTTTGCCACTGACGAAAGGAAGGGTAGGGGCCGTAGTCGAGGAGCCGCGCAGTGCACATGCTGGTGTAAATGCGGCCCAGTCGAGACGCAGGGAGCACGCGCGCGACATCCGATGCAGGATCGGTTCGTCCAGGGAAGAGAATATATTGACGCGGTAATACTTGATGCGTAGGGCGGGGTTGTTCAACCTCGCGCATACTCTAGAACGAACAAAAATAACTGAGCCATGGCATGGGGCGTGCATGCACGGCGCCCAGAGAGGTGCATGCCCCCCCCCCCCTTCTGCTGCAAGGTTGGAATCTCCGACAAGGAAGCTCAGGGCCTCGGACGAAGGGGCGAGCTTACTTTTGACTGGCCGAAGAGGCCCTTTCTGGGCCGCTCTGGGCTTCCCACGGGTAGTGTGCAAAATGATAATGTGAAGAGCACCGTGCGCCCCCGTAGATTTAACCATATGGGCCCGCCCAGGAAACAGCACGCGATGAGAGATATAACGAAACTGTGCCCGTAAGCTTGGATGGATCATAATGGGACAACCGCCAGCGGGGGCAGTTTCAGCGTCAAGATTAATGGTGTCGCAGAAGGGGCCATAACCAAAACCATCAGCCGTCCCTTTTAGGACCTGACGAAAATCGTGAACTTAACCTCTAGCTTCTTAGATGCAGACGACGGAGTGAGGAGATATGATATGCAAGAACTGGAACGCTTCTTGCCCCAAGAGCTGGGGCGATGTCCATTGGGTGCCGAACAGGGTCTGGGCGTTCCAGGAGACAGTCGTGAACTTGCCATTCGGCCGAAACGGAAAAACCTCTTGGCTGGACCACTTAGCCCGTGACTCGAAGGCGAGGGTGGCGATGGGCCGGACGACGGCTGGAACTACCAGAATACGAGGCAGGTGGCAGAAGAAATGGAAGTGGGGCTGGACGCACTGCTGGAGCGAAATTGAATTCGAGAATGGCGGCAACGCTTCCGCCCGCGACCTGTGGAACACGTCGCAGACCCTTGGCGGGAGCGTTTGATCCCAACAGAAGTGGGGTCCACGCGCATGACATGCTCCCGATGCGGACCATCACTAAGGTCTTGCTGTCTGTCCTGCTGCGGGGCATGTCGGAGCGAGCCCCGACGGCAAACTGCCTTGCACCACTAGTCCATGGCTGCCTCGGGGATTTGGAACTAGGCGAGGCTGCTGGACTCGGCCTCTAAGGACCACTGCTCGTGGTCGAGCTCCTGAATACGGGCCACTACAAAAACGTCGTCGTTGACAGTGATGAACAAGAAGCCCCTGAAGCCATTGCAGCCGATCTGCCAGCCCTGGCTCTTGAAATCGACCTTGGTGGACTTCCAATGCTCGACGACGCGCTGCCGGGCCTGGCCAAGGACTTCGTGACGAGCTCGGACAAACGTAGGAGCGTTGAGCCTGACCCTCAACCCAACCTGGCCGAACTTGGAATCCTGATAAAACAGGCCACGAGCCCTCGCACTTTCGAGAAACTTATTGGCCTCGTCCTCGTCGGGGGACTTGCAATTGTAAGGCGGGGGGAAATTGCTGGCATTGGTAGTGGCGTTCTCAGTGACATCTCGCGGGAACTGGCTCTAGACCCACTTGCCATGCCGTTGTAGCACGCGGGGTGGCATGGGCCGCTTGACGCCGACAGCCGCACTTTGGTTTTGTCACCAGCTGTCTGGTTAGAGCGGCGGCGCCCATCAGCATCGCGAGTAGCATGTCCGCTCGCCGTGCCATCAGCAACCGAGCTGCCTCCGATCGAGGAAGCGGCCGTGAGCGCTGGGCGGGACTTGGCTTCGAGCTCGTCGAACTTGGCCTGGACCTTAGCGTTCAGGACATTGCCGAGAGGTTCATCGACGGAGGTCTGGATCTCACGAGAGACGCCGTCACATTGGCGCTGTAGCACGTCGAACTTGAGGTCGTGATCCGCGATATGCTGCTGCGTGGCATCGAACGTCTGACAGACGAGGTCCATGGACAGGAAGCGCCTGGAGCCAGGCGGGCTGCGCGGGAGGGGCCTGCGCCCTGTCGGGCCCCTCTGCCTGCGTGGTCACGTCCACAACTTCACTGACGGCCTTGCGCTTCCCGCTGTAGCCGTCGCTTACTGCGTGCTCGAAACGTTCGCCGTCTCCCGTGCCAGCGACGCCGACATCGGCAGGAGGATCCGTCGGGCTCGCACAATGAGAAGACATGGCTGGGATGATGATCGGGATGAGGTCCGCTGACAAAATGACGCGTGATCGGGCAGTGGGCCCCTGGGACAGGCTGCTGGAAAGACTCTCAGCCCGCCGCAAATGCTTGGGCCTGCCCCTCGCCTGCGACCAAGCAGGAGCCACGGGGCGATGGTTTTAACTCGAGCCCACATGGCTACGGAGAGGAGGAGGACGACGAGGACAAGGAGGAAGAGGGAGAGGAGGAGAAGGGAGAGGAGGAGGAGGAAGAGAATTCGGGGAATTCGGCGACGACGGCGTCGAATTTCGCCTAGGCGTACGCCGCGTCGGGGGCCCGGAAGCGCTCGGGGCCCCTAGAGCGGCGCGGCCCGTGGGGCCTAGGGATTCCGAAAACCTGGGCACGGGCGCCAATGGGGCATGTCTTTACCCCTAGACAGGCGTGATATCACGCACTTCACATTCTTAGTGGGGGGGGGCGCAGGGGTCGGAGAGCTCCTTGACACCACTTCTATCAGACACTTTGGCGCGAAGGCCACAGACTGTGCACCACCACAGGGGGGCATGCTCTGCAGACTCCATGGTGTGAGAAGGGCGCGCAGCTCTAATGCCTGTCTGGACACCATGTTGAACCCCCCCGCCCCCGCGGGCCCTAAGATCCTCAGGGGGGAGGGGCTTGCAAATGTGAAGCCAAGGCTTGATGGTCGGGGGCCCATATTGTTTGCTGATTGCCTCGTTGCAGACACTACATTGCCATCTACTACGAGAGGGAAAGAGGTTGTGAGGAGAGGTGGAGAGGGCCTGGCTCAGCTCACTAATCCTCTGGGACCTAGCTCTCCTTGACTGCGACTGCTCATGGGTCTCCTGGAACGACGGGCCACGAGCAACAGCATCAACATGGGCACGGATGAGGCGTTTCCATATGAGCGAAGCCGTCGCTCGCGCCCATTCGTGCATGCGCGGGCGGCAGCTCATGGAGCGCGGCGCCGCGCTCCGCGAGGGCGTCAGCCGCCGCGTTGCCGAGCCGGGCCTCCTCGTCCGTGTGCTGAGCACGTGCCGCAGCGTCGCCAGCTCGAAGAAGTCGTCGAGCTCTGGGCTGCGGCTGTGGAGTACCGTGTACATCTCGTCCCAGATGTCCTGGTTGGCTCTGCGCTGTCCCTTCTCGTTGTAGTGCGCTCTCTGCCAGCCTCTGATCGCCGCGTCAGAGTCTGTCCATATGATGATCCTGCCCTTGGTCGTCTTCAGCGCCTGGACGATTGCCCACAACTCAGCGCGGTTGTTGGTCTGACGTCGTCCAGGCAGCGGTCCGTACTGTGCCCTATGTATCGTCCAAGATCCGTTGGTCTGCGTGAAGTCTGCCCAACCCCATCCGCATCTTCGGTGCCGTGGGTCGCCAGAGTGCCCCCCGCCGCTTCCGTCGGTGCTGATGATGGTGGTGGTGTCGTTGCTGTTGTCGGTGTTGTCGAAGTTGTCTATGTCGAAAGGCTGGTTGGCGGTGGTACATCCAGGTGGCGTCGTCCAAGCTCTCGGTACTCATCCTCTCAGCCAAAAGCACGGTACGTGTTGGCTGCCCTCGATTGCTCTCCTCTGTAGTATGGCCGTCTTCGCGTAGTCCTCGTGGTCTTCGTCTCGTGCTGTACAGCGGCCCCATGCTCTGTGGAGGTCTTCGCATACCATGCCGCATGTGCATCTGTTGTCCGCGTCGCTGAACATAAGGCACTTGCGTGCTGGTGTCAACATTGCTGCGCATGCCACTGCCTGTAGCATGCCTGCATCGTGGTGGTTGCCTTGATTGCGTAGCTTACGTAACTGCCTGCTCAAGTTATATGTGTCGATGCCGAACTCGGAGCCTTTGCCAAGCCAATGTGTGGATGCCTTGGCCCAGTTCTGGAGTTGGTGCGCTTCCATGATGGCGTGGGTGACGTCTGTATGGGTCTCCGTGGTGGTCTTCGTCGCCCATCTGCCACGTGCTTCCCTGGTCGTCGATCCATTCAGTCGGTGATATCGCATCCCATCCAATCTCCCACAGCGAAAATATTATCGCCCCCGTAAGGCCCCGACGTTGTCTCCATCGGTAGATGGGCGGCACGTTGTGGAGGCGCTGGTAGTTGACTGGCCGCGCCTGGTGGGCGCCGTCGTGCATGCTTTCGCGGCGGCTCCAGACGTCGAACCATGTGCCCAATACCCCGCGCAGGATGGCGTTGGTGGGGTCGGCGCCAGCTAATGCGAGGTATGCGTGGAGGCACCGACCAGCCCAGTGCTTCCCCAGCGCCCTAGCGCACCGTCGCCTTGCTGTGGTGAATGCTGCGGGTGCTTCTCCGTGAATCTTGCAGCCGTAAATGTAAAACGCCATGGGGCCCTGTGTGATGATGGCTCGCTTGCGCTGTGCTCGTAGCCGACGTAGCTTCAGTGCAATGTTGCGTAGCCGTCCAGCTGCAAGTCGTCGTCTTTTGCTGTGTGTCGGTCTGCTCGTGGGCGTGCGCCCTGCCCGATCCCGTCCAAGGTCGCGGCCTACTGACGCTGCCTTGATGCTGAGCCCCTACTATCGTACCTGCTTGCGTATCTCGTGCGTCATGGCCATGTCGTTGCTGATGATCACGCTCTTGTCTGCCATATCCAGACCTTGCTCGCTGAGGCATCGCGCGTAGGTAGTGGTGGCGAGGATGGCATTGTCCGTGACGTGCTGTTTGCTGCCGATTGTCCTGGGTTCCACGTCGTCGAACCAAGCTCGCGGCGCCACTGCTGGGATCTGGTAGTGCAGGCGGCGGAGTACCTGATATATGACTGCTCGCGCCAGGTTGTTCGCATGGCGTGACCCAGCGACCAAAAATCTGGATGGTAGTAATGGGTTGACGTGCGTGGAAGCTTGGCGTAGGACCGTGTGATCGCGTGGAACTGGAGCTCGAGCGCGAAGATGCGCGGTGGGAACCACAGGTGTCTGGTGGCGCACCAGCGTGTCATAGAAACGGCGGATGTCTGCGAGTGTTGAGGCGCGCGATAGCTGCAGCGCGCCGTAGATCTCGTCGCCAAAAATACGTGCTGTGACCTCGCGCGGGCAGCTGCTGCCTGCCGAGGCCGCGTCCCAGTGACGCCCTGCGCCTCGAGCCCACTGGTCCACTGTTGGTCTCGTGACCCAGCGCTCAATCGCCCTCGGCCTTTGGGTGGAACATGATGATGGTGCTCTGTAGTTGCCATGGCCATGCGAGCACTCGCTCGCAGCTGTTGAAAAGGTCGACCAGTTGCTGTCGCCCCGCCTGCGGGAGTCGTCGCAGGTCGGAGCTCGTAATTTTGCCGGCGCCCTTGCCCTTGTCGGGAGAGCAGCGAAGCGAGAAGTCCAGGTCCTCGAGGGTCCAGCGCGTTGCTGGGGCTGCGCTGGCGGCGTCCTTGACGTCGTTGGTGATGGGCGACGTAGTCTAGGTGGGTGAGCGTGGGATGAGACCACAGCTCCCGGAACTCTTCTGTCTTTGCGTCGGTTATGGTCTTGGGGCAGCGCGCCTTCCCTCGAACGTGGACGCACTCGTCTTCGTGGCGTGCTTGTGGCTTGGTTAGCTTGTGAAGCTCCCCAGGCGTGGCCTTAGTAGTGTCGGTGAGCCAGATCATGAAATTGCGAGACCGTGCTCATGACGGACATCAAGGCCTTCTTGACTTCGTGCTCGGCTTGTATCGTCATGCCATGTAGTATGTCGATGCTAAGGGTTTGCAGTCGTCGTAGTCGGTCGCCCCACAAATTGCGGTGTAGGGTGGCTGCGTGGTTGAGTCGTATCCCTCCAGTGGGGATTCCGTCGCATGCTAGCTGGCGGGCTGTAACTTCGAGTTGGCGTTGCCGTCTTGACCCGCGTTTCCTCTGGCGTAGGGTGGAGCAGGCCCGCAGAATAGTCGCTAGCTGACCCCACCAGTCGGACTGCTTGTTGTTGAAATGGGAGCGTCTGGTTCGTGGCGTGGCCTTCGCTGATATCAACTCGCGTGCGTCGCCTCTCCCTGTATACCGATGTCGGTCCTGAGGTTGGATGGCGTATGCAGCGCAATAGAAGTGCTCCAAGGTGCCCACGAATCTGCCGTACTCCTGGCCTAGGGCCCCGGCCGCCTTGGGGCCCGCGACGTAGGCGACCCCATGCTGGATGTAGGCTGGCGGCTTCTCGCATTCAGGCCGTGGACGTGTGGGCATCTGCGAGACTTGCCACAAGTCGCCCAGAGCGCGCGCGTCTACGTAGTTCGTGGGATGCGAACCAGGGAGGGAGGGCTCCTGAGACGGCGTCCTGTCCTCCTTCTCGGGTGCGCTCGACGGTTGGCTCTGCGCGTGGCCGGCCCCCTGGCCGAAGTAGTCGCAGGGCAGCTCCTCGGGTGGGTGGTCCATGCTGGCGTCCATGTCATCTGCGATGTCGATGTCATTCATCGGGTCGTAGTCGTGGTGGCCCGCGTTGCTTGCCCTTGACAGAATTGGCGGGCCCTGCGCGGATGTGCCGAGCTCAGCCCATCTCATGTTCATCTCGTTGGTGCTCCTAGTACTTGGTGTCGTAGTCGGGTGTGTTGGTGCTCTGCTGGCGTTGGCCTCCTAGGCCCTGTGCCTGTATCCGTCGTTTCTGCTGTTGTCTCTTGTTGTCGGGGTTGGGCGGTGGCAGTGGATGAGTGAAGTGGGCAGGTAGATGGAGCTGTCGAATGGTGACTGGCTTTGCCGCTCCCCTTATTCTCAGCGTCTGTCCAAAGTGGGTATTCCATGGGGCCGCGGTAGTCTCCAAGCCGATGAAGTACTTGCGTGCTTCGTGGCTGGCCAACGCGTAGTCGATGAGCGATGCTGAGGTGGTGCCCTTTTTGCTGCTGTGTGTGTAGCAGGTGTAGCCGTCTGGTATGGTGGCAATGTCAGCGCCCATAGCCTGCGGCCAACCTGAAGCCCCAAAGTCGCTCTGGTGGTGTGCCCCAACCCCCGACTGCGATCCACGGGTGCTGGCAGCTCGTCTCGAACGATGCCAGTGCGTTGAGCTTGGTTGCGTTGATCCCATGGAGGCTGCCCAGTGCGTCCAGGTGCACGCTGATCACCAGGAGGCTGAAGCCGCGGAGGTGCCAGCACATGGGGGTCCAGTCCAGGAAGTGGTGTTGGGGGCTGCCCGCTGGTAGGTTGAGGAGCCCCGCCGTAGTGTTAGATGCTGCGCCGTCTGCTGCCTGCTCGCGGTAGCACTCGCTCTGATGGTGCAGGAGGGTGCCGACGCAAGTGCCGCCGTTGGAGCCGTTGTCTCTCTTGGTGGATTGGCGAGCAGGCGAGAGCGATGCTTTGTAGCCCATGTTCGCCCCGTCCCGTCCTGCGCCCATCATCCCGTGCGCACGCAAGTGGGTATCCTGGATGGCGAAGGCGTCGAACCGCTTCTCGCGACGGGCGTCTGCGAGGAAGTCCTTCACCTTGGTGCCCCACTCCGTGCAGTTGCCGACAAAAAGTTGCGCTCCTCGTCGCCGCTAGGGTCGGCGTGGCGACAGCGAGGAGGAGAACGATGGCGTCATGCACCCCCCTGTCCCAAGTCCCCTCCCCATTCGCCCCCGCGCAATTTTTCAATGCGCGAAACGACCCGCTTGAAAGACGAACGCCGCATGGGCCTGGGAGCTGAGTTTGACGCGAACTACCATCCATCTGTCGCGCTATGAGGAATCCCACCAGCCCTCTGGGCGTCGGTGGTTGAAGGCGTTTCCTCTTCCACCCCTCCTTCTTCCCCTTCGGGGATGGGTTTGCCCCTCCCCCATGCCCCCCCCCCTTCTGTGGGCCTGGGAGGGGGGGGGGGGGGGGGGGGCGAGGTGTCAGAGCGTCCAAAACGGCCTCGGCGAGGAAGCCAATATCATTGATATTACCACCGTTTCGGCCCCATTTTGGACTCCTGGGGGGGGGGGGGGCAAAACTAATTGATGCCCCGCACTTCTTCGATAGATCTCCCCCAAGATAACCCCAAGAAGCGCCCGGGAGGCCCAGGGGGGTCCCAAGATGGCCCCACAATGGTCCCACGATGGCCCCAAGAGGCCCCCAGGCGGCCCCCAAGAGACCCCCCAAATGCCCCAAGAGACCCCCCAGACCCCACGAGGCCCCAAGAGACCCCCCAGGCACCCAAGATGCTCCAAGAGGCCTCGGCGAGAATGCCAAAACGGCCTGGGCGAGGAAGCCAGACGCATTTGTTGCACTATGGTTTTGGCGCCATTTTGGCCTCCGGGGGGGGGGGGGGGGTCGCTAAGTAATACCCCCTTCTTGTTTGATCGATCTCCTCCAAGATGGCCCCAGGAAGCGCCCAGGAGGGCCCGAGAGGTCCCAAGATGGCCCCAAAGGCCCCCAGGATGCCCCGAGGAGGCCCCCGAGAGACCCCCAAGAAGTCCCAAGGGCATGATCCGGCAGATGGTGGAGGACTGCGCGATGACCGTGATCAAAGTGGCCGGGTGTCAGCTCGGGGTGAAGAACGAAAAGGGCGACCCTCTTCTGAAGGAGTGGCTGATCGCCGCGACGACCCCGAAGATGGCGGCGAGGATGGCCATGGAGTGCCCAGGAAGTCATCGGCGCGGCGAGCTTGCAGGAGGCGGACTCACCGCATCCACAAGCTACTACGCAGACGAAACTGCGAAGGGAGCGGCGCGATCCACGATCGAGGAGAGCGCGCCAGACAACAGCGAGTTCACGAGGAACATGACCGAGGCCGAGGCGCAGGAGGAGCAGGCCCTGACCGCCGGCAAAGAGAAGACATCCATGGACGCGGACCCAAGCTCCACGGAGTGCCAGCAGATCTTGCGGTGGCTCACCACGGTGCATAGGGGGTCGGGCCAGTTCGAGGGCCTCCATGCCGAACGCGCTCAGGAGGAAGGGGGTGAGCCCCTAGGTGCTACGCGTGGCGGAGGATTTCCAGTGCGACGCCTGCGCTGAGGCGAGCCACCACCGCCCGGCGCACCCGTCAGTCAGCCTCGGGCCCATGCCCCCGAAGTGGAAGCGCATCCAGGCCGGCCAGTTCGAGTGGGGGCACCCTCAGAAGATGACCGAGTCGAAGTTCTCACTTAGCACAGACAAGAACTGCAAAGTGAGAGGAGCAAGCTGCTCTACCACATGGTGGGCGAGGACAGACGCAGGAATCCAGTGCGGGCCGACCTGCAGAGCTTCTACGAGGAGCGGTGGTTGCCATACTTCGGGAGGCCTCAGTGAGTCAAGGCGGACCCTGAGGGCTCGTGGATGTCAATGCAAGCTGCTGAGTACTTCGACTCCGGCAACGTCGTATACGAGACGATCCCAAGGCAGGCCCGCCGGCGCGTCGCCCTCGCGGAGGAGGCCACCCAGGCGACGAAAGGGGCGGTGGACAGACTCGTGGCGGATAACCCGGAGATGGCCGCCGAGGAGGCTCTGGCTCGGGCTATTGCAGCTGGAAGCTCTTGGGAGGACGTTCGCGGCCACTCCCCGCTTCAGCGCGCGCTTGGTAGGGCACCAGACCTCGACGGCCACGTCTTCGAGAGCGACTTCGGCGAGCCCCCCTGCGTCGGGGCCAGCGGGCTGACAAGGGGCGCGGCGAGAACTACGCGAAGATGTATGCTGCAGAGCAGGAGTGCCTGAGGCAGGTCCACCTGCGACGGATCAGCCAGGCGGGGAACGCGAAGAACCAGGCGCTGAAGGCCGCGGCCCGTGGCGCGTGAGCGCGCTACTTCCGCGATGCGAAGGGCGGGGCCAACAGCTGGTTCAAGGGCCTCGCGCGGGTACTCGCCGCGGAGACCAATCGCCAGGTGGGCGGCGGCCTCGGGGAGAACCAGACCTTGCATCCAGGCCGGGCTGGGCCCGTGGTCTGGCTGGCCCGGGCAGGCCGCATCATCGAGGTGGACCCGTGCCAGATCCGAGCAGCGTCGGCGCCGGCGCGCGAGATTGCCTGCGCGGAGCCCACAGGCGGCAAGGGCGCCCCGTGGACGGTGCGCACCTTCATGAATCAGGCGATGAAACAAGAGCGCCTGGGCTTCTCAGGCCACGACCCCACCGACCATGACGAGGAGTTGGCTTCCTGGGAAGGAGTGCCGGAGCCAGCGCCACCTCTGAAGAGAACGCGCCACGGAGAGCCGCCGAGTGAGTCGCCGAGGGGCTCGCGCCCACAGACAGCGCGGAAGGCGATCCGAAAGACAGGGAAGCACCCAGGCGGCACCTCAGATGGGGCGAAGGCAGCGAGGGCTGCAGCAGCGGAGGAGACCATGACGGAGAGAACTGCGCCCATGGCCAAGGCCTCGCCAGATGCCCGGGCTTTCTGGGCAAGGCAGGGTGCGTCGCCGGAGGTGTCGGTGGAGATGCCGCTCGCAGGTGAGGCCCCGAAGCAGGCCGCGAGGCGCGCGGGCGCCCGCGCGGCGAGCCGGCTGCGGAAGGGCAAGCGAGAGATCTCGTAGAGCCCTCGCCCCGGACGGGGTGAAAAGTTCAGCGTCGCGAAGGTCACCGAGGTGAGCAACTGATTACATCGTCGCCTCTGCACTGGAGTCCCTGCCACCGGGGGCCACCCCGCCGCCGGAAGACGCCGCGCGCGCGCGGTGGGTCCTGGAGTGGATGGTTGACGAGACCACAGGCGAAAGGAAGCCAAAGGCCAGGATCGTGGTTCTAGGCTTCATGGGCCCAGAATACGAACGCCGCCCGACGACGGCGCCCACCGTGGCGCGGACGTCTCGACATATGGCGCTGCAATTGATGTCATGGCTCGGCTTCAAAGGGTTTAAATCGGATGCGACGGGGGCTTTCACGCAGGGCCGGGGAATCCAGCACGACCTCTTCGCGATGCTAGTCAAGGGGCTCGCCGCCGCCCTCGGGGTGGCGGACGGCGCCGCGATGAGGCTGCGGAAGGCCGTGCGCGGGCTCGTGGAGGCCGCCATCGAGTGGTTCGTGACAGTCAGCGAAGCTCATGAGGAGTTCGGCTGGGCCCAGATGAAGATGGGCCCGCGCGTCTGGGCGTTGCGCGGCGATGCCCGCGGCCAGGACACTAGCTTCGCCGGGGAGGCATTGCGGGACTTCCTGGGCCCCGAGAAGCTGGAGGCGCTGATCGCGGCGAAGGGCGACCTCGACATCATAGCCATTGCAGGCTCGCACGTGGGCGACTTCCTGATCGGGGGGGGTCTGACCCGCGGTGGATAGAAGCACGGAAGAAGATCGAATAACGCTTCAAATGGAAAACCTCGGAGACGGACGAGTTCATGCAGATTGGCGCCCAGATCGCGCAGCTGGCTGACAAGAGCTTCCGCAAGGATCCGAGCGAATGCATCAATGCCGTCGAAAAGGCCACCCGAACGCAAGAAGAACAAGGACGCGCTGACCGCCGACAAGGAGAAGGGGCAGCCCAGGGCGATCCTCAATGCAGTTGGGTGGCGTTCCGAGCAGCCAGGGCCCATGCGCTCAGCCGGCGCCAGCCTGCTGCTCAGCGCGATTCCATAATCCACGGTGCAAACCATCAATGAGACGAACCGCCTGGTCGACCGCGCGCGAGAATGTGCTGACCTCCCAAACGTCATCGATTACCATTGCCAGGCACAAGTGCTCGCGCCCACCGAGTGGTCAGACTCCTCGGAGTCGAACCGGCCAGACGGGAAGTCCACCAAGCGCCTGGTCTGCGGGATGGCCCCGCTGAAGATCCTCCAGGGCGACGAGACGGACGTGAGCATGATAGCATGGAGGTCGGGTGAGATCGATCGTGGATGCCGCAGTTCAGTCGCGTGCGAGACGAGGTCAGCAGTGGACGGACAAGATGAGCCGTTCGGAGTCAAGCGGCAGTAGCTAGAGATCCTGGGCAACAACATCGACTGGCGGAACCCGGAGAAGACCCTTTTCCAGGCTGCCCGCCGCCGCGGTTGTGAGCGCCAAGGGCCTCTACGACAAGCTCCAGACGACCGCGTGCACCCTCTGGGGCAAGGAGAAGCGGACCGACGTGGCGGCGATGTCCTTGAAGGAAGGGACGACAGCCGCCAACAACTGAGTACTCCGGGCGCATGGCGACGCCCACTTGGCGAAGTCACTGACGAAGGGCCACGAGCCAGGCCAGCTGAGGATGCGCTACGGCAGTGTCCACAGGTGGAAGCTCGTCTACGACGCCAGATTCCAGAGTGTCAAGAAACGGGAGGCGGTCGGCATACTCCCCTTTGAGCATGTCAACGCAGGAGTGCCACGCGAGACGAGTTCAGATGCATCGGGGGTGCTCTTCACAGACTCATCAGGAGCCGCTCACCACGAGGGGGACTTCCCCGACTACGAGGCCACGTCATGTGGCAACTGTTCATATATCAGGACTGGAATACGCTGAGCTTGGAGGGCCCTTATCCGTGCAGATTTTCCAGCTGACAAGCCTGAGCATTTCATGTGAGGTGAGCGTGCATGTGTTGTGGATGCCCGTTGCCGTTTCTCTCTCGAGCGAGCGCCCCCTCGCTTGTGCTGAGGAGCGCACGTTTTTGACTTGAGGCTCCTGCAGAGGAACCCGATCTGACGCAGATCGTGAAGTGGAGGGATGAAATTTACCACTGCGCTATACACACCTAGACTTGCACTCCGGGCCCCCTCTTGGAACCGTCCTGGGGCCTTCATGGGCTGTCTTGGGGGCCTCTTGAACCTTCTGCGGGTGTTCTTGGGCCGTCTTCGAGCCCTCTTTGGCCGTCTTTGGGCGGTCTTGGAGGCCTCGCAGGCCGTCTTGGATGCTCTGAAAACTCCAGAGACGAATGTTCAAAGCATATACGTTTGTCGTAGAAAGGATGGGGCCGTGGTTCCCTCTTGACGCCCTCTTGGGGGTCCCCTTGAGGGCCTCCTGGGGCGTCTTAGGGCCTCCTGGGCCGCCTTGAGGCCATCTTGGGCGTCTTGGAGTGATATTTCGGCAACCTCGAACCGCCTGGGTGCAACATGAAAGCCTACCGCACGTACCGGGGAGGGCCAAAAACCGCCCAGGGAAGGGGCCACAGGCTGGTTGCTGAAATGAAGGGTCCCTGGGGCCCCTGGGCCCCCCCCTTACCCATATATATATATATATATACATATATATATATACATATACATACACATAAATGTGTGTGCGTGTGTGTGTGTGTGCGTGTGTATGCGTGTGTATGCGTGTGCGATTGCCTGTACATGTGCACACGTATGTTCATATATGCGGCTAAATATACAATTATGTCCATCTACGTGGGTCATGGTATCGCACGGTAGATCGTGAGACCGACCGGCAGTGCAACTGGCATGTGCATGATCTATCGGTTGGCACACACACACACGCATAGGGCAGCACGCGGAAGGATGGAGACACCGGGGGAGTCAACCATCTATATATTCCTCTTCCTAGATTTTTATAAGCCCGGGCGGGGGGAAAACCCATGCCCCCCCCCCACTCCCAAAACCTGACTCCCGAGATCTGGGGCTTGGGGACCCTCCAGACGGGCCTCGAAGCGGCCCCCGGGCCTCACATGGCGCTTTGCCAAGCCTTCCCAGAACACCTAGGGCGATCAGGGGGGTCATCGGGGACGTCCCAGAGACCCCCAAGAGCGCTCCAAGAGTGACCGGCGTGACCTCAAGATGGCCCAAGAGGCCTCCAGGACGGCCCCAAAGAGGCCTCCAAGAGCACTCCCAAGAAGACCCCCCGAGGCAAAAATCATTGATTTTCTATTGGTTTTTGGTAAATTTTAGGGTTCTACTCTTTTCGGCTTCTCGACGTTCCCAGACGGCGGTTTTCTGGGCGTCCGAAGCCGCCTGGGAGGCTCCACGATCGCCCCACAACCATCCGAAAAGGCTTCCAGGCAGTCCAAGAGAGCCCCAAAACTGCACAACACGGGTCCAAGATGGCCCTCAGAGAGCCCCATGGCGGCCCAAGATGGCCCAAAGACACCCTCCGAAGAATTCCAAATCGTGATTCGGTCGTTCAGGGAGACCGCGGTTGGAGGCAGGGTGGCCCGAGGAAGCCCCCGGAGGCCCCCAGAATACGCCCAGGAGGTCTCCAGAAGGCCTTGAGAAAGCCTGAAACAACTTTTGTGAGGCCCCTAGAGGCTCTCCAAGGAGGAGCCTCCGCAAAAAACAGCTGAGGAGGATGGGGAGGATGCGCAGGGCATGGCGAAAATAAGGAAAAAGAAGCATGGAGGAAGGATCACGAATAACGTTATGATAGCGGCGATGCCAGAAAAGGCAACCAGGAATTATCGCTAAGTTGTCGGCTTGACCTTCCTGCTATTCCGCCAGCATGCCAAACTTCAAGGACCAAGGTGCACGGCGCGAAGCGCCACTGCAGTCTTGTACGTACACATATATATATATATATATATATATATATAATATATCAAGAGAGAGAGAGAGATAGAGAGAGAGAGAGAGAGAGAGAGAGATACGAGATTGCAGTAGCGCTTCGCGCCATGCACCTTGGTCCTTGAAGATTGGCATGCAGGCGGAATAGCAGGAAGGTCAAGCCGACAACTTAGCGATAACTCCTGGTTGCCTTTTCTGGCATCGCCGCTATCATAACGTTATTCGTTATCCTTCCTCCATGCTTCTTTTTCCTTATTTTCGCCATACCCTGCGCATCCTCCCCATCCTCCTCAGCTGTTTTTTGCGGGGGGCTCCTCCTTGGAAAGCCTCTAGGGGCCTCGCAAGAGTTGTTTCAGGCTTTCTTGAGGCCTTCTGGAGGCCTCCTGGGCGTATTCTGGGGGCCTCCGGGGGCTTCCTCGAGCCACCCTGCCTCCAACCGCGGTCTCCCTGAACGACCGAATCACGATTTGGAATTCTTCGGAGGGTGTCTTTGGGCCATCTTGGGCCGCAATGGGGCTCTCTGAGGGCCATCTTGGACCCGTGTTGTGCAGTTTTGGGGCTCTCTTGGGCTGCCTGGAAGCCCTTTCGGATGGTTGTGGGGCGATTTTGGAGCCTCCCAGGCGGCTTCGGACGCCCAGAAGACCGCCGTCTGGGAGCGTCGGGAAGCAGAAAAGAGGAGAACCCCAAAATTCACCAACAACCAATAGAAAATCAATGATTTTTGCCTCGGGGGGTCTTCTTGGGAGTGGTCTTGGAGGCCTCTTTGGGGCCGTCCTGGAGGCCTCTTGGGCCATTTTGAGGTGACGTCGGTCACTCTTGGAGCGCTCTTGTGCTGTCTTGGGGGTCTCTGGGACGTCTCCGATGACCCCCCTGATCGCCCTAGGTGTGCTGGGAAGGCTTGGCAAAACGCCCTGCGAGGCCCGGTGGCCGCTTCGAGGCCCGTCCTGCGGGTCCCAAAGCCCCAGATCCCGGGAATCAGTTTTTTTTCGGGGGGGACGGGTTTTCCCCCCGCCTGGGCAAGAGGAACATGCATACATGTATATATATATATATATATATATATATACACACACATACATATCAAGTTAGGTATATATGAAGCTGGAATGAACGATCGTGACACGTTCACACATAAGTGTATGTATAACTCTATGTATACATTTATTTACATATATATATATGTATATATACGCGGGCACATCGCCATCCATACACATACGCGAATGAGCATCCATCTTGGTGTCCCGATATGTGTCCACTCGTGAACTGACGTGCGAGTCCAACGCAAATCAAAGAGACGTCACCCCCCCCCGACCTCCTTATCACCCGAAGTGTGGTCTATAGTGTGCAGCAATATATATATATATATATACATCCCTTGTTTTCAGTCTCTTTCCGCCTCTTCCTCTCCCTCCCTCGCACCTCCTCCTAGGGAGGAGGCGGAGACGGTGTGCAACAGGAATGGCAACCGAAGGGAGAGCGACATATAGAGAACAACGCGCAGCATTGCCTGGTAATCGCCTTGCGACCAGCCCGCCCATGTCGTGTACCCAGGCAGCGCCTCTCCTGGACGTGGCTGAGGGGGAGTCATCTACAGAGCACTGAAAGTAAAGTGTCCGGCACAATTCGAAATCGGGGGGTCGACCTGCTTCGTGGAACAACTGGAGGTGAACACGTTATTTGGGAGGGGGGTCAGGTTGGGAAGGACGGGAGGAGCAGGACGTCTACGTGCATTTGCATACATACAAACTCCAGATATGTGGCGTGGATATTTGTCAAGCGTGAGCGCGTGAACAAAAGGAGGACGACCTCGCACATTCGCCAACATATTTTACACTTAAAGACGGCTTCGTTTCTCACTCTTGGAGATTGTGCTGCCACATTTGACGGGGGTGGGTTCCATCCGGGCTCTCCGCTTGAACTGGGGTAACAACAAACCCTGGAAATACCAAGATCGGAACTGGCTCGACGTCGGTCTAAGGATGTCGTTTCGTGTAAGGTAACGGAAAGAGCGAGGTTCGAGTGATGACGTTCTGGTGTGGGCGACGCCCTAAAGGGAGGGGTTCCAGGTGAGGGGGGTAGCGGGCGCATTTGCGTGTTAATGGCCGTTTTCGGGTTTTCCCTAGGATTTTTGCATGTTTTTCGGGCTCCCCCCCAAGACGGCCCAAGAGCGCTCGAAGGGAGCCCAAGACCGCCCAAGACGGCCCAAGAGGCCCCCAAGAGGCCCCCAAGCGGCGCCCAAGGGGCGTCCCAAGAGGGCCCAAGAGGCCGAAATCATCGATTTCCAGAGGGAAACGTATATTTTTAGCATGTGCGCTTTGCCGGCTTTCGTTGACGACGGCCCAAGAGGCCCCCAAGACCGCCCCAAGACGGCCCAAGAGGCTCCCAAGAGGCCCCCAAAACGGCCCAAGAGGGCCCAAGACGGCCCAAGAGGCGCTCAAGACGGGCCAAGAGGGCGCCAAGACGGCCCCAAGAGGGGGACCACGAACCGAAAAGTCTAGCCTTTCGCCCCAAGACGCTCCCAGGAGGCCGCCAGAGCCCCCCAAGAAGCTCCAAGAGGCCCCCAAGAGGCGTCCCAAGAGGCCACCGGGAGGCGAAAATCATTGATCTCCTATGGGGAAAAATACATTTTTAGCATACACGGCTTTTCGGCTTTCACTGCGTTGAAGACGCTCCAAGAGGCCCCCAAGACCGCCCCAAGACGGCCCAAGAGGCTCCCAAGAGGCACCCAAAACGGAGGGCGCCAAGACGGCCCAAGAGGCGCCCAAGACGGCCCAAGAGGGCCCCAAGACGGCCCCAAGAGGGGGACCACGAACCGAAAAGTCTAGCCTTTCGCCCCAAGAAGCTCCCAGGAGGCCCCCAGAGCCCCCCAAGAAGCCCCAAGGCCCCCAAGAGGTTCCGAAGAGGCCTCCAAAAGGACCCGACAAGGGCCCCAATAGGACCCCCAAGAAGGCCCAGAGACGCCAAATAGAGAGCGATCGGTAACGCAAAAAGCTCTTCACACCAAGGCTCCCAAGAGCGAACGGTGACGTAAACAAGCTGATAAGACCAAGGCTCCCAGCAGAGAGCGGTGACGTAACAAGTTCCTGACACCAAGGCCCAGCCAAGGCTCAGGAACGGGCGGCAACGCAACAATCTCTGAACACCAAGGCTCCCAAGAGCGAGGAGTGACGTAACAAGCTCTCAACGCCAAGGCTCCCAATACAAACGGTGGTGTGAGTAATTTCGGTTTCTGATTCTGAAGCGCTCTTTCCGTTTCCGTGCCGGGCCAGGTAACGGAAAGAGCGAGGTTCGAGTGATGACGTTCTGGTGTGGGCGAAGCCCTAAAGGGAGGGGTTCCAGGGGAGGGAGGTAGCGGGTGCATTTGCGTATGAATGACAGTTTTCGGGTTTTCCCTAGGGTTTTTGCATGTTTTTCGGGTTCCCCCCCAAGACGGCCCAAGAGCGCTCCAAGAGAGCCCAAGACCGCCCAAGACGGCCCAAGAGGCCCCCAAGAGGCCCCCAAGAGGCGCCCAAGGGGCGTCCCCAGAGGGCCCCAAGAGGCCGAAATCAATGGGATTCCAAAGGGAAGCGTATATTTTTAGCATGTGCGCTTTGCCGGCTTTCACGGCGTTGACGACGGCCCAAGAGGCCCCCAAGACCGCCCCAAGACGGCCCAAGAGGCTCCCAAGAGGCCCCCAAAACGGCCCAAGAGGCGCTCAAGACGGCCCAAGAGGCGCTCAAGACGGGCCAAGAGGGCGCCAAGACGGCCCCAAGAGGGGGACCACGAACCGAAAAGTCTAGCCTTTCGCCCCAAGACGCTCCCAGGAGGCCCCCAGAGCCCCCCAAGAAGCCCCAAGAGGCCCCCAAGAGGCGTCCCAAGAGGCCACCGGAAGGCGAAAATAATAGATTTCCTATGGGGAAAATACATTTTTAGCATACACGGCTTTCGGCTTTCACTGCGTTGAAGACGCTCCAAGAGGCCCCCAAGACCGCCCCAAGACGGCCCAAGAGGCTCCCAAGAGGCCCCCAAAACGGCCCAAGAGGGCGCCAAGACGGCCCAAGAGGCGCCCAAGACGGCCAAGAGGGCCCCAAGACGGCCCCAAGAGGGGGACCACAAACCGAAAAGTCTAGCCTTTCGCCCCAAGAAGCTCCCAGGAGGCCCCCAGAGCCCCCCAAGAAGCCCCAAGGCCCCCAAGAGGTTCCCAAGAGGCCTCCAAAAGGGCCCGACAAGGGCCCCAATAGGACCCCCAAGAAGGCCCAGAGACGCCAAATAGAGAGCGATCGGTAACGCAAAAAGCTCTTCACACCAAGGCTCCCAAGAGCGAACGGTGACGTAAACAAGCTGATAAGACCAAGGCTCCCAGCAGAGAGCGGTGACGTAACAAGTTCCTGACACCAAGGCCCAGCCAAGGCTCAGGAACGGGCGGCAACGCAACAATCTCTGAACACCAAGGCTCCCAAGAGCGAGGGGTGACGTAACAAGCTCTCAACGCCAAGGCTCCCAATACAAACGGTGGTGTGAGTAATTTCGGTTTCTGATTCTGAAGCGCTCTTTCCGTTTCCGTGCTGGGCCAGGTAACGGAAAGAGCGAGGTTCGAGTGATGACGTTCTGGTGTGGGCGAAGCCCTAAAGGGAGGGGTTCCAGGGGAGGGTGGTAGCGGGCGCATTTGTGTATTAATGGCAGTTGTTCGGGTTTTCCCTAGGGTTTTTGCATGTTTTTCGGGTTCCCCCCCAAGACGGCCCAAGAGCGCTCCAAGAGAGCCCAAGACCGCCCAAGACGGCCCAAGAGGCCCCCAAGAGGCCCCCAAGAGGCGCCCAAGGGGCGTCCCCAGAGGGCCCCAAGAGGCCGAAATCAATTGGATTCCATAGGGAAACGTACATTTTTAGCATGTGCGCTTTGTCGGCTTTCACTGCGTTGACGACGGCCCAAGCGGCCTCCAAGACCTCCCCAAGACGGCCCAAGAGGCTCCCAAGAGGCCCCCAAAACGGCCCAAGAGGGCCCAAGACGGCCCAAGAGGCGCTCAAGACGGGCCAAGAGGGCGCCAAGACGGCCCCAAGAGGGGGACCACGAACCGAAAAGTCTAGCCTTTCGCCCCAAGACGCTCCCAGGAGGCCCCCAGAGCCCCCCAAGAAGCCCCAAGAGGCCCCCAAGAGGCGTCCCAAGAGGCCACCGGGAGGCGAAAATCATTGATTTCCTATGGGGAAAAATACATTTTTAGCATACACGGCTTTTCGGCTTTCACTGCGTTGAAGACGCTCCAAGAGGCCCCCAAGACCGCCCCAAGGCGGCCCAAGAGGCTCCCAAGAGGCCCCCAAAACGGCCCAAGAGGGCGCCAAGACGGCCCAAGAGGCGCCCAAGACGGCCCAAGAGGGCCCCAAGACGGCCCCAAGAGGGGGACCACGAACCGAAAAGTCTAGCCTTTCGCCCCAAGAAGCTCCCAGGAGGCCCCCAGAGCCCCCCAAGAAGCCCCAAGAGGCCCCCAAGAGGTTCCCAAGAGGCCTCCAAAAGGGCCCGACAAGGGCCCCAATAGGACTCCCAAGAAGGCCCAGAGACGCCAAATAGAGAGCGATCGGTAACGCAAAAAGCTCTTCACACCAAGGCTCCCAAGAGCGAACGGTGACGTAAACAAGCTGATAAGACCAAGGCTCCCAGCAGAGAGCGGTGACGTAACAAGTTCCTGACACCAAGGCCCAGCCAAGGCTCAGGAACGGGCGGCAACGCAACAATCTCTGAACACCAAGGCTCCCAAGAGCGAGGGGTGACGTAACAAGCTCTCAACGCCAAGGCTCCCGATACAAACGGTGGTGTGAGTAATTTCGGTTTCTGATTCTGAAGCGCTCTTTCCGTTTCCGTGCCGGGCCAGGTCTACTGGGCCCCTGCAGTTTCCAACGCTCAGGCAGGACTTTCTGGCCGAACTGCTGCAAACTCGAAGCCCCCAGAGTGTCAAAACACGGGCGACCAAACCCAAAGTCGTGTTCAATGCGACGCGAAATGTGTCGTAGGCTACTCTGTGCCTATGTTGCTCCCATCGTGCTTAAGAACCACATCCCAGAAAATAATTTCGAGCACCCCGAACACATTCGAAACAGTGTCGAGCGAGTATCGCCCCCCAGGGCTTGACACGTGAGAACCATCCAGTTTCGGTACTTTCTTGGTGCGCGAAATTCTGTCTGGCAGCCAGGGCCCAAGTAGGTTGGAACATCATAACTCTGTGCATGGGCTAATGCTTTTGAATCATGGTCCTCGGCCTTTGCCTCACACCTCCCGTCCTTCCCCTGCTCTGCGCTGCTTCTCCTCCATACAGCGGAGGCCAGTCCACGAGGATCCCTCTACAAGAAATCCAACCCCCCTGCGACCACAGGACGCCCATGGATTTCTGGTGTGGGAACGCTACGCTTTCCTCAGCAAAACCATCGAAGCGCAAGGCACCCAGGGCACCCTGGAGGCACGCAGGGTGTTTCCTGGCATGGGTCCCCACTATGCCCCATGCCTCTGCTTCTCGCCTGCTTCCTCCTGCTCGTGCGTTGCCACCCTTTTTTCTAATCTTCTGCGCTACAACATGCGCGAGTGAAAGAAGGCGGATGGAACCTACGGAGCGATAGGCGCAGCGGTATCCGCACGCCAGGAAATACTCAAATACAGTCGACGCAGTCCTTCGGCGGCAGGGCGCTGCAAGCTTTCTCCGCACCTTTGCCTCCCCTCTTCCTCCTCCTCCTCCTCCTCGTCATCCTCCTCCTCGTCCTCCTCCTCCTCCTCCTCCTCCTCTGGCCGCGTCATTGCCCTCGTCGTCGCCAGAATGGTGCCTGTGATAATATGTGATGCTGGTCGTGGCCATCATCGTGTCACTGATGTCGCCGTGCTACGGTGATCGTGGCCATCGTCGCGTCGTCACGTCATGTCACGGTCTCGTCACCGCCATCACGTGTGTTGCTTGTCGTCGTGATATAATCGGCGCCGCAGCCGCCTATGGCCACGGAGCCAGAGGCCAGGGCGGCGACGAAAGCGAGGCGAAGAGACACAAACGGAGAGGGGAAGGGAGACGACGGGGGCGAGGGGAGCGGTTTGACGGGAGAGGGGCACGGGGGAAGGGTAGTTGGGAAGAGAAGGAGGCGGAGGAGGAGGAGAGGAGGAGGAGAAGGAGGGCGAGGGACGACGAGAAAGGGGAGGGGAACGAAGGAAAATTATACTATGAGGAGAAGAGGGTGCACCTGACCCGCGCCATCTGCCATCACGCCAGATCGGAATTCAAACCTGTGCTCATAGAGGCGCGGGCGCTCCCGCCAGCCGCCGCGGTGCCTGGCGGCGCCTGCGAGTTCACGTCTGCGAGCACAATCTGCCCAGCACGGGGAAGCGATGGATGGAGCAGGGGCAGGAAGGGAGAAGGAGGATGGGAAACTGGATGACAATCAAGCTGCTGCCACAAGGAGCGCTAATTAAGAGATGAACGAGGCCTCTGCCCCCGAAGGCGTCTGGGCACAGGATGCGCGCTGTAGGAGCAACCCGGGAAGAGCACAAGGAACAGCGAACCCCTTACGCACCAGAAGGGCTCCCCGTTTTCAGCGCCGTGGCTGTAGGGTTCTGTCGGGCGTGTCCCCCTACAGGCGGATTTCGGACAGAACAAATTAGAAATACCCCCCAAATGCTCCCAAATTAATCGCAAATAGTCCAACAATCGTCCCCAGACTATTTTTGGACTAATTTTGAACATTCCTCCTG